>VWZE01014368.1:98524-138013 GCA_013396675.1 Eubucco bourcierii | reverse complement strand
TCCTTGCCATCGGGGAAGGTGAGGAGGGCGAGAGCCGAGCCCACGCCCCACCTCGCCCCGTGCCGCTGCGGAGGGTTGTCCCATCAGGGGGGCGCGGCGGGGACCAGAAGTGCCCACCTCCCCTTCTCCCCCCACCCCGGTGTGCGGCCCCTGGCGTGTCCCCCCACGGCCTGGCTGGGCGGGGTGTAAAGGAGGAACGTGAGGCCTCGCCGCCGTTCCCGGTGGTGCCCCTCCCTGCGGACGCCGGGCTGGGGGCGCCCAGCCGCGGGCGTGGGATGCGGGATGCTACCGCGCTGCCTTCTCCATGGCAACGCCTCCCGTGGCTGCTCCGGCCCCGGCTCCTGCTGGCACGGCGGCTCCCACCCCTGCGGCAGCTCCCAAACCGGGCTTCGGCCCCACAAGCTTAGGGAGAAGACACCCACAGAGCCGCAGCGATGGGGTTCTTCCGCTGAGAAAAAGCAGTTTGGGGAGGGTTTCTGCGCTCGCCCTCTGTCCCCCCTCCAGCTGCTGCAATTTCGGGATGCCTGATCGTCTGTATGTGCAGAGCCACCGCTGCTGGTGTAAGATACCTTGCTGCTCTGCGCCAGCCTGATGGCTCTGCTGTGGGAGCCGGGGTGGGAATAGATTTTGGTCTGTCTCAGTGTCGGGCTATGGCCGTGTTGGTGGTGAAGGATGAACGGGTTTGTGGCTCGGGCACCAGCTGGAAAGCTGACAGGGAGTTTGGATCTGTCACTGGCTGCAGCAGGCTGGAAATTTAGGGAGATTCAGATCATAGGGTCTGCATGGAGGGAGGACGGTACCCTTGCTGCATGCGAGCCTTGGGGTTTGGCACACACTGCCGCTGGTGTGCAGTGGCTGTGATCGGATTCTGCCTGATCTTGATTTGCTTGGCACAAAGTCATCGGTATTAACGGTGGGGTTTCATCCTTGAATCTACACCGCTTGTGAACACCCATGCTGCCTTGTGTGCCGGTGCTGGTGTGAAACAGGCTTTCTGCATCTTTAAGTGATCAAGGTTAATTTAAAGCAAAACCGGCTGATAATTCTCCTCCTGCCAAAAGCTGCTTGAGCTGACTGGGCTATCTGCCGCCAAACCGGGAGTGAACCTGCAGGAATGGGATGTGGATAGGAAGTCACAGGGTGAGGCCAAGCCCCGTTTGCCAGGGTGAGGGGAGCCCATAGGCATGGTCTGCCGTGGTGGTTTTGGCCAGACCCAAGCACAGCAGGCGCTCAGCATTGTACAGCCAACCAGCTTCTCCCAGCTGCAGTGAGAGGGATGGCAGAACAACGCTTATTATATTTTTTTCCCTCTCCAGAGGTCGATTCTGATACTGCATACAAGATCGAGTGGTGGTGTGTATTAATGCCACAGTGGTGAACCACGATACAGCCTCGTTATTCTCCCTTGCCAAAGCCATTGGTGTTTACTGCCTGTCCTTCTTTTGGTCTTACCAGGCGTAAATGTGTCCTGCGGTGTCTGGACCTTTTTCTGTTGGGCGTTGGTGTTCGTTTCAGTGTGCATTGCCTCCCAAGCCCCGTGGGTCAGGCAGTCACCGTGCTGTTCCTCGATTAATGAGTTACTCTTGTTGCTCTCCCTGTGGCCGTATGTCGGGACCTGCCCCTGCTCAATCAGGAGCAGGAAGGGAGAGCCAAAGTCCATGATCTCTCTGCCTGACGTCCTGTGACACCGGGACAGCAGGAAGCACTGACGCTTCCTGGTTCTAGCCAGGTCTCGGCTGGTGTGTGGATCTCCTACCCCTATCACAACCCTGGGATTTTTGGGTCCAGCCAGCCAGGTGTACACACAGCTGTGTGTCCTGGCCTCTGCCTCAGGGAGGCAAACAGGATGGGTGAGGTGTAAAATCAGTGCTGAATCTACTCCCCTGGACTTGAAACGGAGTCAAACCGGTCTTGACCTGAGCTGGCTCCTTATCTGACCCTTTCTTTGCAGGAGGGAGCAGGAAAGGGGTGGCCGTGGTGGCCGGCTCCTCTAGTGCCAGAAGAACCCTCCTGCCGAGGATGGGCCAGAGTTTGTGTCCGCCGCTCTAACTGGGTCGTGATTATCTGCCTGTGCTTCTGTGCTTTGTTTTGGTTTCTTCGTCCTCTTTTCCTGAGCTGTCATTGCCCACAGCAATTGAGGGACCCAGCAGAAGGGGAAGCATGGAGTTGCTGGGCAGCTGGCCGGCCTCTGTGTAAATACTGTTTACCGGCCAGCCCGGAGCATGGCTTCTCTTGCTCCACCCTCCCAACTGACAGCTTGTGCGCCCTGAGCAGCGGTCACTGCCTGAAGGTCTTTGGGTGTTGTGTTTGCAGCAACCCACCACATGCACAGGTAGCAAATGTATCGCTGCATTTATAACCTGAACTGGTTAAAAACTGATTGGACATGCTTATAGATGCATCACCCACACCCAGAGAGGGTGGTCTTCTGCCCATCTTCCTGCTGTGCAGATATTCGCTGAGCCACTCCTACACAGCCACTTTTATCTCTGAAGTATTAATAAGTGAAGCATGCCTATTTGTGTGAGCTTTTTCAAGAGGCTGGCGAGGCTGCCTTGAAGGCTTGCTCGGCACTGCAAGTATTCAGAGCTTTTTTTTTTTTTTTTTTTCCCCCCCTCCTCTAGCAGTTGATAAGCCAGGGTATCCAGCTGTCAGCTTTGGAGATTGCCAGAGCCTGCTCAGCGACATTTCTGTAGGCTTCACTCACGAATGAGGATTTTGTTGGACGCTTTGGTTCCTGACTTGGTGCTGGTAATTAAATATCTCGACTTCAGAAAGCTGTCACTGCTGTGGAGTGGCTGGTGAGGCCATGTGAAGCAGGATGCACTTGTTCTGCTGGAACTGGGTATAACCTAACCATGGTTCTTCAGCCTGTGATTTTATTTTTTTTTAATACATTTTTTTATATAACTGAAAGTCTTTTAAAGGAAGAAGAAAATTCTTGTGTTTTCCCACTGTGCTGTTAAGCTTGCATGGACCTGCTGTGACAGTTGTTTATTTGCAAGCCATGACAGCCAAATGCTGTAAAATTAAAGCCATGTCCATATTGGTGTCACACCCCCCCCTTCCCTTTAAGATAATTGTATGTCTGCTTTTCACTCCTACACTATAATAGACATCAGTGCTGTGCTGAAAAAAGAGGTGATCCAGACAAAAATCTTTAAATTGGGGAGGAAATACTGACTGTCTGATCCTCACTTCTGTGTTGGTGAATCTAGATACTAAGGCATATAGATTTACTTCCTCCATGTGTTTACCATGCTAGGGAATGAGAGAAACCACTAGGTTAGAAAGTACTTAAACATGCCAACAGATGCTTTCTGCATATTAAATTAGTCCCCTCACCCTTAATGACAAAATGCAAAAAATAGAGGGTGCTCAGCCCCTTGCAAGATGCTGGGTGTGATTTGCTGTTTGCCTTTCATTCTTTCCACCCACCACTTCCTCAGCCTTAGCTGGGTTGGGAGGAAAGCTGTGCCTGTACCTTCTTACTCTTGTTGCCTTCTCAGATCGTTGGTATCTCCTGTCCTTGTACTGTGTTGTAATGTTTTTGGAATATACCAACGAACCAGGAGCTCTGGTGTAGCGTAGAAAATCTCTTCTCAGTGAGTCATAAAGCTTTCAAATCTCTGTGGCTGCTGAGAAGAAAACTGAAGGGGGTGGAGATGCGAGAAGTGTCCTGGCACACCAGGAAGACTGGAGGGTTTCATGATCTGAGCTGACAGTGCTTTGTTTCATGATTGCTGTGGCCTGAGCACCAACCACCTGAATGACAGCAATGTGTGAAGTTGTCTGAACATCTGGCCTGTGTTTTCCTCATGGTGAAGTTGAGTGGGTCATTCCCAAGGGCATTCTGTGCCACACTGTGTCCAGGTCTGGAGCAACCTCTGAGTTTTTAATGAGTGTCTTGATCACCTCATCATGTTCATGCTTCTTCCTGCATTCACACCCCCCCCCCCCCAGCCTTTTGGGGAAGTCTATTGTGTATTCACTAAATGGGAGAGGTTTGTGCTGCTTGGATCACCTGGGTGAGAAGGCCTTTTCCTAAATCAGCCAAGTGGATGGAGTGACCCAACCTAGTGACAGTAGTTGATGAGTCAGTATGACAGCAGCTCAGTAAATTACTCCCCATGGACTGAGTTGCCTTGAGAGTCTGTATTAAAAATGTTGTTGTTTCTGCTGGAGGGGCAGTGTTGGTCAACAGTCGTGTTCTCACCCACCACAGCACACACCAGCCCATCGTCGTGGCAGTGCTGACTGGTGCTAATGTGTCAAACCCCTGGAGCAGCGTTGCTCTTCACACCTTGTCTCTTCCTAGAGGACATGCCAGTTGCTTCACTTCTCTTTGGGTTTTTCTTTCACATTGTTTTGGAGCTTTCTCATTGAACTCTTCTAGACTCAGCATTGTGTCCACAGTGGTACATTGTTGGTTGGAGGCATCCTCATCTTTCTCAACCTCTAGCACTGAGCTCCCTGGTGCTTGCAGGGCCTGGCAGATGATTGAAGGGTTATTCATCTTGCCAGACAAGTGGCTTCATGTTTTGCCTTCTGCATTCCTCAGGGTGAGCACTGCACTGCAATGTGCTTTCAGCTACGTGCTGCTTACCTGAGTCATGCCTGCCCTGTGCATGAAGTTTTGCTGCCTGGAAGTCTGGCCTGTCCCTCTCCAGCCTGCCCGTGCAGGTGTTTTTGCAAGAGAGTGAATGTAATAGCATGTAGGATGTGGTGGTGGAACTGCAGAAGTGTCCAGCTCTGGCTTCAGTGAAAGAGGCACTGTTGCTGATTTTACCATGCCACCTGAACGGACACTTTTCAGAAGCTAAATGCAGTGGCTCTATTGCAAAATTCTGGATTTGTGCTGTTGCAAGGAGTTTTGCACTGAGGCTCCTCATCCCTTCTTGCATGAGCTCTGGGTGGAAAGCAGCTCAAAGCAACTTAGCAGTACCAGGCATTGGTGAGATCAAGAGAGAAGGACTCAACTAATTCATCTGACCTGTGCCAATTCTTAGGAGAGCAGAGGAGAACACAGTGTGATCTCCAGGTGTTCGTTCCTCCTTGCTGCTCCTCTTTCACTTGGATCTTTCATGTTTCCACAATGATGGGCTGGGCTGTTGGCAGATCCTGCCCTGGGGCACTATGGCAGGAGGAAGGCAATTGAAAATTGTGCCATTCAGAGGCTGACTTGGAGGGAGTTTGTGTGAAACACCAGCAGCTGGGCTCTGCACCAATATGCAAAACTTAGCTACAGAGCTTGGCAGCTTTTGGGGAAGGCTCTGCAGGGCGTTGGTTCCTTCAATGCTTTGCAGAAGTAAGCATCAGCTTGCCTTCTCCTTGGAGATCCTTCTAGCAAGTGGGGTGTCCTCAGAGATTTAAGGGTTGAGCTTTTGGCGGTAGAGTATCATAAAGCAGGAAAGTGCATGCATTGTTTTGGGGAAGGAACAAAACCCAGTGTACCCTGAGGCTGCAGGCTGGGGAAGCTGTGGCTGCACCCAGGAGCCTGCTTTGCATTGCTCGAGCTGGGAGAAGAGGATCGTACTCGTTCTAAACCTCAGAGAAACCTAGAGTGTGCGAATGGGGGAGCCAGAACAGCACCATTCTGGGGTGGGAGTTGCAGTCACTTAGGTCTAGGATGTAATAGAGTGTAGCAGGTTAGGGTGGTGGAAAGACCTACAGTGTTTTTTATGCTTCTCAGGTGATGTCCTAGAAGTTTGGTGAATCTTATGGACAGCTTGCAAGTCTTGTTCCCAGCTCTAGCAGAGGAGACAGATGAAGGAACACTCTGGACATCACTTCTACTACCCCAAAAAACCATATGCATTGATTGCTATGGCACAGCCATGGAGGCAGTACAGCTGGAATGTTTGCTGGCTCAGATGTTTAGTTTAGGCTGTGGCGGGTCTAACACTCTGCTGCTCCTGAGTGTTTTTTTTTGTACAACCCTTTGAGGTGACTCTCAGGAGCTGCACGTCCATCTGACTTTCACCTAGACATGAGATTTTGGTGATGGGGTTGTTTTGTTTGTTTGTCTTCCATGGGTGCCTGTTCCTTGCTTGACCTCACTATCTTCTAAATGAATGGTGCTTAGTGGAGCTGTGAATTCCGGTGTCCATCCTGGAGAGTCTGCAGCAGCTAAGGTCTGGTGCAGCTATTTCCTTCAAGGTTGCTTGTGTGGATGTAAGTGACTGTAAATCTGTTTGTGTAAAGCTTTCTGTCCCGTGGCTGCCAGGTTCCCTCTGTGCCCATTCCTTCATGCTGCCACTCTTGGAAACTACAGCACCTTCTTGCCTGCGTCAGAGCTGAGAACTGGGGTGATGTGGCTTGGAAGGTAGATGCCCTTGCCATGTTCAGCTTTCACAGAAATTGAATGCAAACCATGTTTATTTGCTGAGGTTTTGTTCCCTCTGCCCCCAAGGCAGTAGGAGTGTCTTGACTGCAGCTGTGTGCCCAGTGTGGGGGAGAGAGGCTGCTCTCTGCCTTAATATCAGGTTAAGCCTTTCAGATACATGGTGATTTCCAGCTGCCCTGTTTTCCTTGGCGCTGTTCTCCATGCATATCCGATGTATAACTTTTGGCTGCCATGCCTTTGCTGAGGGACATCTACCCACCTTGCTCGTCGACAACCTGGTGTTGTGCAGGCTTCAGCTGCAAGGGAGAAGAGCAACCTCATGGTAATGCCACCTTGGTGGTAGTCCAGTGGTGAAACATGGGATTTCTCCCATCCTCATCCCTATTTCTCAGGCTTCATGTGCAGGAGCTGGCAGGGTTAAGGCAGTTGGAAGCCTGGGTCAATGTCAGGCAGGAGAAAAGCTGAACTTGCAAATCTGTTCCTGGGCACTCCAGTAAGTCACGCCAAGGGCTCTTTGAACTGTACCAATCCTTAGTGCCTCCAGAGCAACCTTGTTTACAAGAACCAGCAGAATATCCTGACAGATGCTTTACGTAAGCCATTTGCTTACCAAAGCTTTCTGGGTACAGGAGGTTGGTTTTGAGCCCTCGGCCCACCTGCTGCTTCCTTGCCCTAGTATTTCAGAGGCATCCTGCAAAGTGGGTGCTTTTGTGGACAGCTTGGACCCATTTATAAGCTCCAGCTCCCTTTGTTCTCCATGGAGAGTGCTGCCTGGCAGGTTGCATGCAAAATAGCTGGTGGCTCTGAAGCCATAAGAAACCTCTACTCATCACATGGAGCAAAAAGACGTTGAGGAGAATTTTTGGAGCGTGCTAAATATTGTAATCCCTACAGTCAGTTTGCTTTTGGCTATGGAGCTGGAAATGTCTCTATGCTTATCTTTTTCTCACATTTACTTCTGTTTTAAATACTACTCTTCCACTCAGAAATCCACAGCATTTGTAATTTCTTAAGTGGTGCAGTGGTGGTTGTAGTTGTGTTCAAAGCGCAGTGATGTGTAATGGGCTGTGATTTGGGCTATGTAGTGACAAAATTGTGCCATTCTCTTGGCATGCCAGAACTTCTTAGATCCATAAAATCCAATATCTCCCTGGCCTTTCAAGCCATCCTGTAGCATGACAGTTTTCATCATGAGAAAAAGAGAGTAAAGAGGGACTTTAACCTCAAAATGCTCGGTGGTTGGGTTTTCAAAGGCTCACTCATTGTGTCAGAGGAAGCTCTACTGGCTTTGCACCAGGGATGAAGCTGAACTAAGTGAGGTATGTGTGAGACAGTGGTGATAATGCATCTCACAGCTGTAGCTCAGTTGCCTCATGTCCGTATTTTCTTCTCTTTGCATCGTGTTTTGGACTACATCCTTATTTTTGGTGGGAGTCAGGGAGAGACTGTATCTTTGGGGTCTGCATCCCCGGTATGTCATGGGGTGTTGGAACAGGTAAGGAGGGACCCATCCCTGAGAATGTCATGGGCTGAACTCAAATTACTGCAATGGGCTGTTGCAGTGTGTCCTGAGATGTGTGTTCTTGCTGTGGGAGATTTTTCTCATTGGACAGCATGGGGAAGGAGGAGAAAGACTCATGAAAAATGTGTGCTTGTTTTTCCAGGGAGGAAAAAAGCCAAACAAAACACATTCAACAGTCGCCTTGTCAGTGAACATTACAGGGATGTCCATATCCAGCCTCCGGGCTGTAGTCAGTGCTGCTAATTACAGCTTCTCACTCTGTTGAAAGTAAAAGTTTGAATCTGTTCACTCTGGAGTTCCCATGACAACTTTCTGGGACAGTACCAGCCTCATATCTTTAGGCCTGGCAGCCCTCGTCCACAAGACTAGGGACTGGGCTGCCCTTTGCTTGTGCCAAACCTTGGATTTGCAAGTAGCTGTCATGGTTGAGGAAGGTCTTGGAAAAGCGCTTCTCTAGCTCTCCACCCTATATCAAACCCATCTGCTGCAGAAGGTTCTTGCAAAGGTACTCTGGAGCTTGAGGGACGTTGCCGTAGTGTCCAAAACACACAACTGCTGTCCTTTCCAGTGCTGGCCCTGCTTTTGGCTCTGAATTGCCAGGGGATCTGCAGCTCCACTCTCCTTTGGGTGCAGCACTTCCCGTTGAGCAAAATAGGCTTAGAACTGGAAAGATAACCAGGCCTTCTACACTGAAGGTGGGAATCCTGGGCTGTTGCACAAGGGGAGAAGATTGCAACCAAACAACCGTTTCATCACCTCTCTACCTGTGCTGCATCTGTAGCTGGCTCTGCAGTGCTGTAATTCTGCTGCTGTCTAATTTATAATATGCTGCTCTTGCAGGACAGCTTTATGTTCCTGTTTCTAAATTCTTGTGTAGCTCTAAGAGGGGAAATTATCACAAACTTTTCGTTCTTGCCTGTGGTTGTTTCTGCCCAGAGTTCTGTGTTACAAATGCTCGTGGGATGCTGCTTTTGGTTATGTGGTGTTGGTGAGCTCATGCCACACAGGTGGGCAGCAGAGCAGGGTGGTCTTTTACCTGAGCTGGTGAGATGCTCAGTGCTTTCCCAGCACCAGCTGCAGGTCACGCAACACCCAGTGCAGATGGACGTTAACAGCTTGCCAGTGCTGGTCTAACCCCAACCCTATTAAAAACCCACAGGACTGAGTCTTCCCCTTCCTTCTACTTCCTCCCCCTCCCTTGCTTTTTAACAGCAGGTTTTTGAATAAATCATCTAGGATGTGATCGCACAGGAAACTCACGACTCTTAATTTATTTTTTTTTACAACTAAGTTAGGAAGTGAATTCAACTCTCCAGGGTTTCAGCCTTGTGCTTCTTAATCACGAGGTTCTCCATCCGTTCTACCCCGTCGCTTGTGACATGACGTCTCCTCAGCTGTGTAGGCTTTTTCCCTGCTTCTGCCTGCCTGCAGAAACAATAGGTGCTGGAAACACTCTTCGGGGAACCAAAATAGATGGGGATTGCCTGTGAAAAATGCAGATTTGATCTACATTACGTCTTTTTGTTGTTAATTTGTTTACCACTTTACCACTTGGTTGTCCTTTTTCTCCAAAGAAAAGCAAAGCTCTCGTTCTTGCAGAATTCATTACTTCTGATGTGTTACTCGCTGGAAGTAACATGGTCAAAATGCTGCATTCCTTTGTGTGTCTTTTCTTAATTTTCTTCTTTGTTGGTGGGAGCTTAGGGAGTATAATGGGCAGATTAGCGACTGTATTTGTGGAGTAACCCATCTTTGCGCAGGTCTGGCTAGAAACCAATTAAGCTTGTCTTGATCTCTAAATGAGATTTTTGCCCTACGCCTTACTCAACTGCCTTTTGCCTCCATTAATAGCAGGGTGGGATGAAAATAGCTGAACGTGGAAAGATCGCGTGTTGGATAAACAGAGAGGCGTTGGTTGCGGGGAGGTTCCCCGGGATGCCTGCGAACTGCTGCCTCTTTTGTGTGGTGGTTTTGTAGCTCTGGTGCTTGAAATCTGGGATTAGGTATATTTGACTGCTAGTGTGCAAGCCGCCGTAGTAGCGTGCCTGACGCGGGGTCAGAGGCAGAGCTGCTGGGTAAATAAGGAACGTCCTGTGAATTCATTAATGAGCTGGTCCTAATCCCTGTAGCGAGACCGGGGTGCATTCAGAAGCACTTAGTAACTCTCAGCTGTGGGTTGCCCAATGTGCCTTTACCTGGGTGTATCCCCTGGTCTTGGGTTTTTTAGTAGATTGGGAAAACTTCACTGCTTTCTAGGGGGACTTGTTCATGTGTGATCTGATGTAGGTGGTCTTTCTCTGGCGGGAGGGTTGGACTAGATGATCTTTCGAGGTCTCCTCCAGCCCCTGGCATTCTGTGATAATGTGATTCTATTTTGCGTTGTGAGGCTGGAGGACCCTGCTTGGGTGGCGTTTGCTGCCGCTGTGCTGAAAACCGGTCTGGGAACAGCACTTCGGTGTGGTGTTTTTGAAGAGAACTGGCTAAAGAAAGATGCCTTTAATAAACCGTGCCTTCAGGGAACCCTTCTATCTCTGTCCCAGACTGTTTCTGTGTCAAGATAAAGATTGCAGAGCAGCTGGAGTTGTGCTCTGCTTTGGGAAGTGTAGTTGGGGGAAGGGCACAGAGGTTTCTTTCAGGGTGTAAACGTTCATTAAGATGCCTTTACTTGTAAAGCAACTGTACACAAGCAGTGCACAGCATAGTATCTTCTTCCCTGAATGGCTGGCTTCTCCATCGTGACTCGATAGTGGGGAGACTGATCTTAAGGGAAGGAGAGAAAGAAAACACTGGGTGAACTGTGTGACCTGTGTTGGAAAGGATCCTGGTTTCCCTATCCCAGCCCTCCTGGCTGCCACTGTGGCTCCGAGCTGGGAGTGTGGGTTCTGTTGGCAGTGGGTTATGAGACATTGATAGTGAGATTGCAATGTTGTGCTCATGCAGGGGCATAGTTGTCGCAGATGCACTGTAGCATGCAGTAGACCATCTTGCTGCACTGCTTGGTACTCTCCCATAGATGTATGAACCAGCCTCCCATTGTCCCACTCTTTAATCATAGTTTGTGTTGGAAGAGACCTTAAAAATAATCTAGTCCAACAACCCTACCATTGTCAATGTACATTTCACTACACCACATTGGTCAAAGCCCCATTCAGCCCAATCTGGAGTACTTCCCAGGAAGTGGAAGGACATCCACAATCTTTCTGGGTAATCTACTCCAGTGCCTCACCACCATCACAGTGAATAACTTCTTTACATCTAAATTCTGAAAGCTCTTTGGTTATTTGTGGAAGTGCTGCTTTTTTTTTCTTTCCACAGTGTAAAAATCCTTATAAGACATTCTAGTCTAAAGAAATTCCATGTTGTGCTGAAGGCCATCTTGGTGCTTAGTTGCTCCTTCTGGAGAGAAATTTGGATCATCTTGAGAATTCTGGATCCACAAAGACCTGGATCCAGATGAGGCAAATACCTCATGGGGTGCCATGGTACATGCAAAAGCCTCTGAAAAATCCCAAACTGGAATGACCAACAGGCAGTTTTGATGCTTGGATGGAGGGCTGTGGAGAGAGGAGATGGGAAGTGGGAAGGCATGCTCCTATCTGCAGCTGGTTTGATTTCTGGGGTGCCCGTGACTGGAAAGCTGGGGAGTTTCAATGCTAGTGAGACAGAAAAATATCCAACGTCAGGGTCTCCCCTAGACTTCATCCTGCTGTCACAGGGCTGAGCTGGCACAGTGCTGTGATCTGATGTGGCATGGCAGCCATGCCCCATGGAGATACCATCTCCTGGAAGAAAAATGTAAAAATAACCACATCTTTGGCTGTGTCTTTGAGTTGCCTGAGACCGCAGTGAAGGAGATGGGGGATGAAATGTTATCCATGGAAATTAAGCAGGAAAAATGATAGCGTTCCTAGGAGGCAAATCAGAAGCAAAGGCTCTGAAGATCACAAGGGAAATATCCTCACCCTTTTTCCATACTTTGCTGGGTTGCAGAGGGGACACTGAAGCTGGGCTCTCGAGTGGTTCATAGGGGTCCCGCATTGTCCCCCATCCTCTTCTCCCTTTGGGCCAAAGGAGGTACAGCACTGTGCAGCTTACCACCCCTCATATCATCCTGTTGCACCAGAGTCTAGACAGGTGATATAAACTCTTGCAAGAATCTGTCCTGTCCAAGACTTTGGGAACCTGTGGGACCCACTCCACCAAATCTTTGCTGTGTATTTTCCTCTTAAGAGCTTTGATGGAGCAGGTCTGTTCCTTCTCCTTGGACCACTGAATTGTGGAGTTAGGAGGAATAAATCTGTGGGAGGTGTGGTTGGTGACTGGAGCTCCTGGCATAAGCAGGCGTAGCTAATTTAATCTGTGGTGGACCCAATCTCTGTTATCTTACAGTTGAGTTAAATATACCTTTGAGTTGTGGTTATGGAGGCTAACTCCCATTTTGATGGTGCAAAACACTCTAACACAGGATCCAGCTGGTTGCCTCCAAAGGGAGCAGGGGGGAGGGCAGGATGGAGCATCCTGTGGTCAAGATCCACATTGCTCTCTTCTGCTAACCTGTATTTGGATCACAGGTGAGGAGAGGGATACTCTGTAGGCAGCTGTGTGGAGAGCTCTAGCTCTGAGATTTTGGATGGTGCAGATGTTGGACACACCTGGCCTTGGAGTGTAGCCACAAGCTTTCTGTTGTCTGACAGGTTTTAAAATGTAGCAGTGTGCTGCAGCTACCTGGGCATGACTGGTGGCATCAGGACAGAGAAAAGGGCCCTCTTTGTCTTTGCAAGATTCAGTGTTTCTGCATGCAAAGGAATAAAAAACTGTGGTTCAACTTGAGCAGCAAAGGGAAGAAGTTTTCATCTTGGAAGGCAAAAGTGAAATTGAATACCAATGGGAGAATTCAGTGTATTGATCCAGAGGTGCCATCTGGGAATTTATGTGCTTGGGAGTAAGATCAGCAAGTTGTGGCTGTGTGTCAGGGGCTGGCTGTTTGCAGCCTGATCAGCCTATATTGGTGCTCTGCTGGAGCTGCTGGGTGGGTTTCTGGCTCCTTTATCTCCCGAGGTTTGCCTTAAGTGACAGCATCTCAGATTCTTCTGTGCTTGGCCCTGTGGCAGTCTTCAAAAGACCTAAAAGTCGTAATAACAGGTAAAAGAGTGCTCAAGGGAGTCAGCTTCAAAACAAAAGTCACTTGTATCTTTTTGGCCTTCTGTATTGCAGGCTTCAAAGCAGTCAGGAAAGCAGTTCATCAGGAGGGCTTTAACAAAGTGCAGCTTCAGGGTCTCCAGTATTGGCAGCTTCTGAGTTAGTCAGCCGGTGACAGGCATGCAAGTGTGTTGTGCTGCTATTTGCTGTAGGCTGGCAAACCGCTGTTCGTGGTCTACTTATCTGCAGTATGTGACCAGCTTATCTTTGAGCAGCTGGATTTAACCCCCTTATCCGCCTGGGCGCTGGCAGTGTGCTATGCTGTGCTGTACCATGCCAGTCCACCACGCTCTCCTACTCCTCTGCCCCGGTGTGCCAAGATGGCTACAGCCATGGTTGGTAGGTGGGGACTTCTGGGGAAAATGGGTGTTTACCATCCCTAGGATAAGGGACAGAGTGGCTGGAGAGCAACCAGCCAGAGAGGGACCTGGTGGGGGGGTGCTGGTAGATAGTAGCTAACATGAGCCATCAGTGTGCCCAGGTGGCCAGGACAGCTAATGACATCCTGGCCTGTATCAGGAACAGTGTGGCCAGCAGGACAAGGGAGGATATTCAGCCCCTGTACTTGGCACTGAGAAGGCCACGCCACGAGCCCTGTGTCCAGTTCTGGGCCTCTCAATTCAAGTGAGGTATTGAGGTGCTGGAAGGTGTCCAGAGAAGGGCGACAAAGCTGGAGAGGGGCCTGGAGCACAGCCCTGTGAGGAGAGGCTGAGGGAGCTGGGGGTGTGCAGCCTGCAGAAGAGGAGGCTCAGGGGTGACCTCATCCTGCCTGAAAGGATGTTGTATCCAGGTGGGGGTTGGTCTCTTCTGCCAGGCATCCAGCAACAGAACAAGGGGACACAGTCTCAAGTTGTGCCAGGGTAGGTCTAGGCTGGATGTTAGGAGGAAGTTCTTGACAGAGAGAATGATTGGCATTGGAATGGGCTGCCCAGGGAGGTGGTGGAGTCACTGTCCCTGGAGGTGTTCAAGAAAAGCCTGGATGAGGCACTTAATGCCATGGTTTAGTTGATTGGCTAGGGCTGAGTGATAGGGAGGTCTCTTCCAACCTGATGGAACTCTGTGATTTATTCTGTTACTAAAAAAAAAAAAATCCAACAAACAGCTCTTGGAGAGGGATAAGGAAACTTATTGAAGTGCCTAAGTGTATGAGTTTCCCTTTAATTTAAAAGAGAGAAATGTAAAAACCCGTATCATATGTAATAAAAATCTGTATGTTTCATACATATCATCATCATTGTACCTGAGCCACTTTCTCAGTTGTTTTCTCTGATTTGACTTACAGATGGAGAGCGGAGGCAAAATTTAGGTTAAAAGTAGGGGGAATCAGATTTACCCTTAAAAGGTGAACTTCTTGACTTCAGTGGCAGTGTCTGAGTTTGTCGGTTAGGAAAAGCAGAGATCTGCTTTCCAGGGGCAGGGTGGTTCGTGCTCTCCTGGTGTCTCAAGAACACAGCAGCACCCCACCGTGGTGCCAGTTTCCAGCCCTGAAAAGTGCAAGGTGGGGTGAAATCTCATCTCCTTGCCTTTGCATAGGCTACCCTGAAAGCTCAGGTGTTTCCTCAAGTACACTTGGAAGAAGGTCCCCTGGGGAGGGTAAGAGCTACAACGGGAGGTGACGAGTCTTCTGCCACTTCGTCTCTGTGTTGTTTGCTGGTGTTGGCTCCAACCCTGTGCTCTGCCTTTCCTCTTTGCAATTTGAAATGATTTCCAGTGAGCAAAGAAGTGGGTATTTGCTGGCTGCATATTCCTGTGTGATAATCTTTGTGGTTCACTCTGGCGTGACACCAGCTTTATTTGTGCCTGCTCTTTGCACAGCTCACGGGTTCAGTCAGCTCATCTGGGTACCAGCTGTGCCACGCTGAGAGCACAGAGCTCATTTTAAGACTACAGTGGAGAGCAGTAGTCCCCGAATGCTGCTGTGCCTGGGCTCAAAGATACAATGAGGGTGATTTCTGTGACTGCACAACCAGAAAGGCCTTGGACTTGGCAGCTGAGAGTGTATGAGGTCCTGTACAAAGCACATGTGCCAGCTCACTCTCCCTCACACCTGGGCTGGAAAGGGCTGACAAGACTTGCAGCTTTCCAGCTCTAGGCTCCCCAGTGTTATTTATTGTGTCCCCAAGAACTGTGAGCAGCAGCCCGCACCCTGTATTTTTGTCGCCTGTGCTCCTGGGTGCTATGCACAGCTCATCTGCTGCAAGGGGACACTTGCAAATGCTGCAGCGATGCAAGTCCATTTAGTTCTTTAATCCTCACTGTGCAGAGGAGCTGTTTCTCCCCATCACCCACAAACAGCAGGGTGAGGACAGGTGGTCTGTCCAGGGCATTGGTCCTTGGTCCATGAGGCAAAAGGAAGCTGCAGAGTCAGGAACCATCCTGGGACTGGGAGGAGGTGAGAGACAGGGGTATGAAAACCATGAGTGTTTTATTCTGCAAAGCCAGTGGCAACCTGTTGATGATGAGTTAAGTGAATAGGTGTGATGAGACATGTTTGTTTATTAAAAAAAAATTTTAAATCAGTGCCAGGGGAATGGGGTGTGTTTTGGGGAAGGGGTGAGGCAGCATGATGGGGTGTGGGTGACTCTGAGCAATGGGGACTGCAAACACAGCTGTGTGTGCATCTGCATCCTGATAAATTGGACACATTGCTGCTGGGACTCTGCCTCACATTGCTGCCAGAGACCCTTTATTAAACTGCCAAGGTAATTGCAGTTTTAATATTACCAATGTGGGAGTTCACATAAGGTGGAGATGTTCCTAGAAGACTTCTAAAGGTACTGCCCTGGACGTGTCCAATAACCACAGCTCGGCATCTTTGCTGATGTTTTTTTAAAGTAGGCCTCAAAATTACTCTGATTTTAAAAAGCAGGAGACAGTCTGAAGGTAGGGATGCTGAGAGGTGATCCCTCAAATGATCTGGAGCTGTGGAAAGTAGTTTGATCTGTGATCAGCTGAACTTTGGGTCACAACAACCCCAAGCAACACTAGAGGTTTGAGGCAGTGTGGCTGGAGAGCTGCCTGACAGAAAGGGATCTGGGGGTTGCAATAGACAGGCAGCTGAATATGAACCAGCAGTGTGCCCAGGTGGCCAAGAAGACCAATGGCATTCTGGCTTGTATTAAAAATGCTGTGGCCAGCAGGAGTAGGGATGTGATTGTCCCCTTGTACTCAGCTTTGGTGAGCCCACACCTCGAGTGTCATGTTCAGTTTTGGGCACTGCAATACGAGAGAGATGTGGAGGTGCTGGAGCAGGTCCAGAGGAGAACAACGAAGCTGGGTAAGTGCCTAGAGAATAAATCTTATGAGCAACTGAGGGAGCTGGGGATGGTTAGTTTGAGGAAGAGGAGTCTGAGGGGAGACCTTTTTTCTGTCTACAGCTACCTGAAGGGAAGTTGTGGAGAGGCTGCTGCTGGGCTCATCTCACAGGTAATTGGAGACAGAACAAGGGGGAATGGCCTCAAGCTGAGACTGGGTAGGTTTAGATTGGGCATTAGGAAAAAGGTTTTCACAGAGAGAGTGGTCAGAGACCGTAAAGAGCTGCCCAGGGAGGTGGTGGAGTCATCCACCCTGGATGTGTTAAGGGTGGTTTGGATGTGGTGCTTAGGGCTATGGTTTAAGGTGAATCTTGTAGAGTAGGGTTATGGATTAGACTTGGTGATCCTGAGGGGCTTTTCCAACCTGGGCGTTTCTGTGATTCTGTGTGAAACTTGCTCCTGGCAAAGGCATGCCAGATGCATGCTATTCAGAGCAACATGGGTACATCTGCGTGTTTATTTTTGAACTGCATTTAACCACTAGAACAAACATTTGCAGAAAATGGCCTTAGACTTGTCTCAGCATCCGAGAGCCAGACCACAGGTGGCCCTGAGAGGGAGGTTGAGCTTCTGAAAGCACATTAAACCATCAATATCAAGAAAACCAGTTAAGATTAGCAAGCTGCAATACTTGGGAGTCCCATACTCCAGGAGTGATCATTCTTTCAGAGCAGACACTTCTAATGTGACTTCACGGGACTGAAGGAGGACAATACAGGAAGGTCAGCATGTATCTATGCCACCAGGCAGGCAGTCACACCTCCCTGCCCCACAGTGAGCAGACCTGGAAGTGTGGCCTGAACAGTGCGTGAGAAAATGTAGGTGACAGCAGTCTTAGTGTCCCAACACACTTGGCAGCTACAACCCTATGCAAGCCAAGGTGTGTATGGAGTTTCTGTGGATGAGAAACTGACACCAAGCAGCGTTTCTATCTACTTCCATGCAAAAATGATCTATTGGCCCTGCCTGCTATAGGGCAGAGCAGTGGGAACTGGGTGAGACGTGGCATAAATTGGTGCTGACCTCTATATTGTCCTCCATCAGCCCCCATGAAACCCTGTTATAGAGGCACCTGCTCTGAAAGAGTGGGTTCTTCTGGAATGTGGGATTAAAATGTGAGTGCTGCAGCTTCTTGCTGCTGAGGATAGCCCTCATTTTGTCTTGTCTCATTGATCTGAACAAAGTAATTTATAAGGACATTTTCCATGAATCAATAAATCCATGTGTGCTACTGTGCCTGGGAGGTGTAGTTTGCTCTAGATACTACACTGAATATCTCTGTCCTGAATTGCACTGCAAAGTTCTGCTCTTTGGGAGAGAACTGGGATATGGCTGGATTCTCTGGGAACACACTGCAAGCAGCTAAAGTGCCTGGTCCTTCTTAAGTGTGCGCTTCCCAATGTGGGCTAGAGAAATCCTGGAGGGTGTAAGTGCAATAGCTTCTCTAGGTAAGTATGTGGAGCTTAAGGACTTTGTCTGTTGTGCCAAACAATTCCCGATGTTAGAGGTCTTGGGGAAATTGAGGTCTGAAATAAAAGAGTGGATGGAGTGTTGGCTGTTGGAAGGAGACCATGATGTGGAAATCTTCATGCTAGGTTTACCTTTCACATCTCTGCATAATGTGCACTGTCAGAGGACCTGAAAAATTCCTGTTGCACCATGCCACTGACCCTCCCAAATACTGCTTTTGTGAGCCTCTTGAAAATGAGGCACAGGTGCTTACAAAGTTTGCCATGGGATCTGCCCAAAAAGGGTTTAGAGATGCAGTTCTGCTAAACAGAGAGAAGTCAAAGATGACACCAGGACCCTCATCCTGAGCCTGTTTCCCTTCCTGTCTCTGAGCACTATGGTCTGCAGAGGCTGGAGATGTAGTCACAGGTGGGTTCATCCTACTGCCAAGACCTGAGAGAGGATCATAGACTGCCAGGTTGGGAGGGACCTCAAGGATCATCTGGTCCAACTTATGCTGGGAACAGTATGGTCTAGACATAATCTAGACATAATAATGGGCCAGCAACCTGTCTAGCTAAATCTTTGGAGTGCTCATTGTTGGGGACTCCTTCACTTCCCTGTGGAGGTTATTCCAGTGACTGACTCTGCTTGTGCAAAATTTTCTTCTTGCTTCTAATTGGAATCTCCCCAGGAGTAACTTGTGCTTCTTACCCCTCATCTTTTCCATGTAACTCCTTGCAAAAACGGTGTCTCCATCTTATTGTACCCACCCTTTAAGTACTGGAGTATGTGATAATGTTTCCCCATAGTCTTCTTTTCTTTTCTCAGTGCTGAACAAACCTGGTTCTCTCAGCCTTTCCTTATATGGCTGCCTCCCAGTCCTTGATCATCTTTGTGACCCTTCTCTGGACCCTCTTCAGCTTGTCAATTTTTTTTTTTTTGTGTAGCAAGGATCAAAGTTGTATGCAGTATTCCAAATGTGACCTAACAACCACTTGGTAGGGTGCTTAATCTCTCATGGTGATGCTCTTGTTGATGCAAGGTATCACTCTGTCACCTTTCTTTACTGCTGCAGGACACTGCTCACTTGCACTAACTTTGCTGTCCACCAAAACTCCCAGGTCTACCAAGACTTCCACAGAGCTACTTTCCAGTCACATAGCTTTCTGCTGTGCATCATGGGTTCAGGGTATTTCCCAACTGTTTTTTGTGGCACAAGGGTGTTTTGTGGACCTCTGAGCTGATTTGTTGTGGATTGGGGTCAGCTGTCCCCATGAGCACCCAAAGCCTGGCTTTACATCCCACTCCACCTGCCCTGCTAAGTCCCTGGGGTTCCCTCCTTTTCTCCATCTTAGTGGCTCTGAGGTCATTTTGCATCTCTTGGAGGTCAGAGCTCGTGGTGGGGAATCCAGAAATGTTCCCAGAGCCAAACCACGCCATGGTGTGTGCTTGGTCTCTGCTTCTCATTTCCTTCATCGCTGCAGAGAGCAGTTGAGCCGCACATGGGGTTTCAGCAGGGTGTCCTCTCTTTTGTTCCTATGTATTAGAAAAGNAAAAGGTATATATTTTAATGTAGCTGTTTGTGAGCCAGGCCAAGGTTGGCCTGGTTGGGTGAAAGAGAGGTGTTGCTTGCAGCTGCCTACCTGTTGGATTGGCACAGTGTGATGGTCCTGCTGTTCTGGCCATTCTCGCAGTTGGCAATAACAAGTCTTGGCAGGGAGTGGTCCCAAACCTGCTCAAACCCAGCTAGAAAGGCTCCTTCTGATATGACCAGGCTCTGGTGTAAGTCTCACTTCATCAGCGGGGAGACCCTGCTGGTGTTATTTTTATCACAACCTGGCTCAAGCCTTTCCACATGCAACCTGTCTTGCATTTTCTGTCTGTCCCTATTTTCCCACAGGCTTGCTGATATGTTGGGATAAAACTAGTGCAGCTTCTGGTGGCAGGGCTGGATGTGGGTTTGCTGTTTGCCACTCTGTGGCCCATCCTCTAGGACAGCAAACGCAAGGTCAAAGCATCATCGTTGCCAACGGCGAACTGGAGCAGCCATATAAAGTTGTCATTTTAAATAACTGCCAGAATGGTTCCTCCTCCCTTTCCTCCCTTTGGTCCTGCATGTTCCTCCCTGACACAGTGTCCTTCCCCACTCACAACCTAAGGGCTGCCTGGATCTGTTCAGGATTTATGTTAAAAGGGAACGTTAGGTACGTAATTAAAACATCGTATTACTGGGAAGAAATGGGATTTGGTGCTTACTGCTGTGGCTCTTTCTCATGCGTGAGGGTGAACTGATTGATTACGGAGGTTTGAGATTAAATATTCCCCTGAGCTCCGCTGGCATTTAGTGTGGTGGGGGGAGGGTGGGAGAAGGGGAGGAGGAAAGTGATGTTTTTCCTCCAAGGCAAGGGGAGTAGGGGAATGTCTACTGCTCATATTCCCTTGTCTTTCTTTGCGTGCTGTCTGCTCTAATGGAGACTCTTGGTGCAGTTTAAGAGGGACAGGAATCTACTCGAGAGAGTCCAATAGAAGGCTACAAGGATGATTAGGGGACTGGAACACTTCCTTATGAGGAGAGGCTGAGGGACCTGGAGCTTTTTAGTCTGGAGAAGACTGAGAAGGGATTTAATAAATGTTTATAAATATCTGAGGGCTGGGTGTTAGGAGGTGGGGGACAGGCTCTGCTCATTTGCTCCCTGTGACAGCACAACTAGCAATGGATATAAGCTGCAGCACAGGAAGTTCCACCGCAACACAAGGGGGAACTTCTTTACTATAAGAGTCACAGAGCACTGGAACAGGCTCCCCAGAGAGGTTGTGGAGTCTCCTTTTGTGGAGACTTTCAAGGCCTGTCTGGATGCATTCCTCTGTGACCTGTGCTAGGTTGTATGGTCCTGCCCTGGCAGGGGGGTTGGACTCAGTGATCTCTTTGGATCCTCTCCAACCCCATACATCCTGTGATCCTGTACTGTCATGGACCAAGAAGCAGTTACCTTATCCTTTATCCATGATGGTGGCTGAGATGCCAGTGGGCTTTGCTGGTTACTCGTACTGCTAGGTTGAGCATCCCATTGCTTCCTGTTCATCCTCATGGCTTAGCTTGATCTTCACCTCCCCACTCAGGTCCTTCTGAGCCCAGCATTGGGGCAGACCTGCTGTCCCCTCCTTTCTCCTTTGGAGCACGCCTTGTTTATTTGTTTTCCTTAATTTATTTTAATCCAAAACCCCTCTCTCTTTAGTTTCGATGGGAGGAGAGGAAAACCCCTGATGCGCTGCTCCTCAGGTGTGTGGTGGGAGCTTTGGCGGGGTTGGAGACACCCACCTCCACCAGCTTTCCTTGAAGTCTAATTTTAGCTGAAGCTGAGGGGATCCCTCCAGGCTATGGTGGAGGTTTCCTATCAGCCTAGACCTTAAGGAACATGCAGGCAAACAAAAACACAGGAGCGCTTGGATTTATTTGGGTGAACTCTTTTTAAGAAGGATGTGACTCATTTTTTGCCAGCAACCCTGATGCACGCTGGCTTTGTTCTGCTGCGGTCGGGTATTTCAGGTCTCCCAAGATTTAATCGGAATAATTAGTTACTGTCTGTTTATACCTTCTGTTTTTGTTGCAGACTTTCCAAAGGGCGTATTTATCTTCCAGAGGGCTGCCTAAGTGTCGCTTAATCATTAAGCATCTGATTTCCTCCAAGTTATCTGTCATGCTGCTTATGTAAGTAAATAATAAATAAATAAAAGAAGGGAAGGTGGGGATTGTGTTGGTGGATTCTACTTTGATGGGGGTGGGGGTGGTGTTTCTAAGGATTTTCTCTGATTGTCACAGGTTTAATTTTGAGTTGCCTTTAGTTCCCAGCCTGGTCATGTGATGATCAGAGGACTACGTGTTTGGATTGGCGCTTAATGACCCAGCCAGTTTAATGAGGCTGCTTTCAGCCAAGCCTTCCTATGTACCTCGCTAAACTGGCCAGAGCTGTGTTAGTCCCTGTCATTTGAGGAGGAGAGGGGGGGAAAAAAATAACTCTACAGAGATAAAGGGCTTTTGCTTTCACTTGTACAGTTGTGTCTTTGACTCCTTAATGCAGTGGTATCTCTTATAAACATGTCAGCTCTGCTGGGAATAAGTTACCACTACAAATTTACCAGGATAGGAAACTGGATGTTTTTCAGCCTTGTTTTCATGTTTGGTTTGGGAAGGGGGACCAGTGATGCCCACATTTCCCATTTCTTTAAGAGAAAGGCATGGAAAAACACTGCAGAAGAGAATGGGATGTCTGGAAAGCCTCGCAGCAAGACAGATGTGTTGCTGAACCCACCCCGTGCAATCTTTTCACTTCAGTGTTTATCACCAAGAACAGCTGAGGGTGGCCACCCTGCTGATGGCAGTGTGGGGCTGGATGATTTGCCTTTCCCCTCCTTGGTTTCCCTTCCTTCCCAAGCTGGAATTGGTAGGATTTGAGTACTGGGATGCTGACTTGTCAACTGCCTTCACCATCTCTCCTATCATGTCTAGCATGCAGACTCTGGGGGCAAGGATGCTACTTCCATGGATGGATTTAGGTCCTTTTCAATCCAGAAGCAGCCATTGCCATCAGCTCCTCTACTCTCCTGTGTCATGAGGAATGTAAATTTTTGAGATCAGTAACTTCATATTAGCCCTTCTTGGGTATTATGGATGTGCAGCAGGGCTTTGCTCACTGTTCCTGTTTATTAGAGGTAAGGGACCAGGACAAGAGCAAGATGGGACCGTGGGGATCTGCAGGGCTTCAGTGGTTTCAGTAGGCCCAGTGAAACATGCTTGCATGGTCCAGCTTCTCTCTGCATTTTTTGGGGAAACTAAAGATGAACCACTGCGCTGGGGTATGACTTGGACTCTGTGCCACAGCAGACCTGAAGCCAGGCTGCTTTCTGTGTCCTGTCTGCCTCACACAGCTCTCAAGCAACATTTTAGAAAATTCTAGCAAATCCTCTATCCCCTCTGGGACTGATGTTATAGCTGTCACATCCAGCACTAGGTTGCCAGTGGCTTTGGTTGTTCTGCTCTGGTGTGCATGAGGGTGGGAAAAGTCTGATTTGATGGAAATATTCTTAAGGAAGGCTGTCGACCTGATTTTTTTCCTTGACATTTACCTGGTTGGAAAGCTGGTGGAGGTTCAGGCAACACCTCACAAAGTGCTGGGGATATGCAATGTGCAGCATAACCATTGCTCCTGCCTGGCATGACCCCTCCAGCTACAGTGAGTAGTGCTGGAGATGGTGACAAGTGTCTAATCCCCGTCCTACTGGCGTGTTCCTGCCTCCTTCACTCAGCCTTTTGCAGATTTGCTTAGTTTGTGCAGAGGGAGAAGTGAGGAGTAGAAACAGACCTACTGGGAGCTGACAAGGGTGAAAGCACAGCGGGTAAGGGCAGCATGGTGGAGGTGGATGCTGGTGAGAAAAGGTGATGACATGGCTTGCTTGGTGCTGCTAAGTTAAAGGAAACGTTCACTAGGGAGCTACATCTGGCTTTTAAATAGCTTTGGAGTATGTGAATGGTCCATGTTGCTCTCTTCTTTCTGTGTCAGGAGTCACCTGCTGTCCTCACCTCTCTGAAGAACATCCTGGTGATGTCCACCCTGGGACACAGGAGGTGCATTTTGGTGGCCACATGCTTTCAAGAAGCCCTTCCAGTTCTTTCCAAACTCCTCATTGTCCCAGGCCACCCATCCCTTGACTTCTCCCAGTCTGTCTGCTGTAAGTCTCAGTGGTTGGGACTGACCATGGGTGGTCCCCTTTCCTGCAGAGGCCACTACACATCAAAAGATTTGGTGTTCACCATGTGGTACCAGCTTGTCTGGGATGAGCTGCCTGCTCTTCCATCACCTGTCTTTGAACATCCCACTTATGACAGAGCTGGTGCTCCACTGGCTTTCCTATTCTTTTTTTTGGGTCTGTGTGTTTCTTTTTTCCTTTCAGCTTCCTAAAACACTCCTGTAAGAGACTGGCAAACCTTCCCCCTCCCCAGAATATCTTATTTCCGCTTCAGCACTAAGGGACAAACAGGGATGTTCTTAAAGTGTCTTGTTACCTGGTAAAGGAAATTTATAGCACTTAGTTTTATTTAATTCCTGTAGAAAATGGGAGTATTTCAGACTGTTTCCTCTTTTTGAGCCCCAGAACAACACACTGCTGTGATAGAGGATACCAAAGGCAGACACAGATCTGAAGAATGGGGATGTGAAGGATGTTTACTCTCCCAAAAACTTCATCTCAGTCAAGGGATGAGGAATGTTATTGCACACCATATCCACCCTGAGGGGACAGACTGTGTCCCTCCCAGGCAAGCAGGCTGTGCCACTGAGGTGTTCACAGGCACAGGATTGATTCTCTGCTCTCACTGTCCACCACGTGTCCACCAAACACTTCCAGACATGATGGGGGAAGGTTTGAGAGGAGCACACCCCATTTTCCTCATAAAACTCCAAACAAGAGGCTTGGCCTGGTTTAGATTTTAAAAATAACTTGCACATTTGGAAGTTTAAGTTTCAGAAGGGCTCCAAATGGGATAATGGCTTTGATCATGGCAGTCTGAGATCAAGGGACAGCTTTTTAGGTTTGCTGGATCAGCTGAAAAGTATATTGTAGTGTCTAGACTTTATCATCCTTCAGCAAGGCTTTTTTTTCTTTCAGTTCTATAAAAGGTCTAATCAAAAGCCCACATACAGTTGATAGGAGGGCTGCTTTGGAAAGGAGCCTACTGTGGGTTTTGATTGCGTCCAGAAGTAATTTGAAAGAGGTGGTGTTCAGCTTTGGACTTTGAAGGACCTTTCAGACTCTGCTTTGCAGACGCTGCCATTTCTGGTGAGGCTGCTGGTGTGGGTGGAAGCTGTTGTGTCAGCAGCAGGGTCAGAAGGCCAGGAATGAGGACCTATTGTGTGCCAGCCCCCAGGTCCCCGTAGCAGTTGGTTCTTGTAGCTGAGCATTGCTGAGACCTCGCTACTCATCCTTTGGCTGCCACAGTTGGAGTCAGCTGTTCAGAACAGCATCTCCTACAACTGTCTCAGTTTTGGCTGCATAATAACAATAAATGTCCACATTTGGTGGTGGACATTCTGGTGACAGGACTTCAGTGTTTCTTGCCGAAGTGTAGGAAATATATGGCTTATAAACGTTCTGTAAGTAGTCAAAAAGTTGTTACTATTTATTGTTATTATGTATTATTGATAATAATAATAACAATGCTCACAATAATGATGATGATGATGATAATAATAACAATAGATTAGAGGTAGAAGAGTAATTTCTTAAGGTGCTTGGGATAAATTCCAAAACCTACTCTGAAGATGAGGACATCTGACCACATGCATTCATTGACTGACTCTCCCTGAAAAACCCACATAGCAGTTGAACTCTTGTCATGTTGGAAGATACCTCACTGAGAAAACAGAGGCATTTTTACTTTGATACATTGTGTTTTCTCCATGAGGGTCTTGGGTGAGTTTTGGAAGGTGTGTCATTGGAAAAGTCATCACCAACCATCTCCTCGGTGCATGCAGTAGTGCACGTGATGCTGCAGTCAGCTAGCAGCACGGACTGCAGCTGTAACTAGGGGTTTTGATGGAGTCACAGCCTAGCGGTGAAAGGTTCAGCTGGAAGCTTTGGAAAACATTTGGAAATGTTTTGGAAAGCATTTGGATCAAGGACATCATGGCTCTGTGTTTGGTTGCTTTCCTTTGCTTTGTCCTTGGAAAAAAGAACTGGTCTTAGGTTTTGTGGTGGTTTTTTTTTCCTTCCATTGATTACTTTTTAGACATTCTTATTTCCAGGGGTGAATCAGAAAAAATGCGAACGGTTTGTGGTGTAAAATGGTATTAGAATTGAGATGGAAGGGACCTTGAGAGGTTTACCCTGTCCTGAAGGCAGAGTCAGTTGAACCCATGCCTCAGACTGGAAGGTGATTTTTATTTTTTTTTTAAATTTTTTTTTCCCCCCTCACAGATTATCTGAGGAGGAGAGGCAAAAATTTGCCAGTGTCAGTGTGTGTGCAAGCCTCTCTTGATTTATTTGAATCCCGTGCGGAATAAATGTTGGAAATTAATGCTGGGCTTGTTCCCAGACCTATTCAAAGTAATATTCCAGAGTAACCTTTTCTGCCTTGGCATTTGCCAAAATACTGTGGCTTTAATGGCTGAAATGCATTGACCCATAGTCTGTGTTTGACCTGGAGCCATCACTGTTGTGGGGACACAATTTCTGAGACAGTGGAAGCCCAGAAGCCCCACTAGGATGAAGAGCAGTTTTTCCTTTGATTCTAGTGAATTAAAGGTGACAGTTCTCCAGGTAGTCCTTACTTGAGCTGGAGGGGCAGCAACAGAAAGCCCCCAGGCCTGTCCTGAAAACCTGGGATGTTCTAGGATAATGCAGCACTTAGCCCTATGGTAATCAGCAGCATCTTCTCTTCTTGACATCTGCAGATTTAGATGAAGCTGCAAGATCCTGGGCAGTGGTGAGAGAGAAGTCTCGCTACAAATCCTCATCTGGCTTGAGACTGAGAGCCAAGTGATGACTTCCAATTAATTTCCTTTGCATCTTCTTCTGTCCCAGCTTTGTGTTTTGAATGATATATCAAAAAAAATGTACACAAGATCCCCTGATTAGTCCCCTCACCTTTTTTAAAGGTGCTGCTGAGCTCCAGGGGCTCTTTTCTGCTTGCTGTGATGGTTTGGGAGTTCCCCGCCCTCCACACTTTGTAAAATGACCCAGACTAGAACTCAGCTGGCTGGAAGTTAAGGACTGAAGCTCTATTTACAGCTCAGCACAATGTACAAGCAGAGATATACACTATAGACAGGAATAGTTACAGACATAGACAAGTTAAAGGTAATACAGAAACACAACTCCCCTCCCAGAAATCAGAGACCCCAGGAGGGGCTCCCAACAACCCTTCCACCTTCTCCCCACCCCTATACCTTAACCCATGGTTTGCCTTACGTGCAAGGTGAATTAGTAGGATCAGTCAGGGGGGTTAGAAGAAAAGTGGTTAGTGAAGATTAATCGGCAAAGAGGAGCCAGAAGCTAGACCACCCGAGACGCTGTGCCCCCAGAGAGAGACAGACTGAGACTGACTTATCTATGTTTTGGTTTCTTTTCCCAAACAATCTCAGCAAACCTATGGGTCAAATAGACACCACCATGTTTTCCTTTCACAGCTTGTAGTGTAACTTTTTCTATTAAAATATTCCGATTAGCCTCAAACCAGCAAACTTGCCTATTGCTCCCGATTTCAGCATTGAAAGGGCTTTGAGAGAGGTTCATCTGTAGCCAGCTGGATGCTGTCTTGCTCTTCAGCCAGCGTGGTGTTGGTACTAACATCCACACAGCCCAGACAGCGACTGGTTTTCCTTCAGATCAGTTTAGAGTAGGTGACAGCAAAATTCATCCATCTTTGGCCATGTGGCAGGCTTGGCAAGTCCCCCCCACCCCCAGCCCATCTGTACATTTAAAGTCAAGATGGCTGGCATTAGCCTTATTGTTTGGCCAAACGTATGCAGAGATATCACGGCTTAGATTTGTTACAGATGGGTTTCTGGATATAGCATAAGGCATTCTGCCAGCCAGTTTTATATCTGTGTAAAAGTGATTGGCATCCCTATAAATAAAGCTGCTGTGGGGTTATAAATCTAAATATACTTATTCATTAAATTATTTTTACATCTCAAAGGGGTTGTCATTCTGGGTTATCATAAGCGAGGCATGCTCTTTGCATGTGTGTTACTCACAGCTCCAGAAATGCAGCTTCTGAAACTTCAAAATGCTTTTTGTCTTTTAAATTACCTCTCTGTGTGTGTAAACTATCTATGAGTCCCAGTGCCATGGTGAGATGAAGGACTTTGTCACTGGGAATGACTCAGTCCTGGAGGTTGTAGAGAGAGAAGCAGTAGTGGCTCCTAGTACAGGAATGTGAACTCTAGATTTTTTTGGCTCACAAATGAATATGAGTTTGCTGGTATATTTAGTCCCCATGGCCAGGTAAATAGTCTTAGTCTGGCTCTTTTAGTGCTAGGAAGCACTTCTCCATTTGTCTCTCCATCCACATCCTGTTGTAGGGAGGTTCACAAAAGGTTTCTTCCCCCTGCAGTGTGGGCTGGGCTGCATGCGTCTTTCCACCTTGTTTGACCACCCTTGCTGGGGCAAGGGAAAATGCTTCAGGCACTGCCATGAGCTGGAGAGGTTCAGAGCTGGAGGGAGAGCCTGGCCAGCCACCCATGCAGCCAGGCAGTGACGCAGGCACCGGTAAATCTGGCTTGGCCTTTGAACAGGCTTAGGGAAGGCACTGCGAGCTGCAGCTTCCGGTTTCTTTGAGTTTGTTTTCTTTCTCCCTTCAAAGCATTTGAATATTCATTCAGGAAATGATGAAGAACAGAACACATGTGCCTGAAAGGCAGAATATCAGGCACCACACTTTCCTGAGTAATAATGTGCATCACGGAAAATGGACCTGTGATTTTTAGCTTAGTTTCCTAATGAAAGGAAGCTTTAAAGTTGGTCTGTCCATCTGTTTTTACTTCCTACACCTCTGTCACTGACAATTCATCAAATCCATTGGCTGCTTTTGTTCTGTCTTCTAGGTCGATTTTCATCTGAGATATGTGGAAGAAGTTTTGTCAAAGCAGGGATCAGGTTAGAAGGGTGTTGTGGAGACCTTTTATTAAGGGAAGGGATGCAAAGAAAACTTGATCTGTAGTAGACACTGGGGAACACACATAAATGTTATGAACATCCAAACCATTAAAGAGTGCTTTAGCTGGATTTACCATGTTACGAGACCCCAGAGAGCTCAGGCTGCAGGGCTCTGCAGACACATAGGTGTTGCAGGAGGGATGTTCACCTACACGAATTCTCTCTTGTCTACTATATATAAGTTCATCCTGCAGCCTTGATATAAATGTAGCTTATATTGCTTAGGTTCACAGAGGGAAATCTCCTCTTCTATAGTGGTTAGTTGGTTGGGATTCCTAGTACTGCTCATCTCAACGAGTGTAGTTTCTGTGGCATGGCAGGGTCAGCACAGTCTTGTAGGATTTTCAGAGGCTGGTAGCAAGACTGACTTGTCTTGACCCTTTGTTGGAGCTGACTGCAGGTCTGTGTGCCATTGGGCATTACAAAGACAAAGGAGAGCAAGCTGCTGGTGTTTGCCATCCTGAAGGCGGGAGCTGGACAGTGGGGTTGAAAACCTCATCATAGGAAAGCTTATCGTAGTAGGTGACTGGCAGATGGAAAGGAGAACCATTAGGCAGCTAAGTTATAGCTGCCTAGTGGAGGTAACAGGTTGGCATCCGAGTTTTATCCTGGATGTACCAGGGGTGATGTATGGCGTGGACAGGCTGACTGCATTTGACAAACTTAGAAGTTAAATGAATCACTCTACCTGGTGCAGGTAAGGGTGGAGATGACCTTGGCCTGCTGTGTAGCTAGTACCAGCAAACAGAGGTGGTGGCCTCGGTGACTGATGTTCCTATGATCCCCTTGTCCTGCTGCAGACCGTGATGCAGTAAGGGAACTCCTTCCTCCCCAAAACGGCAAATGACTCCTGGCTGACGCGTTACCCAGGGTCTAGATGTCCTGTTGTGGGTGCCCAGAGCATCCATAAGGTAGTCTGGAGGCTCTGCTCCAAGCTGCTGGGAGCTAGCTGCGGCTAGAAGGGTGTGCAAGATCCTCGCATCATCTTATCTCTTACAAGGGGGAAGGGTGAGACCCTGAAAGACCAACCACCCACTCCAGTTCAGGGATACAATGGGCTGTGAATAGGACTCAACCTTCACTGTGTTCCTGGTGAGCTGCCAAATGTTTGCATATCTGCTTTACTTTTCCTGGTAGGTGTCAATACATTTTTCCATGCCTGGTGTTTGTTCTCTGCTTTCTACCAGAGCTAAAATTCTTTGCAGTGTTGCACTTTTTTTTTCTTTTTCCCCCCTTTGTTTCTTTGTTTTGTTGATTTGGTCTTTTTTTTTTCTTTTGGTCTCCATTTGGTGCCTTAGTAAGAAGACAGCTGAAGTACTGGGAGCCCAAACTAAACCTGTCTATTATGGGTTACCCGATTAGACGCCATGGTAATAAGCATTTGAATCTAAAGCTAGATTAGGCAGGGAGCAGTCTGGGGCTGGATTTGCATAGCACACATTCCTTTTCCATATGATGTGTTGGTAAATCTACTGAAAGTGAGTTTAGAAGGTACTGGCATGCTTCAAGTGCTCCTGTTGATGCATTGGTTGCTGTCCCCATGAGGCACTGAAATGGTCAAAAAATGTCTGTGATTGCCTGAAAGATGCTTTTTTGATCCTCTCCTTCTGCTCTTATGGCTCACGTTGCAATCAGTGGGAATGGGTAGCTCTTGCCAGCTCTAAAAAGTTTATGTTTGTAGAGACAGTGATTTCAGGGTGTTTTCTCCTCCTGTGGCATTTCTCATTTTTGGAAAAAAAAAAAAAAATCAGGTACCTAAATCCGCTTTGCAGCTTCTTCAAGCCTTGACTGCAGCATTGCAGATCTTGTGCTGGAAAATGCTGCAAAGATTTGTTATCCAAAATCCATTTAGGTTCCTTCCCCTGTGAACAGTCATGAAATTGTGGATGATCTCAGGGTCATTCTGTCTTTGAGTTATTTCATTAGCATCTGTTTAGGGCATCCAAACTGCAGTGTTTATTTGGAGCAATGGACTACCAAGGTTAAACATGGAGGAAAATGTTTTTTTCAGGGTTTAGGGAAGTGGCTAAACATCAGACTTGTAGGTAGAGCTTTGAAGTGGAAGTTCTGGATGTTGGAGGTTCTGGATGTTCTTGTTCCATTGTAGGGAGAATTTGAGATAGATGCTCTTGTGCTAAGAGATGAGCAGCAAACAACCTTACCAGGCCTGTTCTCATGGCAACCTCTCTCTGTCTCGTGGCAAAGTGTAGATCAACAGTACCTTTTGGGTGTCTTGGCAGAGATGCTCTGATGTTGTTGCAGCCCCCCGAGACAGTGGCTTTGCTTTGTTGTTGTCAGGGCTCTGCTTAGGCACTTTGGGAGTCTGATGAATGTGACTCACTCCACTTGAAATCTTTGCTTGGCTGGCTTATCAACACTGTAGTGTGGACATGAGGAAGCACAAATTGACGAACAGACCTCATCTTATTGGGTTTCCAGCTCCGTTAGACCTGATAGACCTCACTTCATTATCAGTGGCTTTTTCTGGGCCACACTGAAAGATCTGGCAAACTGGTTAATGGAAAGCTGCAGCTCTGAGTAGCTCCTATCAGCAAACTCTATTCTATCAGGCATCTCTGCTGCTTAGAGGTATTTCAGCTTCAAAGCTGCTAAAGGAATGGGAGTGTGTTTTGGGGTGCTGGGGATGCACTTTCTTGCTGGAGAGCTGGATGGACCTGATCTCAGTCAAATAAATTGCCCTGAAGCCAGGGAAGGTGGTGAGCATTTAAGGAATGTCATGAAGGTGCTGATCACCAGTGGTTCTTTGAAGACTTCTGTAAGACCCTACCACCACCACACTCGGGAATCCTCAAAGAGGTGAAGCTCTCCGTTGCTTCAGATTGTGAGCAAACTGAACTGATGTCTCTGGGGAGAGGTACTTCCATTTTGCTGGCTGAAGTGGTGGACTCCAACGCCAAGCAAGAAATTCATCTGCAGAGAGTTGTCATCTTGGAAGGGGCCAGGAGGACAGGTTTGAAGGCTTAGGAAGGCAAGTGTTGAACCATGAAGCATCTCTGCAGAGACAGCAGTGTTGCACGCAGGAGGGAGCTTATGGTTGGAAGAGGACAGAGCATGGTGCTGTACCCCAATAGAAACGAGTGACATTGTGGCTTTCTGAGACCATGTGCCTGCAGTGGCTGTTGGGAAGGTAGGTTTGTGCTTGTGGGTGTGTCTGGAGTGTGTTTAGTCCCAAATATACGAACACCCAGACTACCCTTCTGCATCAGATGAGATTAAATTACAGTTCAAACACAGTTATCTTCCTTGAACCTCTCGGGATCTCCTTGGGTCACTTTTTCAAGTAGTTCTATGCGACTGTGAGGCTGTTTTTTTTCCTTTATAATGAAAAGAGAGATCATTGTGTAAATACCTACAGGGATGTGACATTTTGCTTGGAATTTGTGGTGGGTGCCACGTGAAGGCTTGTGGAGAAGAGGAATCCACTTCTGCAGTAGCCCTGGCTGGGTGGTGGCTGCTGTCACTGTGATATTGTCCCTTCAGGAGAGACTTCCTCAGTGGAAAGTTTGCTCCAGCTGGGGTGGAGAGGCTTGTTTTATAAGCAGCATGTAGAGATAGAGGCAGGCAGGATGTCTGTAGCATAAGGAATGCTATGGATGGCCTGTTTGGACTTCAGAGTGTCTGGGGAAAACCAGATCTGATTAAATCAATGAATAAAAGAAAAAAGAAAAATCCTGTACGTGTTCTCAGCATGTTTAAATTTGGTTTGTATTGATGCTGCTGATGCTGATACTTTACTGGATTAAGCATGAAAGTAGCCTCTATTGATTTTTAAATGTATCCACTTGCGATCTCCACCGGACAAATGTGCCACTCCAGATGCTTCTGCCAGGGAAGAAGAACCTGCTTTCAGTCCATTCTTAGCAGCAATGGGACAGCTGACTTTGGGGGACAGCCCTTCCTTCCTCCCTGTCATCAATGGGGGCCAGAGCAGTTAGGCAATTAAAACAACACGACTCTGTTAAGACAGGGCCCCCAAATCAGAGCTGCTGGGTTTGAGCAGCTCTCTTGGGAAACTCAAGCCTCGCTGTCATGTGGCATGGGATGGTGCAGCTCCACCCTGGGCAAAGCAGGGCTTTTGCCATAGCCTACATCACATTGCATCCAAATAAATTAAAAAAAAAAAAATTATATATATATAAAAATATATATATATATGTGTATGTGTGTATATATGTGTGTGTGTATGTGTGTATATATATATCTATATATATAGTCAAGCATTCCAGTTGCATCCACAAGAAAAATATCTAAGTAAACCTTCCAGTTACAGCCTCCCTTGCTGTTCTCACCTGCTTTTCTTTATTAGATTTCAACACAAACAGTCTTTCAGTGTAGTGTGATAAAAATCACGGCTTTTTCCGAGGCCTGCTGGGAGTAGGTGTCATGTTGGAGCTGTTGGGATCACGTTGTGCCTGATGTGAGCTCACAGATCCTGTTTTTCAGTATTCATCTGCAGGAGCACAGGGAGGTATTAGTGTTGGACTGGCAGGAAGGCGGCCGGTGGGCCATTTCTGCCATCAAACATGTTTATCAAGTAATTCTCAACCACAGGTTTGTACTTCAGGGAGAAAAAATCACACTGGATTAACATCAGGATTTCAAAACTTTGAAGGGAAATCAGCATTGCAGATGGGTCAGCTGAGAGATCTGGCAAGTGTGTTTTGTTTGCTGTGGGCACTGTCTGGACTGCAGGCTTAATGATATCTACCCATTGGAGCTACTGCTAGGAAGGACTCCTGTTTACAGCAGCCTCCACCCCGTTTCCGTCTTGAGAGAGGAAAAAAACTCCAGTTTGCTACACACCACAAGCTACATGGACACCAGTGGTTCCAGTAGCCTCATCTAAGTGAAAATCTCACAGTATCACAGTATCACCAAGGTTGGAAGAGACCTCAAAGATCATCAAGTCCAACCTGATACCACAGACCTCAAGACTAGACCATGGCACCAAGTGCCATGTCCAAACCCACCTTGAACACCTCCAGGGACGCTGACTCCACCACCTCCCTGGGCAGCCCATTCCAGTAGCCAATGACTCCCTCTGTGAAGAACTTTCTCCTCACCTCCAGCCTAAACTTCCCCTGGCACAGCTTGAGACTGTGTCCTCTTGTTCTGGTGCTGGTTGCTTGAGAGAAGCAAGCAACCTCCTCCTGGCTACAACCACCCTTCAGGTAGTTGTAGACAGCAAGAAGGTCTCCCCTGAGCCTCCTCTTCTCCAGGCTAAACAATCCCAGCTCCCTCAGCCTCTCTCCATAGGGCTGTGCTCGAGGCCTCTCACCAGCCTCGTTGCCCTTCTCTGGACACGCTCAAGCACCTCAATGTCCTTAAATTGAGGGACCCAGAACTGGACACAGTACTCAAGGTGTGACCTAAGCAGTGCAGAGTCCAGGGGGAGAATGACCTCCCTGCTCCTGCTGGCCGCACTATTCCTGATGCAGACCAGAATGCCATTGGCCTTCTTGGCCACCTGGGCACACTGCTGGCTCATGTTTAGGCGGGTGTCAATCAACACCCCCAGATCCCTCTCTGTTTGCCTAGCTGTGGTGATGACCTCATGGCAGATGTTGCTGTCCTGATGGTCTGGACGCATCTGCTACCAAGCAACTTGGAAACTCTAGTTTGTGAATCCAATTTAATTAAGAGGCTTTAAGTGAGGAAAAACCTGCCTACCTTCCCTTTTGGTTTTATGCTTGGAAAGCCCATCTCACCCTGAGGATTACTGCTGAAATGGAGAGCTGTGAAAGGGAAAGCTCAGCAGTGAGACTTTGCATATGATAAACCGAAGTCACAGCCCAAATATTCATTGGAGGAACAGGTGAGTGGGAGAAGGAAGAAAGGAGGAATTAAAATAAAGGGAGTTTTTTACTGAACTATTGTTCTCCAGGAAAAGGCTAATTGGCAAACAAATCTCCTCCTCCAGTGGGAAATACAGTTCCTCTCTCCATGCTTGCCAGACTGTTGAGTATTTATTGACAAAGGCTTTGCATTGTCAAAGGAAGTAGTCAGAGTGATCTTGGAAATGAAGTAACTTAAATTCATGTCCTTTCTGGTGGAGGGGGAAACACTGAGAAGGAAGGTCTCCTTGCAGTGTCTGAGATGGGAGGTGGTCCTGGCACCCAACATCTTGGGAAGTTTTTTATGATTGAAGCTGCTCTTGCTGACTAATAATGTGTAACCTGTGATGTGCTGAGATGGGTTTCACAACTTGGTACTAACAGTCTCCAGAAGGTGTTTTGTGCTTTGTGTGAGTGCCTTCCTCCCAGTTAGGGACAAAGCCTGCAATGGAAATGGAGGAGGTCTGGATGTTGGTTTGCTCTTGTGCTGAGTATGGAGCCAGGATGGAGGGAGGGTGCTTGCTTCGGGGTGCTCAACCATGCTTTGTCAGCCCCCTGAATTGCCATGAAGTCTTGTGTCCCTGTCTTGAATGATTTTGACCTCAAAGTATGCCTTGGTGTCACCCAACTCAGACACCCACAAAGGCTTCCTGAGAAACCATATTCAAATGGCAAAGGATAGCTTTTGTGAGGGTCTTCTCTTCAAGACTGTGGTCTGTCAGCAGAACCCCAGATAAGTGCTAATCCTTCCCTGTGCATGACCTGGGCCCTGAAGGGGCTGTCTCTGCCCCTTTGATCCCAAATAAAATGCAGTCCCAGCAGCTGCCACCCCAAAACCAAAGTGGAGTGAGGGGAGCACTGGGAGAGGAAAGTCCATCTCATCTTTCCTTTCTGTGCTGCCTTTTGAAGCCAAACAAGGACACAGAGAGGACAGGGGGATGCTCCAGCATCCTACCTGGAGAGCCCTTCTCCTCTACCTCCCGCTGCCTTCCTATGAAGTTTCTTAGGCTTAACCTACCTCCAACAGGTGTTGTGCCTGGGCTTCAGGCCAGGGGACCTGATAGTAGCCTTCCAGTATCTGAAGGGGGCCTACAGGAAGGCTGGGGAAGGATTATTTACAAGGTCCTGCAATGACAGGACAAGGGGCAATGGGCTTAAACTGGCAGAGGGGAGATTTAGACTAGATGTTAGGAGGAAGTTCTTTACAGTAAGGGTGGTGAGGCACTGGAACAGGTTGCCCAGGGAGGTTGTGGCTGTTCCCTCCCTGGATGTGTTGAAGGCCAGATTGGATGAGGTCTTGAGTGAGCTGTACTAGTGGGAGGTGTCCCTGCCTATGGCAGGGGGTTGGAACTAGATGATCCTTGAGGTCCCTTCCAACCTTACCATTCTATGATTCTATGATTCAGAGTGCAAATCATTCAGTGCATTTAAGGAATGAATATATGACTTGCAAGGTCTTTTTCCTTCTTCCCCCAACCCGCCCCACTTTTGATTTGTTTCTGCAAAAGAAGGACCACAACCCTACTGCTGGAAAAAAGGCATATGTGCATTTGTAGAATTGGGTCGTTTAGCACCCCGGTGAGTATTAAGAAATATGTGTATTTATATAGGTTTCCAAACTGGGTCTTGTCTGTGGTTCCATGCTTGTTGTCCTTGTTCCTGAAATAAATGGCATTTTCTCAAGCTGATTTGCTGGAGCTCTCATAAGAAGCAGTCTGTGGTGGTTTAGAGGATATCGTGCTGGCACTCAGCTTGTCACTGTTTAAGTTGACCCTTTCAGTGAAGAACTCATAACCTCATTTGGTGTTACTGTGCTACTTGCTGTCTAGGTGACTGGGAAACTTCCAGTAGAGATTGGGTTTTAATCCTCAAAAACTAAAAAAACCTTTTGCTCCAGCAGCATCTTCTCTGGTTGAATTCATCCATGCACTGATCTGTGCTGGTCTCTGCAACCACAGCCGGGTAAAGGGCAATGGAGGGATCTCCAGGGCAGCTCCTGCTACAGAGCATGAATGCTGTAAGCCTTCAGCATCTTCTCCTTGGACCCAAGTTTATCTGCATGCGCTGGGACAGATGTAGTCCTGCCATGCACCAGCAGCCATCCCCTGCTCTGAACTTTTGCCAGCTTGCCAAACCAAGCAGTGCTGCTCCGAGGATTGATTTCAGTTGGAGAGCGTTCAGACAGACCTCCTCTCGCCCTGCTGTGCACTATGCTCTTCTCCCAAAACTGGATTGCAGAGTCAACAGTGCGTGTACTTTCCTGGCAGGGAGCTCGCTCGCACGCTGGAGAGGTGGGATGGCTCTTGCAGCCAAGCTGGGATGTTCTTGCAGTGCAGTGGAGGAGGTTGCTCTTTTTCCTGGGCGGCATCGCTAACACCTCGAGACAGGAAGAACCCCATGCAGACATGTGCAAAAAAATTCCCTCCCACCACCTTTATTGCTTGCAGTAGGCATAAGTTGTATTTAGAGATGGAAAGAGAAAGATTCTTTCTGGCATGTTGCAAATCTGTGCAATAAAAATAAATTCATGCATATAGAAGTGTTCCCCAGCTCTGTGAAATAAACTGGTTTGCTTTTATTTTTCTTAGGGTTTGAGGGGGAATTTTTTTCTGATTTTTTTTTTTTCTTTGCCACTGATCCGCTGCAATTCATATGCCCTTGAGCAGCATAAGATGTCTTTCTGCAAGGCAGCAGGCCCAGATGTACACCTCAGGTTGTGACGAATGCACAATAAAAGGACTCTGTCCCACATGACATCCTGGTCCCCAAGCTGGAAAAACGTGGACTTGATGGGTGGAGCACTGCTGCATAAGGAATTGGCTGGATGGTCGCATGCACAGAGTGGTGATCAATGGCACAGTGTCCACCTGGAGACCAGAGACAAGTGGTGTTCCTCAGGGGTCAGTGCTGGCACCAGTGCTGTTTAACATCTTTGTCAGTGACAGGGACAGAGGAACGGAGTGCACCCTCAGCAAGATTTCAGATGACACCAAGCTGTGTGGCACAGTCGACTCGCTAGAGGTCAGGGATCCATCCAGAGGGACCTGGACAGGCTGGAGAGGTGGGCCCAGGCCAACCTGATGAAATTCAATAAGGCCAAGTGTAAGGTCCTGCACCTGGGTAGGCACAATCCCAAGCACAAATCCAGACTGGGTGGTGAATGGCTGGAGAGCAGCTCTGTGGAAAAGGACCTGGGGGTCTGGGTTGATGAAAAGCTCAACATGAGCCTGCAGTGTGCACATGCAGCCCAGACAGCAACCGAGTCCTAGGCTGCATCAAGAGCAGTGTGGGCTGCAGGGCAAGGGAGGGGATTCTGCCCATTTACTCTGCTCTTGTCAGACCCCACCTGGAGTACTGTGTGCAGTTCTGGAACCCTCAGCACAGGAAGGACATGGAAGTGTTAGAGTGGGTCCAGAGGAGGCCATGAGGATGATCAGAGGGCTGGAGCAGCTCTGCTATGAGGACAAACTGAGAGAGTTGGGGCTCTGCAGCCTGGAGAAGAGAAGGCTTCAAGGAGACCTGATAGTAGCCTTCCAGTATGTGAAGGGGGCCTACAGGAAGGCTGGGGAGGGACTATTGACAAGGTCTTGTGATGACAGGACAAGGGGCAATGGGTTTAAACTGGGAGAGGGGAGATTTAGACTGGATGTTAGGAGGAAGTTCTTTGCAGTGAGGGTGGTGAGGCACTGGCACAGGTTGCCCAGGGAGGTTGTGGCTGCTCCCTCCCTGGAGGTGTTCAAGGCCAGGTTGGACGAGGCCTTGAGCGAGCTGTACTAGTGGGAAGTGTCCCTGCCTATGTCAGGTGGTTGGAACTAGATGATCCTTGAGGTCCCTTCCAACCTTCTATGATTCTATGAAAGAATACAAAGAGGAGGCAACATGTTTTAGGGGAGTGCTGGCTTTTTGGCAGGTGGGGCTTTCCAGTAGCGAGCTGAGAGCCTGTGATTGCAGCCAGCTCCTGCTAGCATCCATCGGATACCAGGCAGCCCGGGCAAGATTTGGAGATGCAAAAAACCCTCTTTGTTGTGTTCACGGAGTATAACAGTGTTTCTGGAAAGGGGGAAAAGTATCTGGGGTAATTCAGGATTTGGCAGATATATTTGTAAATCCATGAAACCTGAATCTTGGAGATTTGCTTATGCTGGATATTATGGCTCTTGTGATTTAGTGATGACTCAAGTGCCTCCTGGCAGATGATTTTTGTGTGGCATCACAGGCAAGGTCTTGTCCCCATCCCTTTTCACAGCTGCTGTTTCACGCTTGGATGGATGGGGATAAGGCAATCCTCAAAGAGTTTAAAACCTTTTAGCTGAATGTTTTGGTTTTATTCCTCTCTCCTGCAAATATGCAAAGATTTCCACCAAACACGTACGTTCCCCTTCTGTGCAGCCTGTGCCTGAGTACAGCTTTACACTGGAGAAAGAGGTTTTTGGAAATGGTCATGGCTAAAAAAGTCATCCTGGTTGCTTTTAGTGACTATGGAAGGGATGCTGGCACCATCACAAGGTCTGTGCCAGCGTTGATGGGTTCAAATCTTCCAGGCTTCTGTGCTGGAAGAAAGGTGACTCCTGCTTTCAGGAGGACAGTCCTGTTCCTGGGCTTGTCACCCACCTGTGGGTAGACTCAGTTTCAAAGTTTATATTTTAAAAATTAGATAATGCTTGGATGCCCTTCACTAAAAGGTAGGGGGTTTGCACTGGCTTTAAGGCAAACATGAAACAGAGCAGCACTTCTTGCTCTTGAGAGGGGTGAACCCAAAAGCTGCTACCTGATCACATGGACAGAGCACTGCACATTTTGGAGGGCTCACAACTGAGACCAAAACAAAGAAGAGGTCACACGAGTAGACAGAACCAAGGAGGGTTCTGGCTGTCTTGAGTCCCTAAGGTAAAAAACACAAACATATCCAGGGAAACCTTTGATGCTTCTCAGGAAATGCTTTGAATCATAGACTCATAGAATGTCAGGGGCTGGAAGGGACCTTGAAAGATCCAACCCCCCTGCCAGAGCAGGATCACCTATACCAGATAACAACTATTTTGAAAAATACAGTATCACAGTATCACAGTATCACAGTATCACAGTATC
>VWZE01014368.1:76514-98309 GCA_013396675.1 Eubucco bourcierii | reverse complement strand
AGGCCTCTCACCAGCCTCGTTGCCCTTCTCTGGACACGTTCAAGTACCTCAATGTCCTTCCTAAATTGAGGGGCCCAGAACTGGACACAATACTCAAGGTGTGGCCTGACCAGTGCAGAGTACAAGGGGAGAATAACCTCCCTGCTCCTGCTGGCCACACTATTCCTGATGCAGGCCAGGATGCCATTGGCCTTCTTGGCCACCTGGGCACACTGCTGGCTCATGTTCAGGCGGGTGTCAATCAGCACCCCCAGATCCCTTTGTGTTTGGCTGCTCTCCAGCCACTCCCACCCCAGCCTGTAGCTCTGCATGGGGTTGTTGTGGCCAAAGTGCAGCACCCGGCACTTGGATTTGTTGAATGCCATCCCATTGGACTCTGCCCATCTGTCCAGGCGGTCGAGGTCCTGCTGCAGAGCCCTTCTGCCCTCCAACCCAGCAACATCATGAGACCATCCAGTTTTTATTGCTCTAGGGGCACGGTTGCAAGTTGCAGTGGGAGGAAAATCGTCTAGAAGTGTTTAAAAAAATAATGCATTGGTCAGTAACCATTGCTGCACTTGCACAAAAACACTCTCCCCTTGTGCAGTGCACTTAAGTTAAAGCTCCTTGTCGAAAAAGAGCTCACTCGGGATCCTGCATCCTTGTTTTGGAAGAGGCTGGGAAAGGAGCCAAAAAAACAACACTCTAATATTCATATTTGAGGATTTAGCTCCTAGCTTCTGGGCGAGCTTGGAGGAGGGTGTGAAGGGGAGCGTGCATGCTCCTTTGCATGTGTTTGTGCCCAAGCTGGGTATTTTTAGGCTGCAGACCGCAGTGCTGCAATACCAGTGCTGGCTTTGGACCAGCTTGTTGGGGCATCGGTCACAGACAGGCTTTGGCAGCGCCTTGCTCCACACAGGCTAATTTAGCTTACTGAGGAGGCTGTTGAATATGCAAGCGGTAATTACTGCTCTCTTTTCCTTAAAGCAAAGGCGGAAGCAACACTGGGGTCCAATTTTCTCCTAATGGCTGATTTCATTTAAGCACCGCTCAGGGCGATTTAGGCTTTATCCTTGTCTTAGTAAGGGGAAAACAACAAAACCTATCTCTCTATATATGGCTCAGCTGCAACCTATGGCCTCACTCCTGCATGAGTATCTTAGTTGGCCCTGCTGACATGCATTGGCTAAGCAGCTTCTTCTCCTCCTTGTCCTCTTCTTGGGTTTCCAGGCAGGACCCGTCACACACACACATTTCCACCCTTGTTTCTGTGAAAGTGAAGTTGTTTGGGGAATGATTCAGCTCCATCAGTCTTTCCTTGGAACCCGGAGTTTGGCTAGAACTTCCCTCTGTGACCCTTCCCATCCAGTCTTCCCTGGCTCTGTACATACAGGAACAATTAAAATTAATTTATTCTGGCCTGCTCAATAGTAAAGGCCAGAAGGCACTATTAGCTCACCATCTGACTTAAATATATTGATCTAATTAGTGCTTAAAGGTATGAATGGGATGTGGGAGCAGGTCACTTAATGTCTGATGCTGCATGGAACTGGTCCCTTCTGCTCTTCTTAACACAAGCCTCCAGGTTACCAGGGGCTGTCAGTTTTTTTCTGTGAATAACTGATTTCTGTTGGATTTGCAGGGAAGGAGATGGCTACAGAGCTGGACTTGTTCTGACGCTGCAATCTGCACTGTCTGCAGCTCTCCACAGCCTGCCAGGGAGCTGTGTTTTGATTTTGATCCATCATGTCAATGAATATTCATCAACCTTCTGAAGGTGTAATGCTATTTGCCTGGTAGCTAACATACTCTCTCTCTTTTTTTAGCCCTGGTTGTTAACAAACTACAGCCCACTTATCCTGCTCTGTAGGATGGTTTGGTTTTATAATTGTGTATTAATGAAAATGAGGAACCTCAATAGCTTCAGAGCTGGAAGCAACTCAGAGTTACCTTGTCTTGGTTGCTACATGACTGTCTGATTTAGAGCTCAAAATGAGGTCTTGCCTTTTTGTCCATCACTTAAACTTCTTATATAACATTGGCAGGAGCTTGTATCTCTGAAGAGCAGGTGGTGTTGTGATAAAAGCTTTCTGTACATTTTTGCAAACCTAAGCGAGAGCTTGTACTTAGCAGCAGGTTTCAAGAACAAGGTCGATGTGGTGTTGAAAAGGGGATGGAAAATACACCATGGAAGAGGAGAATGGGTCTGTTTGCTCCCAACCAACTGCAGGAGCAGGATCAGGCCCAGTTCTGACCACAGTGTGGCTGTATACATGGACTAGAATTGACCAAGTGACCAAAATCTACTCCTGAGGACATGCTAGTCTGGATTGAGCACCTGCAGAAGACAGGAATCACTAGGCAGCCACCGACATCTCCCTCTGTGCCCTCCTCCTCATGGCTCTTTAAAACTTCAACCTGCAGTGTTTTCTTGTGTGTTGGAGAGCACAGAGATCTATGTGCCTTTGCTTTTTTGTTTCTTTTCCTCCTTTAGGAAAGAAACATCCCAGCAGGTCGCAAACCCCTCCTAAGACCGAAGGGATGCCAGCAGGCTGCTAATGGATTTGCTGCGGTGCTGGCTGCTGGGGAGCACGATGAGAGAGATTTCATGGCAGCTGAAATTCCACCAGTGACTGCATTTTTCTGCATGCAAGATGCTAAATGTGAAATGAGATTTGGGGCTTTTGGGGAAGGGAACCCTCCAGACTTGGCACAGAGCAGCTGCACAGCCTGAGATTATCCCCCGTGAAGACCCAATAACCGTTTCCCATCATTCATGGTTCAGCAGATGATTACACCATGTGCTAAAAATATGCGATCGAAGACAATTTCAAGGGTCAGATCCTCCTCCATTAAAGTAATGTGGGAGAAACCTGAATTTTCTGCAAGATCCTTACTTTGGGAAGGCAGTAATGACCATGTAGGTGGCAGGGCATGGTCTGACCCCAGGTCTGTCCCCATCCTACCTCTGGCACTGCCTTTCCCCAGGGCGTGGAGGCTGTTTATTTGTGTGTATAAATCCATAGTTGGAGAGGTATGGCTGGCTTCAGGGACATCAGGCACTCCTCTCAAAATGCTGACCTTTTTTACCAAGTCTCTTCATAGTGTTGTTAATAAATCTGACTCATCCATATTTCAGCATTAACCTTGGCTGTTTGTCCTGTCTCTTAACATCCCAACATCTTGTTTCACAGAGATAAAATATGTGGGTGTGTGGCTTTGTAAAACAAATGTTTAGGCTTCTTAAAACTTCTCTGCTTAGATGGTTGATTTTTCTCATCAGGGTGTTTCTCTGCTGTCCACATTCCTTGTAGTTGACCCTTCTCTAGTATGGTTGACTTAGTCCCAGTTTTGGGGCAGTATTTGCCTGATTCTTACTGTTACCATCTGAGTTTCAGAAAAGAACAGAACCCAAGGAACTTGCTGGCATGAGTGATGCCTGACATAGGCATTGCATAGGAAAGGCAGAGCTACTGGCACCGTGTGATTTTTATCAGCTGAAATCACGTCTTGTAAATATTTACTGGAATTTCAAGCAGGGTTTATCTAATTAAAGCCAACTAAAATTTTCCATGAAAAAGAACTGCCCAACCGGCAGCTGCTGGTGCATGTTTAAGGACACGTTTGAGAACTGGGGGGGAGATTACAGAACAGTTCCCCAGCTCTGATCCGTCTGTGGCTTGGGGCATCCTGAGCCACATAAGGTCTTTGAGCACTCAGTACCCCATGCTGGGGACCTGGTGGCTCTGAACACATCCAGCTGTTCCTAGGAGCATCCTCCCACGTTTGCCACATTCCTGGCTGGATTGATACAAGGGCTGACCTGGCTGCCACGAAATGAGAAGGCTGGTGAGGACCTGCTGTGTTTTGCAGCAGTGGTGGAGGTCCATCTCCCTCTGTCCACAGGGATGGTAAGGCACTACTGCCTTCAGCACAAGACAAATGCTTCTTTTCAATTCACACAATTGTCAAGGTTGCCAGGGACATAAATGTCAAATCTGAGCAGAAATATTTGGCACATAAACCAACCGTCTCTGCTCTTCCCCTCTGTACTAAGTGTGTGGGTGGCTTTGATTCCTCCTCCTCTCAGCAGGACGGGAACGCAGCGCCGCAGGGCCCCCACTTCAGCCTCCTCTCTTCTCTTCCCCCAGGATCTAGTGCCCAGAAGGGAGGGACGCAGAGGGTTTTGGCCATGGCTCCAAGGAAGAGGAGCAGCCGGGGGATCTCCTTCATCTTCTGCTGCTTTCGCAGCAGTGACCACCCTGAGATCACTTACCGGCTGCGCAATGACAGCAGCTTCGCCCTGCAGACCATGGAGCCCGCACTGCCCATGCCGCCGGTGGAGGAGCTGGATGTCATGTTCACCGAGCTGGTGGTGAGTAGGATGCTTTTTAGTTTTATTTTCTTTTCTTTTTTTTTTTTTTTAAATTTTCTTTTTTCCCCTTCCTGTTTCTTGACTCCCCTGGCTTGATTTTGAGTTTTCAGGAAAGCTTTCATGTGAAGGGAGGATCAGGAGCTGCTGTTAGGAGTGGTTCTGCACTGAACCTTGAGCTTTGCTCCTCCTTGAAATCCTGCTAGTTTGTGGTGGTTTCTTTTTAGAAAGCCTTAGTTTCTTAGGCTACAGGTTTTTCTGGGGTAGCTTGAGATTTGGAAAATCAGGATATTGTTTTTCTGTCCCTCCCCTTCAAAACTCTGAAAGACAAGGATCAAAAATTAAAGAATGTCAACCAAAAAGAAGCTTTAATTTCTTCTAAGCAAAATCATTTTGGAGTAATTTGTTAGACCAGAAAATGTTCCACTTTGATTCAGCAGTGAAATGGGATTTCTCTATATTGCTTTGGTACATAGAGGGAGCTAGCAGTCATAATGCTGGTTTGTCACAACTCATGGTATAGCATGGCAGCATGGTTTTGGTGACCCAGACCACTTGTTAAAGGAGAGCTCTAGGTTGTATTGTAAGAGACAGGTTTGCCCAGACATCCTTCTGTGTGGGCAGGGTGAGAAAACAGACTGGAACACCCACGACAGCATGGTGAGACCACAACGTCCCTGCATCAGGGCTTTTCTTGCAGCAGTCCTGCAAAGCACTGCTTGTCAGGTTTGGTTTGTTCAGGTGGAGTGACTGCCTCTGTTCCATGTTTTTCTCCACTGATAACTTGGCCAAATCAGATTTTCCTGGGGAAATTCTTTCCCATGGAAAACTCTCCCCAGTGCTGCAACCAAAGACAGTGTAAGGGTTTGTGCTGCAGCTCAGGGTTATCAGCCAAGAAACACCTACAGATGCTCACATGCTGAGGCACATCATCTTGGCCCAGGATTTTTGAAGTGTGTCACTCAAACCTTGAGCTCTTTGTCCAGCTCTAGAGTCCTCAGCACAGGAAATACATGGACTTGTTGGAGTGGGGATAGAGGAGGGCCACAAAAATGAGCAAAGGGCTGGAAGACTTCTGCTGGGAGGAGAGGCTGAGAGAGTTTGGGTTGTTCAACCTGGAGAAGAGAAGGCTTCACGGAGACTTTATTGTGGCCTTTCAGTACTTAAAGTGACCTGTAAGAAAGATGAAGATGGACATTTTAGCAGTGCCTGTTGTGACAGGACAAGGGATGATGGGCTTAAACTAAAAGAGGAGAGATTTAGACTAGATACAAGGAAGACATTTTGTATGCTGAGAGTGGTGAAACACTAGCCCACGTTGCTGTGAGAGGTGGTATATGCCCCACCCTTGGTACCATCCAGGGCCAGTGTGGATATGGCTCTGAGTGCTCTGATCTAGTTGAAGGTGCCACTCCTCATTGTAGAGGATTTGGACTAGATGACCTTCAGAGGTCCCTTCCAACTCGAACCATTCTGTGATTCTGTGATTGTATGACATTGAGCCAGATGCTTGGTGGAGAGCTGTGCTGTGAGGAACTGCTGTTTGTGCAGTGAGGCAGGAGCCCTGTGACTCTCTCGGGATCAGTTGGGCCTGGGGCATGCCCTGGTGCATCCCTTCTGCTCTGCATCCCATGATTCTTACTGTTGAGATTTGGGTTTGGTTTGGTTTCTTTTCCTTAGCAAAGGGTGAAAATAAGACTCAGAGGCAGCTGCTGCTGCGTGGCATGATGGCAGCAGGAACAGTGCTGGCTCCCTGGAGACTGAAGTAATTTAGAGAGGGGGGGAAGTGGGTACTCACTGTGCTCTTGTGCAAGCAGCTGCAACCCCCCGGCTCCCCAGGAAACCCATCAGGCAGATACTGACCCAAGCCAGAAGCTGAGCTCTCCCATTTGGGACAAGTGAAGATACAAATCCCCCTACTCCTCCATTACAACAGTTCCTTCTTGCTCTCAGTAACCTGTTGGTGTCAAGTATTAAATTTCAGCATTAGTTAAATGGTTTGGAAAGTGTCCCACTGTTTCTGTATAAACCCACTGTGTAACATTTGGAAGAGAGACAGAGAAAGCATGCAGAGGCACTGAGCTGATTTTTACGCCTGTGAGTCTGATGCCACCCAACCTGTCATGCTTGACCATCCGGGACAGGATGGCTTGTGCCCACTCTGTGGGACCAGGGCTCCTTTCAAAGTCCTCGGTTGTCTGGGTCGATTGGGTTGAGGAAAATCAAAGAGGCTGGAGGGGATCTAGAGGCTTTGCCAGCTCTGGTTGGTCCCTGGCCAACTCTTCTCTTACAGCTTAGTAGTGACTTGTCTGCCCCATTTGTTTCCATCAGGGACTCAAAGGGGCAGTGATGGAACACTTTAGGCCTGGGATGGGCAGTGTCTTTGGGGATGTTGAAGTAGTGTGTTTGGCAATTGGGATGGACAATCCTCCCACTGAGACCAACAATCTAGCAGGGTCCCTGCTCCACGGCTCCCAACCTGTTACATACATCAAAGGCTAAACCTCTTCCTTTTTGGATCCATCTTACAAAATACTCTCTGTTTTCACGGGTTTTCCAGTGTGCCTGTTCATCTGAATATAGCATGAGAAACTGGTGATTGTCCCATGCCAGTGCCAAAGAATGAGGGACTGAGCTGCAGAGGGATGTGGAGCATCTGACTCCAAGGTCAGCTCAAGACTTGATCTGCTCTCCTGGTGTCTGTTTTATAGCCTGCTTTATGTAGCTGGGGGTTTATTCTTTGACTGTGCAAGTGTTTCTTAGCAGGAACAACAGGGAAATAAGGGATGTTGGTTTGTTGCCTGTGCAGCAACAGAAGCAATTGGCTTGTAAGAAAGGCCCGATTTCCATCCCGGGCTGCAGTGGTGATGTGCCCTGTCCCAGCCAGTGGTATGCAGCAGGCAATGGCTTTTCCCTGGCTCAGAGCAAATTCAGATGATGTTGCTGTGGTCAGTGACTGATCACTGCTTCCTCCCATAGGAACCTTTTTCCATTCCCCTCCTTTCTCTCTGCCTGGGCTGAATGGGTTTTCATCAGGGTATTGTTGGGATGTCGCTCAAACAGGCACTGGCCCCATCTGAAAGGCTTTTCTTTGTCTGCTGTCCTGCTGGGGCTCCGGCCAGGCTCAGCCACCCAGGGTGGAGCAGGTGCTGGCGGGGAGGGACCGACAAAAGCAGGGTGTTTCAGGAGGATGTACCACTTTGCAGCTCGCTTGAGTGGGACGAGGCTTCGCTATTTCGTGCAGCTCTCCTCGAATCAACACCGATGCATCCCCCTAACTCAGGTCGGCGATGTTTGCTTCCTGGGTCTTGTGCAGTGGTGTGGTACCCATGAAGATTTGAGGAGTTTCAGGAGTCGTCAGTCCTCCTGTGCATCACATGAGGAGGATCGATATGTCATGGGGCTGTTCAGCCCCGGCAAGGGGAAATAGCTGGGGCTGCATGAGCTGCCTGCGAACCAAGAGAACAAAGCTGTGCCATCTGCCACGGCTTCTTTCAAGAGGCTCCTGTGTATCCAGGCTAACAATACAGCGTTTCTTCAAAGGCTGAAATCTTGCTTGCACACTCAGAGAAAGCGCTTGCAAAGCTCCACATAATGGTGCCATATGGTAGATCTTGCCATAACAATCCTCTCTATTTTCTGCCAGCAACTAGACTTTCCACCAGATGGGTAAATGACTGATGTCCTTTATATCTGCTTAACACTCCTTGTCACTCTGAGGTTTGCAATGAAACGCTCTGTGTGTGGTGATGTGCATCGGCCCCACAGGACATGTGCTGGGCAAGGGGGTGGAGGCACAGGGGGATTGAATGGTTTGGTCTGGAAAAGGCAGCAGGAGCCCCAGCATGACCCAACACCTCTTTGCAGGCTCTTTGCCCGATGTGGTAGGTCACAGCAGCATCACCATCCCAGCAGTATGTGAGTGATGCTCCAGAAGCTCCTCAGGTTGCCTGGATGCTTGGAGACGCTGCTGGATCCAGCGTGGCTTTTCTTGCCCCTGGAGCATGAGGTGCTGCCTCTCCCTGGTCCCATACCTTGTTCCTAGCCTGGTTCTTTACTAGCAGATTGAAGGGCTCAGAGGAGATGCTACTCCAACTACTCATTAGGGGTCATCCTCCCAAATACCTGGGCTTTGAGGAAGTCTCATTTACTAATACTTATGGGACTTCTCAGATTTTCCCCTCCAGCTTGACTTCAGCAATGCAGAGGATATTAGAGCAGCCTCTGGTAGCCCTGCATTCCACTCGTGATGGGTAGCAGCCTGTGTTTAGCCTGTAAAACCAGAGCATGTTAACCTTCCCAACTTCCTCTGCCCAGACACTGACAGGTCTTAATAGACTTGAGGTGGTGATGCTGGGAGGTGGGTGGTGCTCACTGTGCAGTGTCCCCAGCCTGCCAGTGCTCACTAATGTTGTGACTGCATTCACTGGGCTCTGCTGGAGAGGAGATATGCACACATGGTCTCTGAAGTGCTGGGCTTTCTGCCTTCCCCTCCCACGACGTGGAAGGCCGCTCTGTCCCTCCCTGCTGCTTTATGAAGTAGTGGAAACTTGGGAGCCTGGGGAACAAAAGAAAGGTCTCTGGCAACTTTCAAGATTTATTACAGCATTTGTTTTTGTTGTACTTGGGGCAACTAATGCATTTCACCAGAGCTGCTCTTTGAATGCTATCTGTTAGGAGGTAGCATCCCCCATCACAGAAATTAATTCTGCATCGCCTTTGAAATGCTTCATGGTGGTCGATCAGTCTGTGGCTCGTGGTGTGGTGTGCTTGGGGAAGATGCTTCGTGCATAACTGTCCTGCAGAGCTGTGTCTTCTCGCCCTGTCAGCATGCTGGGACAGTTGCTGTTTTACGTGCTGCTCACACGCGAGTGGAGGACAGCCCCAATGTGAGAAGATGGTGGTGTGGTGACTGTGAGCACTGTCAGGTGTTCATAGCAGTGCTGGCTTGGGAACTCATTGCTAGCAATATCCAGTTGTATTTGGGAACTGAAGTAATGTGCTTTCCCCCCAGTTTCTAATCCAGTAAGCAGAAAGTATGAGGGTTTGGGCCTTGCAAAACAACAGGGCTTTTAAGTAACAGCTGAGTTGAGTAAAGCAACGAGCTGAGTAAAAGCCAAACTTTGCATTTCATGCTTGCAGGTCAGCTGTCAGTTTTCACTGTCTGGTCTTTGCAGCATCAAGGACTTCAGGATTTTGAGAACCACTGAAGGGTGGTCAAAGCCATTTTCCTCTATGTCTGCAAAGGAGAGTGTTCAGTCAGTACCCAGACAAAATTATGTTTGCAGTAGCCCTTCTGTCATGGGCAAAACACCCCTTCCTGCAGAGTCTGTCCAGGGCCAGACACACAGCATGGGGCTCCTGACCCCATCCCACCGCCATCTCCAAAGACCAAGCTCCCTTGAGCTGATGAGTCACTTCTAAGGAAGAAAAGCAAGTGATCTGACAACATCTGCTTTTAAATTCACTCTGCAAGGAACCATGTGGACACTTTAGCAGGCTGCCCAGGTTCTGCTCGTTAGGTACAAATAGCCTGGACCTGCCACACTCCTGTCACGGTCCGCCACACGTGATGCTTGCTTTTGTCACCTCATGGCACAACATCTTTACAGATCATCTCACAAATGATCTCTTACTGATAACTGAGCATCCGATACAGAAGTTACACACCTACTTGGTGAGAAAATAGGAATTTTCTGCCTATGCATGCTCCATCAACCTGAATGAAGTAATTCACCAAGAAACACTGTGTGTCAGCTGAAGCATTCATGTAATTGCAATATCTGTTACAGCTACAAACTAGAGTGGGGACTTGCCCAAAACCATGCTGTCCCTGACCTGTAATTTTACAAAGGAGCCATGTTACAGCACAATGTGAGTCCCAGCTGAAGGCAGGGAACACATAAGAAACCCCTTTGTTTCCAGGAGAAGTGCAGCTGAAGTGGAAAAATTATATGGTCTACCTGCTAAATGCTTTCCACTTTGCACTTTGTAAAACAGGAGGCCACATCCCTGGGAGATGCCTGGGCAACTCATTCCGTAATGCTTCAGTGACCTTAATTGGGCCATTTAGTTTTTTGGCTTGCATAGGTTCCAAGTATTTCTGGCACAGGTCACCACAGAAGGTACCAGCCCTGCTGGATGGGGCATTTGCTCCAGTAGTGGTCTTCTCCTTCCTGATTACTTAGTGACTGGGTGGTATTGCTGGAGTTAATGGTGGGGACTGAGCATCACATGGATTGTGCATCATCCCCAACCTCAGCAGGAAGCATTTCTCTCCTAAGAGTAGCCCATACTTGCCTTGTATCCATTTGCAGATGCAAATGCTGTAGTACCCGTTGCTGGCAGAATCTAGGTATTTCATGGTGGGCTAACTCCACCAAGGTTGGCTTTTGGCAGACAAGGCTTTCTGCAACCCTGCAGAATCTTGCCTGAATGCCCAGTGGTCCTAATTCCATTAACTCAAATATTCAAGTCACTACTGTTATCTATGGCCACCAGCTTCCCTTCCCAACAACACCTAATATCTATAAGCCCATCTGATGTCCCTTTGCAATAGACATCTTACTGAATGTCAAACCTGAGTCAGAAATTGACTCAGAGTGAGTCTCTGGTTTACACCTGATTAAGTTCTTAGAAATTACTTTAGGATGCCAGGTGCAACTAAAACCAGAGTTGTGTGGAAATGAAGACCACTTGTTCCACCCAAGCCATGGGTATGCAGGGAGTCTGTTTCCATCTCATATTGCCCACGAGCATCAAGCTGTAGCTGGTTCCTGCCTCCCTCTGCTGCATCTTTCAGGTGACAAACACAGCATGGTAAACCTTTGGGAGCTCTAACATTCACGCTGACATGGGGCTTTGCAGCCTCTAATTTCTATCCAGCCCTTTTGTGAAGCCCTTCCTTTTTAGGGAAGCCTTGCAGCAGTTTAGCCCCAGACCTACATGAGCATCCCTGCCCGATATGAAGCCACACTCGACACATTGGTTTAGCTTGTACTTCAGTAACTCTGAGAGATGTCAGCAGTGAAGGTGGTAGCTAAAAACTGATTGATAAGGGAGCTGCTGCTTTGAGTCTGTAGATACGTGGGAAAGCCACATCCAAAACCTCCTCATTTATTTGCCAACTCTGTGCTTTGTTGTGGTTGGAGATGCACCCACCAAAAGACAGTCATGCCCATCTGTGGTTGTGTTGAATTTAATCCATTTTAGCAGTCACAGTAGTAAATAATGGGCTGATACATCTTCTGTCTTTGGTTTCAGTGTTTATATACAATTGTGTGGAAAAAGCATGTTGGTCATCCACCTGCAGGGCTTCTAGATGTGAGACTGCTCTTTGGGATAAAATTGTGTAGATCAATAGCTCAGGCAGTAAAAGTGCCCTGTGGTAATTAAAATGAGGGAAAGGTTTTCCAGATGATGTTGGTATAAAGGTCACAGAACACTAAGCTCAATAAATAAAAAAAATAAATAAGCATATAGTTATATATTACAACAGCAACAGAAAAGATTAAGAAACCTAATTGGATCCTTCTCTTTTAAAATACACTACCACTGGAATACAAACACCTTTAAAACCTTTAACCTATTAAAATAACAAATAAATAATATTAAAACATTGCACGGTGTCTGCCTCAGCTAGGTGTCTGAACTGATGGAAATGTGAAGCAGCTGCAGCTAGAGTGTGTTAAAGAGCTAAGTCAGCTATTGATGGCCATAATCATTCCTGCAGAAGAAGAAAAGAAGACATATTTTATTTATGTCTGTCCAGTGCATTCAGGTCAATAACTAAACGCTGCAGAGCAGGGTGGATTGGGGTCTTTTCCAATCTGGGACTGAAAAAGAGGAGTTTGAGCAGTCATAGGCATTTCAAAGTGCTTACAGGCTGTTCTTTGGTGCTGCTCATTCCCTTCTTGCAGGCAATTTCCTTTATCCAAAAAATTAATTATGTGATAAAGGTGGTAAAGGCAAAATTAATAAAAATCCCATGTTCCAGTTCTGTAGTTCCAGCTGCAGGTGGTCACGGGTAAATTAAAAATATACAGTGATAATATTGGCTGGAGTTGGTTTGTCTGAGGGGCTGCAATTTCAGTTCTCAGGGTAAAAATGATGTCTGTTAGGGAGGAGGTATTCTTATTACTAATGCTAAAAAAAATAAAAGAGTTCATTCACTACCTATTTGAAAAAAAAAAAAAAAACAACAAAAAAACCCAAACCCAAACAAGAAGCAGCTAAGGTAAATCTGCATACACTGAGAATTGTAATTTGACTCAATAAACTGAGGAGCTCCTGCAGCGGTGCAGGAGGCGTGTGAAGGCGGTTGCTGTCTGCACTGTGACAGCCAGCAATTAATAAGTCTGTTTCTGTAGGAAAAACAGCTTAAAAAGAAAATCAGGAGCTAAGTAAGATCGATTTGGAGGTGGAGGTCAATTGCTGTCAGGGCTGGCAGTATTGGGCAGGCAGCTGCCCAGCTGACCTTGTGGGCAGGACCTCATGGAGTGGATGAAGATTAGATGAGGTATAGGGTGGAAAAATGCTGATTGCCATTTCCCTTGACACTGTGGCCTTCTGGGGTAAATCAAATTGATGAACTTGGAGAAGAATGCCTGGAAGAGAGTGAAAAAGAGATATGATGCCTGAGAAAGGAAGCTGATGCAGGCTTCAGCAGGACGTTATTTATTTATTTTGTAACTCTCATGCTGTAACACTTAGTTCCAAATATTGCTGAAACTTCCAAGTTGTTCTTTTTGTTCGTGGGGTTTGTTTTGTTTTGTTTTTAGCAAGTTTTGGTTTCTTCTTCTTTATTTTATATGCTGTAGTCTCACTGAAGTTTCTAAATTCTGCATCCATCCATCCAGAGTAAATTCACTTTCTCTTTTTTATGTGGGTCATTTATTGGTCCAGTGCTGTCTTGCCTGGCTCTGTGTATATGCATGTGCACACATATCTATGTATACATGAACCCAGAACAAGGTTGCAAATTTGAAGTAATTTTTATTTCAGTCATGGCAAGGAATGATCACTTTCTCTTCCCTGGTCTTCTCCAGGTATTACAGTTACACAATTTATCAACCAGAAAGGTTCATTAGACTTAAAAGTTCTTCATCTCTTTTCCTACAACCTCTGAAGATGTTTTGGAGATGCAGACCCCTGTATAGGGAATTGTCCTTAATCTCTGCTCCTCAGCTACTTCCGTCAGAATGTTTGGTGTTCCATGGGATCTGTGGGATGTAGGAAAAGAAGCTGTTATGGTCGTGCTGGGGTGTTGCAGGCATGGGTGAGCAGCACTTGGGCACACCCAACACTCAAAGCCCATCCTGGAGGTCATTTCTGAAGTCAAGAGACTTGCAGCATCCCTCTGTTTTCCTGCTGTTGCCCCCATTAAAGCATGTAGCTCTCCACCCTTTGAAGATGATTATTAAAACACCGTAGGTGAAGTGACTGGGACAGGAGTTTGCACTGAGGACAGCACTGTGAATCTGAGTCTGGACTTGATGCCTTTTCTGCTAAGAGGGTTACACATTCTTCCAGAGGCAGTGCCTGGCTTTTTAGCTTGATCTGTCTTTCCCTTCAGCAAAGGGAGACTCTGGTGGCTGCTAGATGTGATGGAGGTTTCCTCCTTGGAGATGCTCAAAAGCCATCTGGACATGGTTCTGGGCAGTGGCTGCAGATGGCCTTGCTTCATGATGGGGTTGGATCAGAGGACTTCCAGTGACCTGGGTTCCTTATACCACCCAATTACCAGCTCAGGGAGATGCAGACTGTGGGAGCATCTCCTGGGCACTGCTCTGTGTCCTCTAAGGGAAAGGTATAGTTCACCTGATAAAAACTTCTTTGGCCTGTGAGATTGTGCTCAGAGCATGCTGAGCTGAGAAATGTTTCTAAGGTAGCTTTAAAACAGCGTGGGATTGCCTTCACTAGAGCTTACTGTACTCAGAGAGAGGGGGAGGTTTGCATGACTTGTCAGCAAAGCAAGTTGTACAGAAGTATTTCACCTCCTAGAAATAGCAAATATGCACTGATTCAAATCTCCCCTGTGAGTCTTTTTTTAAATCATAGTTGAATGAAGATTTAATATGGAAACATGTTTCCTGATCTAAAGGTGAACAGTTTAACTGTACGGGCTAAATATTTAAGAGAAGTGTATCTCTTTCCAGTAAAAACACTGTGCAGAGACTTCCTTTTGGTAGCAGAACGAGGCTGTTATTTTACATGCCTTTGACCTGATTAAAAAAAAACCAATAAAATAGGAAAGCTGGCAGATCTTGCCATGGGAGGCAGCCAGGTGGAAGAGGCAGAGCTGTAAAAGATGGGGCTGAAGTGGGGGGTGAGGGCTGCAGAAGTGCTGGATACCAACCCAACAGTTACCTTCTCACTCTTAAATAGCTGCCAACATTGCATGCTGTAGTGGGAGTGCATGGCTTGCAAATGGCCTTTAAAGTTAATTGACAGTTAGAAACACCTAATCGTCGAGCTCGTGATTATTAATTGAAGGCACATAGGGGCTTGAGGTTGTGCACAGCTTCTCTGCTGCGCTACAGCTCCTCTGTGTACTTGCTAAAGGCTTTGTCAGAGCTGTGTTTGTATGGTGGTCTGTGAGCTCCCAGGAAATGGCTGATGCTCCTGTCTTCTTTTCCTCTTCTGGAGTTTCAGGGGCAGTTTCTGAGCAGCCTGCCTGGGGCCAAGGAGTACTGAGATACTCGTTAGTGAGCCTAAACAAAGGGCTGGAGGTGGAAACAGGAGTCCCCGTACAGATACAACCAGCAAGACCTGACTCTTCATGGTTAAGTTGCTGTTAAAACTCAGAAGAAATCATTAGTCACTGTTTGATTGTGAGGATTTTCATATTCACTGAGTGCCACATAGTATTTATTCAAATACCTCCCCCAAGCATTCTGCAAGATATCATTTGGTAGGTGTTGAGTGATGCAGAGATAGAGCATGGCAGAGCCAGGCCACAATGAAATGTGCTGTGTGGAGCTCAGAAGCATTTCTGCACCTTTTTTGGATGTGTTTGCGCATTGTCATGTATCAGCACCTAGTATGTCCTTCTGCTTTATTCCTTCTTGCTCCTGCATAGGCTTTAGCTCAGTTTAGATATTTTTTTTTCCTTGGTTAATAAATCTTCATGTTTACACAAGTTGTATTTTTAGTGTATGGGTATTTTGAAAAATTCAGTAAATATTTATCTAAGAGCCTGATGTGTGTGGCTGGTGCTTTCCTGTCTGAAGCTCAGGTTCATGTAGCAGGGAGGCAGTGTTGCAGTGGAAGTTCTTTGCTGTGCTCACTCAAACCCTCACCACAGAGATAAATATTTGTCAGGACACTCTCATCCCCTCCCAAACTAGTAGGTGTACTTTTCCAATGAGCAGAATCTCGGATGGGACCCTGTGTCAGATGTCATCCTGTTGGTAACCTTTAGACCTGCAGAACTGAGACTGAAGTGCAGCTTAGATGTCTGACTGGCTCATAGCCCAAGGAAATAATGATAAAGGACATAAAGTACAGTTTCCATTTTGAGGCATGGAAGGGTAATGAGACTTGCTTAGAGCTGGGGAGGAGATTGTTTACTGGATAAGAATCTCTGCCTTCCCAGACTGTATAGACAGACTGTACGGAGAAGGTTGAAAGCGGCACTCACAGTATCACAGTATCACCAAGGGTGGAAGAGACCTCAAAGATCATTAAGTCCAACCTGTTACCACAGACCTCAAGACTAGACCATGGCACCAAGTGCCACGTCCAAACCCGCCTTGAACAACTCCAGGGACGGTGACTCCACCACCTCCCTGGGCAGCCCATTCCAGTAGCCAATGACTCTCTCAGTCAAGAACTTTCTCCTCACCTCCAGCCTAAACTTCCCCTGGCGTAGCTTGAGACTGTGTCCTCTTGTTCTGGTGCTGGTTGCCTGAGAGAAGAAAGCAACCTCCTCCTGGCTACAACCACCCTTCAGGTAGTTGTGGACAGCAAGAAGGTCTCCCCTGAGCCTCCTCTTCTCCAGGCTAAACAATCCCAGCTCCCTCAGCCTCTCTTCATAGGGCTTGTGCTCGAGGCCTCTCCCCAGCCTCGTTGCCCTTCTCTGGACATGTTCAAGTACTCATTGGAGGAGTTCCTAAGCCAGGTTCTCTGTGTGTGCAGGGGAGGGAGTAGTGTATCAGGTTGGGCTCAGGTGTCAGGGCAGCATGTTCACTTCTGTTGAAAGGACATCAAACAAGTCTGCTTCCAGAACTTCTCCAGCATCAGCTCTGTGCAGCACAGTAGCTGAAGAGTCAGTCGATAATTGGGGGGGGGGGAAGGGAAGGGGAATGCAAAGCTCCTTCATGTGTATGTAATGGGAAAACCTCCATACCACTTTTCCTTTCAAGGAGTAATTTCATTGAGAAGTGAAATCAATACCTGAAGGCAGTGTATAACCCTTTCTGAGATGATCAGGACTGTTGGCAGCCCTCTAACACAGTGTGTTGTGCTGGAGGTTCCTTGGGTCTGGGTTACAAGATAGCTGAAGGCTCCCCTCCTTGGCTACTGGGTGCAGTAAGAGCTTTCATTAGACTGTAGGAATTTCTTCATGGCCTGCAGCCTTTCTGATGCAGGGACCCATCTTTCCCCATAGGCATCTTGCTCAGACATCACCAGATTAAGCTTTTACCTTTGATGTGGGTACCAAGGACTACAAGCTTTATTATTCAGGCAGGGAAACTTTAATGGGTCTCCCCGTGTTGTGTGTTTGGTTTTCTTTAATTTTTTTAATTGCTGAAATTAAATGTATCATCTTTCATGGGGATACTGTTACTTAAATCTACTGACTGAGTGGGATGAGTTGGCTGGGAGCCATGGTCTCCATCAACCTTCCGCGGCTCTCCAGTGCACCAACACCCCTCCAGCATGAGGATTGTCATTAGTGGTGGTGATTTTAAGGGATGTCTGTGGCTGTAAGATCAATGTTGGCTTAAGCAACAAGCCTCCCAGCTCTGCCTGAATGTTTTATTTAGTTCTCTGATAAAAGCTTTGACCTACATCTAGCACCAGGAAGCGACGAGGCTTTGATAATAGTCAGGCATCTCGGTGGAGGGCATTCTGCTAACCAAGCCTGCAAGTTGAAAATGGATGTGTCCTTTAAAATAATATCAAATAAACCAGTAAAGGATTCAGTCAGTAAACAGCTTTATCTCTACCAGGCAATACATAGTCCACTTTTGATGGAGGTGATGGAACCCCTTATGAACTGTAGATGTTAGGAAGGGAGCTTTCTATTTTTACTTATAGGAAAACAATCCGAAAGCCAGAAAAAATCAAAACCAAACCCAGTTTTTGATGATACAGGAGTGTCAGTGATGGAAATGGGCTAGACCACTTGGGGTGCTCAGTGAAACAGTTATCTGTGGTGGTAAAAGAGAAAAGCCTTATTTGAATTGCTCTTTGCAGTACGTGTGTTAAATGCAGTCTGTCAGCTGGAGCTCTCAATCCTCTGTGTGAGGCTATCTTGCAGGAGCCGTAAGGGCTTCATGGATATCCTTTCTAAAACACTTACTGCTTTTAACAGCAAAGCATGAAGGCAGTGTCGAGGAGGAGCAAGGCAGGGGAGATTGCAGCCCCATCCTCCAAGCAGCCAACTGCAGGCCAGGAGTCAGGGGGAGGTCAGCAACAGTAGGATGAGAATTAGCATCATTGCCCTGACAAATTGATAGTCACGGGGGGGTGCTGTGGAACCACCGTAGCACTGTGCTGTAGCCACACACTGATATTTGTTTCTTATCTGAAAGGTTGCATTTGTACTGTCACCCATTTGTGTACTGATGTTGGATGTTTTGTAGTTTTCCTCTGTGTACTGATGTTGCATGTTTTGTGGTTTTCCTCCCCTCCCCAGGATGAACTTGACCTCACGGACAAGCACAGAGAGGCCATGTTCGCACTGCCGGCGGAGAAGAAGTGGCAGATCTACTGCAGCAAGAAGAAGGTAAAAGATCTGCCCATGCTGTGTTTGAGGGATGAGTCCTTCCCTCCCATGGATGGTGTTGTTTTGTTCTCCCAGCAGCTTTTCCAAGCGGAGTGCACAAATGAGAAGTGCTGCTGGCAGAATCCATGCCTCTGCATCTCAGCCTACAAGACCTTTGACCTAGTGGTTTGGAGATTGCTTTTAGAGTGAAGTTGTGTCAGCCCTGGGGCAGCAAAAGGCTTTAGGTTCAGGACTGTAACTGAGATGTCTCTGATAAGATGGTTCATGTGAGTTGCTGATCTTCTTGCTGGGCTCCCAGTGTGATGTGTCCTCTCTGTGATGTTGCCCTTGTGTTTCACAAGCTGAAAACATGCATGGGCATCTTCCCAGTGCTGAGATACGCTGATGTTTGCTTTTGCTCCTTGGGACACGCAGCCCAAGTGGCCTGGGATACCATGGGCTGACAGCCTGTGAAGAAGCCAAAATCATTCTTTTTTTTCCCCACAGTGTGTTGGCACAGAGATTACTTTATGGTGAGACTTACATTCATTCACAGCCTGGGCCAAGGCAGAGGTCCTGCAGGATGTACTGCCATGTAGAGAACCAGAGCAAAAATCCTCAGTCTCAAAAAGAGACAAAAGAATACCGAGGCCTGAAAGGGAAATGCCCCAAGTTGGGAGCATGGACCTGATTCAGCAGGTCCAGGGGATGCCATAAAAATGATCAGAGGGCTGGAGCACCTCTGCTGACAGGACAGGCTGAGAGAGTTTGGGTTGTTCAGGCTGGAGAAGAGAAGGCTTCACAGAGACTTTATTGTGGCCTTTCAGTACTTAAAGTGGCCTGTAAGAAAGATGAAGATGGACATTTTAGCTGTACCTGTTGTGACAGGACAAGGGGTGATGGGTTTAAACTAAAAGAGGAGAGATTTAGACTAGATACAAGGAAGACATTTTGTATGCTGAGAGTGGTGAAACACTAGCCCACGTTGCTGTGAGAGGTGATAGATGCCCATCCCTGGTGCGATCCAGGGCCGGTCTGGATGTGACTCTGAGCACCCTGATCTAGCTGAAGATGTTCCTCCTCATTGTAGAGGATTTGGACTAGATGACCTTTAAAGGTCCTTTGCAATCCAAACTATTCTATGATTCTTTGATTCACTTCCCAAATTTGCTGCTGTGTCCCCTATGCTGGCTGCAAGAGTTGGCTTGGAAGTGCTGGCAGTCGCCTGACCCACTGGAAGGGCACTCAGGGCCATTAATGGCTCTTTTCTCCTGCTGTAGCAATGGCACCAGATTTTCCAGCCGCGTTTTAGGCCAAGAGCAGGCTTACCTTGCTCATGTGGGATTAAGTTTTAAGCCTCTCATAAATACCCTTGAAATCCCTGTATTATTGTTAGACAGAGGCCTGCCTTGTCCGAGATTTAAATTGGAGGGGAGAGGAGATGTTAACAAATTACAGGCACTGGTCTGAATCGGGAAGGAAGCGGGCAGGAGATGCTTGCTGGTCACTGCTTGTCGGATAAGTGGAAACGTGCTCCAGTGCTTCTGGGTAAGGGCATGGAATGGAGACTTAAATCAAGCAAAGCCATGTAATTACTATTGTGAGTGGAGATTACATACTATCTAATCTCCTCAGGAATGGTTTAGATTGAGCTGATGATGCCTCTTTCACATGCCAGCACCTCCTTGTGCTCCTGTTTTGTTTTTTTTAATGCTGCTGAAAATCCCTTTGCTCCCAAGGAGTATTGAAGGAAGGAGCCACAGAAGTGCCCTGTGGCATTCTTAGAGGTCCTTGGAGTGGGCACCCATCCGAGACTGGATTTTGGCTGCTGTTTTGCTCTGGTCCTGATTCCTCTGGCACCTCACAGCCACTCCTTCCCTGCTCATGATGCTGTCTCAGTGAGTTGCAAAATGTACATGCCACTGCTTTCCATGAAGGAGATGTGCTGGTGGAGACTTTTTTTCTCCTTTTGATTTAAAAATGAGCAAAACTGCATCAATGGAGATTCCTGCAGAGGAGGAAACCAGGAATTGTATGTGCACATGTCTCTCTGCATGACAGACTCTAGGCAGTCCTGCTCCTTTGTGATGAAGACTGGTAGGCAGCAGAGACATTGGTGGCTATTCTGGTGACTAATGGCAAACCTTACTCATGTACCTATGCTTTTGTGAGGACAAATCACCTAGAGGGTAACCTGGAGTTGAGGAGAGGGGCTGGGCTTCTCCAGCTGAGACCAATGGCTAGGTTTTGACCAGGGCAGTGGAGGAGCTGGAGACAGGCCAGGGCTTCTACCTCCATGTCTTGGCTGCATCCTTGGTGCTGGTTTGAGAAGTCCAGGATGTATCCAGAACTTTTTGGCCTGCCTGTGTTTAATAACAATTGTTGACTGAGATACCAGTAACACCCAGTTTCACCTGGTGGGTACCAAGGGGCTTGCAAAGGTGGACGTCAATCACAGGCAGCTCCCTGACCTGCCAAGGGTCCAGAATTGTATCCTGAGCAGGTTCTCCTCTGCAGCCAATTTTGGCTTCTGTTGGAAACAGACTGTTAAGAGCCAGGTAACTTTGGTCAGACTTTGAGTCTGAAAGCCCCACTTTGGGACATTCTTTGTTTTCCTCATTTTCCCCATTTTCCTGCTAGGTGTAGTGCTCACCCCTGCAATCACAGAGACCAGTTGCAACAAGCTCTGCTTTGAAAGAGCAGTGCAAGCTGGGACAAAAACACAGCCTTCTCCTGGGAGTTTTCCTCTAAGATCAGCTTTGCTGGACTGCAAAATGTCTTCCACTGTGGCCATAGTCTGCACAGCCAGGGCACTCCCCTGCCTCCATCAACAGCAAAGGTGTGTGCAGCATAGAAGGCAGCTGAGTATCTGCCCTTTCAGCACGTTCCCTGCTGCCCTGTGCCATCTCTGGCACCTTTACATTGCCGTCGGCTCACTAATCATACTCGCTTGTGCAGAGCATATCACAGTTGTTGCACGCTTACTTACTCCTATGAGATTTGGTAAAAATGGACCAAAAAGAGACATTATTGTGCTGGGTTGTCCTGGTACAGGACTTGGCAGCACCTGGCCTTGTCCACGCTTGTCAAAGGAAGTAAGGGAAAACCATCGTGTTTCCTTCCTTGGGATATTTGTCCCTGCCCTATAGCTCTGTATCCTGGTTTCTCTGCTCTGCCAGCAGCTGTTCTTATTCCAGCCCACAGCACCAGCTTGGCAGAATGGATGTTTGATGTCATCTACCTGGACCTGAGTAAGGCATTTGACTCTGTCCCACATGACATCCTGGTCACCAAACTGGAAAAGCATGGACTTGATGGATGGACCACTCGCTGGATAAGGAATTGGCTGGATGGTCGAACCCAGAGAGTGGCGATCAACGGCACAATGTCCACCTGGAGACCAGTGACAAGTGGTGTCCCTCAGGGGTCAGTGCTGGGACCAGTGCTGTTTAACATCTTTGTCAGTGACATGGACAGAGGAATGGAGTGCACCCTCAGCAAGTTTGCAGAT
>VWZE01014368.1:61356-73864 GCA_013396675.1 Eubucco bourcierii | reverse complement strand
GGGGGGCAGGGAACTCCTAAACCATCACAGGCTATTATGGGGAGGGGTGAGGAACACTGTGCTAAATGAAAATGCAATCAGGAGGATGCTTAAAAATCAAGGGACTTGCTTCTGATTTTGCAGCAGGTACTAACTGAAGAAGGTGGGTTTTTTAACTCCTTTCTGGAACTTTCCTGATGTGAAGTTCACCTGGGGCGGACCAACCTTGCAGGTGGTACTAAGAGGGAGGTGAACCATCAGAGTCATGAGCAGTGTCACTGAAAGCCTCTCCAGGTTTTGCTTGGAGCTAGCTACTACAAGTCAGTCCTTTCCTTCAGGCATGGTTTCAGCTTGAAGGTTCTAACCTGCTGCATTGGACATAAAGTGGGTGGGGAACCCAGCCAGCTGTCCTCTGAGTCCCATTGAGCAGCTCGAGATCTGTCACCACCACCATAGGCTGCAGGCACAGGAAGGAGGCTGCTGAATCAGAGACATCACCCACAGGCTGGGCCTCTGAAAGGAATTGCCAGAAGCTTGGTTTGGCTGTAAGGAAACACGGAGGATCTTCACAGGAGGCTTTCTCCTCAGTGCGAGAGGGACACACTGTGAGCAGGGGAGTGCATTGCTCCTGGCATTCTCTAAGAATGCAGATCCTTGGAGGTCAGAGAGTCAGGAGTTCATGAAGAGAACTCCTGCTGTACAGACATGCTGTGAGCAGGAGGGTGCATTGCTCCTGACAACTGCATTTCTGAAGGTCAGAGAGGCAGGAATTCATGGAGATGCACCATCTAGGTGTAAATAATGGAGCATAAACACAGTCAAGACCAACCTGTGAACTGTTTTCAAGTCACTGCTGGCTGAGTCTTCACCTCCTCTGTGCTGCTGCCTAGTGTACCGAGGGTCACTGGGAAGAGCAAGCCAGGCAGTCTGGCTGTGGGAGCTGCCGACAGCCCAAGGGGGAGGCAGCAGGCTCTGCAAGTGTCAGACTTGTCACCAAGATGTGACAGGGCTGGGGAGTGTGAAATTTCCCCAGGAAGAGCAAAAGGGTGGTTGGAACTGGCAGATTGGTGACTCTAGCTTGGAAAAATTCTACTAATGAGGCAGCTTGACTGGGAGCTGTGTTCCCTGTGACATCCAGCACCAGCAAAGGTGATGGAGCTTATTCACCAGGCTCACACCACATAACCCCCACACCATTGCCAGCATGGTGTGGAACAGCACAGTGCTGTATCTGTCATGCATACAGCCTGGAGGCAGAGGGACAGTGGAAACAAGGAGAGGGCATAGTGGTGCTGGGGCTGCAGCTGATGGGATCTGTATTTTTGCCAGATTTCTGGAAGGATGAAGTGCATGTCAGAGGGAGTGGGTGAGAAATGAAAGAGAGGACAGGGTAGAGATTGCCCTTGACTGCACAGCTTTGGTGTTTCCTAATTTTTGCAAACCATGTGTCCATCTGGACTGTTTCTTGGAGAACAGTGAGGGATGCTGATGCAGATGTTACAGCTGAGAAGAGATGCTCAGCCCTACACACTGCAATTACAGCCATCAGCTTGCCTCCAAAAGAGCAGCTTATCATAAGAAGCAGCTTGGCACTGGGCTGTCAGCAGGGTTTGGATCAGCTCTCACTTCTCTGCTTCCTGAGAACACAGAAAAGACCTAAATGCAGCTCAGAGAAGAAGAAATTGGGAGATGTTTGTGAACTTAATGCCAGCCAGGCAGGATGTGATGGAGCATCCTGAAGAGCTGACATTGACAATACTCAGCTCCATGTCTGGCCGTCCCTTGTCAAAGGCTAGCTGCAAAACTCACATCCCCAGAACTCACTGTTCGGTGCTGGTAAACCATCTTTCAAATTCACCCTTTCAACCCGGGTTGCCCAGAGAGGTTCCTCCCTCCTCCTGCTTCAGAGCAAAGCCTTGTGAGTCATTTCCCTCCGGGCTCATTGCTTTGTCGGGAGATTTCTTTACCAGCACCGTGCACTAAAGAACATTTATCAGTGTGCTGTAGACCATTAGCTGCAATAATTACCACTGAGCTATATCCTGTAGTGAGCCTAGAGAAGCCCGTGCCCTGATCTTTGCCTGCTTTATTGTGCAGTCCCCCTTTGCCTGGGAAGCTGCTTTCCGATGAGCCTGCCCCGCTGCTCATCTAAATTAATGAGGTTCTGCTGCACCTAATTGAGAGTGCTCTCTAAATTGGGGGTTTCAGGGAGGAAATGCAAGAGCCCGAGGGAGCAGAGCAAAGGGAAATATTTATAATGCAGCACGTTAATTATAAATGAGCAGTTTAGCCAATTTTGTTGTTCAGCCTCCCCTCCACCCCCTGAGACCTTTATTGTTTTGCTCCACTGCTTCTTTTCAGCCCTAAATGAGCAGCAGGTCTAGATCCCTGCCCGCCTCGCAGGTGTTCACACCATGCAGGAAGGTCCTGGGGTATGGGATGAGCCAGACCTGCTACCTTCCCACTGTGTTTTTCAACATCGGTCTTGTTCCATGCCCAGATCAAGCAACCAGATGCATTTGGATACCTGTGATCCAACTGACCAGGCAACTATGAATGGGTGTTATTTTCCCAGCCCTTTGGGAAGGCCTTGGGTTTCCTCCACTGTGGCAGAAACCCCCTTGTGGCCATGGCTTCAGGTGGCCAGATTTGATGCTGATGAGTGGCAAGTTTCTGCACGTGGTCCCAGATGTGAACAGAACTGCAGCAGTATGGTCCCTGGATTATTTGGAGAGCATTGTTTCACTGAGTCTGTTTGCCAGTGGATAGTGAGAGGTCTCTCTGTCTCTCTGTCTCTTGTCTTTGCTAGAGACAAGTTTTTGAGAGAAGGGAAAGTGGAGAGAAGCCAGCACATAGAATCGTAGAATGGTAAGGTTGGAAAGGACCTCAAAGATGATCCAGTTCCAAGCCCCTGCCATAGGCAGGGACACCTCCCACTAGTACCCTTGGCCTTGAACACCTCCAAGGAGGGAGCAGCCACAGCCTCCCTGGGCAACCTGTGCCAGTGCCTCACCACCCTCACTGGAAAGAACTTCCTCCTAACATCCGATCTAAATCCTGGATGTACAAAAAACAGATCCCACCTGGAGTACTGTGTACAGTTCTGGAGCCCCCAGCACAGGAAGGACATTGAACTTTTGGAGCAGGTTCAGAGGAGGCCAGGCAGATGATCAGAGGGCTGGAGCAGCTCTGCTATAGGGACAGGCTACAAGAGTTTGGGCTCTTCAGCCTGGAGAAGAGAAAGCTTTGAGGAGACCTTTTAATAGCCTTCCTGTATCTGAAGGGGGCCTAGAGGAAGGCTGGGGCGGGATTATTTACAAGGTCTTGTAATGACAGAACTGGCAGAACTGGTTTAAACTGACAGAGGGGAGATTTAGACTGGATGTTAGGAAGAAGTTCGTTCCAGTGAGGGTGTAGTAGATGATCTCCAGAGGTCCCATCCAACTGCTACCACTGTGTGATTCTGTGACCTTGTGAGTCCCACCAGATACAGGGCATTGTAGACCAGGATGATGAAATGAGACTGTACATCATTCAGTGTCATAGATCATGGGCCCAGGTGTGACATCCTTTAATACAAGTCTCTCTTACAAGGAGAGACTGAGGGAGCTGGGGCTTTTTAACTTGGAGAAGAGGAGTCTGAGAGGTGACCTCATCAATGTTGATAAATCTGTGCAGGGTGAGTGCCACAAGGATGGAGCCAGGCTCTGCTTGGTGATTTCTGGTGACAGGATAAGGGGAAATGGGTAGAAGCTGAGACATAGGAAGTTTCATTTAAGCATGAGGAGGAATTTTTTCCCTATGAGGGTGACAGAGCACTGGAACAGGCTGCCCAGGGGAGTTGTGAGTATCTCTCTGGAGATATTCATAACCTGCCTGGATGCATTCCTGTGTGATCTGGTATAGGTTATCCTGCTCTGGCAGGGGAGTTGGACTGGATGGTCTTTTGAGGTCCCTTCCAGTCCTGACATTCTGTGATTCTGTGATACAGGACATTGCCAGGTACATATTCCTTCCTAACAACTAATGGAGTCCCCAGAGGAGTTGTCTATCATGCCTAGAGTCTCTCTTAGGATATTGGTAAGCTATGTTCCTACTCCAAGAGTGGAGCCTAGTTCATGTCACATTGACTTACTCTTGATTACTTGTAAGAGACCATTTTTCTTCCCCCAAAGCACATTCATCAAGGCTGTGCAGCCAAGACTTCAAGAGTACTGCAGAGTCAGGTGTATAGTTTCAGTGAGGTTTCTCCAAAGCTGGCAACCACAAGGCTGATGTAGTATCATTGAGGCAGAGTTTGGTGACAGACAGATGGTATAACATAGGTGGCATATAAAAAATACTACTTCAGTAATTCAGGTGGCATTCCCATAGCTGGAACTGTTGCTGGAAAGCTCAGAACGTAGAAAATTGTGCTGGTGTTAATATAGAGTTATACAAGAGCTCAAGGGCACTTCAAGGATGATTAGTCATGAAGGGCAGGGGTTCTTAATGCTAATTCTACTTACCTGCTGTCTTTGTTTCACTTTTTTCCCTCTCTACAGGACCAGGAAGAAAATAAAGGAGCCACCAGCTGGCCAGAGTTTTATATTGACCAGCTGAATTCCATGGCTGCTGTAAGTATTGACCCAAAGCTTTGGTGATTGTTAACCTTGAGTGTGGCAGCAGCTCAGCAGTGACAGTCTGCAGCACAGCCAGAGTTGTGACTGAAAGAGTGACCTGTTAGGCCAACAGATACACCTGCAGAATGGAGATGTACTCTGTGCAGCACACTGGGACTTTCATCTGAGCCCAGGCTGGAAGGCCATGGTGTGGGTGGCAAACAGCAGCTTTCAGCACAAAGCCACCAGGCTGTACCAACCCTCTTTGACTGCTGCTGGCTTGTACCCAAGACACCCTCCTGCACTGAGTGACCATGGCAAAAGGCAGCACTGCTGGTTGTCCATCCCACAAGGGCTGATGCAACTGCCCTGGCTCTGGGTGCTCCCCTCTGCACTGCCAGCGTGTTCAGATGTAATTTGGTTAAATACTTTCTTGTTGACATCCTGCTGGGTAAGACAGAAGTCACTGTCTTTTTGGTAGGAAATACAGTTTATTTGCTGCAAGGCTGCACAGTTGAGAGCCCTTCCATCCTCACTCCTGCTTTTTGAGGCTGAAGGTGCCAAGGTTCATGGCCACTGCACTAGGGATGGGAGCAGCATGGAAAATGAATGTAAAAAAGAAAAACATTTTTCTTTCTATTTTTTTTTCTTTCTTCCCTTTTGCCCTGCTGTCATGGGGGTGAGGTGACAGGGAAGATAGGGCTGAGTGGGGCAGTGGGGTTGGAGAGAGGAATCAGGGGTCTGCAAGCCAGGACGGAGCTTACTGCTCCCCTCTGGGAAGGAAGGAATGCCCAGGGTGGCATGGGCTGCCAGCTGGTTGAAGTGCTGAGCATGAGCAGAGCTGGAGATCAAAGCCAGCCAGATGCCTGGAGGGTGGCTTTGATCTCCTGACTCGTTGCTGAAGCAAAGCTGGGTTAAATTTGAGGATCAGTACAGCTCTGTATCTGCTGGACCCTTTCTTCCTCCTTTTCTTTAGCCTTGACTGGTGCTGTCAGGGCTCACTTTGACACCTTTGAGGACCATGAGACAGCACATAACCAGCCCAGGGTGTTGCTGTAGTTGTGGCCTTGGTTTCATGAGTTGAGGAGAGCAATCTGTACCCTGTGCATGGCTCTACCCAGGAAGATCCATGGGAGCCTGGGTCTCAGCCCCCAGTGCTGGACTGACAGTAGATGTGTGGGAGATGCCAAGGGCATCCTGTGGGCACAACCCCTGTCCCTGGCCCAGATGCACTCTCCTTTTCCCAAGTCCTGCAGTTACCATAAGGATCTAAACTTCCAGAGTCAGTCTAGCATCCCAGCTTCCCATGGCTTGGATTTTAGGGTCCCCACAGCTTTGAACAATAGGCAGCAGGCACTCCCACTTTTTGACCACCAGCTTCACAAAGAAACTCACTCTCACATCTCCTTTCTCCTTTCACAGAGGAAATCACTGATTGCTTTGGAAAAAGAAGATGAGGAGGAGAGAAATAAAACAATTGAAAGTTTGAAGACTGCACTGAGGACCAAGCCAATGAGGCAATTCTCTTCTTTTCTAGCTTGATAACTGCCATCATGGCTCTTGATTCATGTCCTCTGGCAGACAGGGTGGGATTAAGCAGAAATATAAATAGGTGTCCTCAGGACAAGGGAGGCAAGTCCTTGTCCATGCCACTTGCTTTTTTTGGTTCACCTTCTGTCATTTTATTCCTTTTCCTCAGTCTTTTGGTGGCAGAGAGCCGCCAGGACCTTCACATCTGCTCAGACAAATCAGGCAATTTCTTTTTTTGTTTGTTTCAAATTTGCTTTTGTTCTCATTGGAACAGTGTAAAATGTCCTTCCAAATTGAATTTAAGGAAAAAAAAAATTAATTCCAACTCTTGTTGGTTAACCAGACCTTTTGTTTCAACATCAGCTTCTCTCACACTTTTTAAAGGAATAAAATCACATGAATCTTCAGGCTTTTATGAAATGCAAAAGAGAAAAAATAAAAAGTGCCATTAGGAGGTTTTGATGGGGAGGATAAGGAAAAGATGAGATTTTCTGAATATTTGTAGTTTTTCCTAAATTTGATTTCTCTGGAGTCTGCATGCACACATCTGCAAAACCTTTAAGATGCCTCAGGTCAACATTTTCTGGTGGGAAAATGTTTTGTGACCTGGTCTGGTTATGGAAGAAACAGTTACTGCTTGTAATTGTATTCCACTCTTCTGGTTCTCTTTTGCAATGGTTCAAGTGATGGTACTTGGCCAGAAATTCCCAGGGCTGAGGGTGAGCACCAAATTTCCATGGAACCTGGAGATCTTGGGTGCTGCCTTCCCGCAGTCCCCTGAGAGCAGAACTGGCACTCAGCCATGAAACTTCCCAATATCCTTGAGAGTGGTTTGTGAGTCTGTCTCACTGGAAGTCAGAAGGATCCAGTGGGCTTTATAGACACAGATACCTGTTGGACCTGTTCTTGCTTCCAGGGAAGTGAACATCAGTTTCCTGTTGACTCTGACTATAAGAAGAACAGGCTTTGAAGCAGACAAATCAGTTTTCTTGAGCCTGGAATTAGCCCTTTGGTTGCTGCACATCAGCATGACTTGTTTCAAATTGAAATCATCCCAGTGTTGGGGTGTTCTTGACTTGTTTGCTTTCTGAGCCCATGGCTTCTACCAAACCAGGATACACCCAGCCTGGATGGCATCGGGCAGAGAGGTGCTGACAGCTATTATGTACATAGGCTTGGTTGACATTGGAGTGTCTGTGGCTGATAAGAAAGAGACTCCCATGGGTTGGGAGCTTCTTCCAGTCCTGTGCAAAACTGGTCCCAAGTAAGTAAGTTTTAAGGCTCGGGTTGGAGACTAGGAAAATTTTCGAGCAGTGTGGCTACAAACTCCTATAACCTCCACCTTGGGGCTTGTGCTGGAGGTTGTCTAAGCTAATCCTCTTCCAAGCTGGTCCACTTTAGCTCTAGGCAAACCTGCACAGTTAGTGCCTGATTGCAAATACTCCTGGTCACCGATTAAAGTGATTTTTTCAACCCCATCCCTGTCTGGACTGTAGGAATCCTGCAGAGCTTCTGCTATCCAAAGTCCAGCATAAAAATACACGAGAAGATCCTGGGGGGGTTACAAGAAGAGACAAATCAGCTCTGTTTGAAGGTGACAAAAGTAATTTAGCATTTGGTTTTAAAGCTAACCCCCCTCTTTTGTGACAGGTTTGTAACCCGGTTCATCGACCTGGATGGCTTGTCCTGTATTCTGAACTTTCTGAAAAGCATGGACTATGAGACAGCAGAGTCTCGGATACATACCTCGCTCATTGGGTGTATAAAGGCACTAATGAACAACTCCCTGGGCCGGGCTCACGTCCTGGCCCATTCGGAGAGCATTAACGTAATCGCTCAGAGTCTGAGCACCGAGAACATTAAGACGAAGGTGGCAGTGCTGGAAATCATGGGCGCCGTGTGCCTGGTTCCTGGGGGCCACAAAAAGGTACTGGAGGCGATGCTGCATTACCAGAAATACGCCAGCGAACGGACTCGTTTTCAGGTAGGTGGGTCTCTGCTTGCCCCTCGGCTCCCAAAAGTCACCATTGTCCTTTCCTGTTAGATATTTAAAGTCTGCTCACAAATGATCTATTCTGGCTGCTTGCAGCTTAGACCCTCTGGGAATTACCCCAGAGCCCCCCTAGAAGTTTAAGAGGGACAAGGATCTGCTCGAGAGAGTCCAGCAGAGGGCTGCAAGGATGATTAGGGAACGGGAGCACTGCCTGATGAGGAGAGGCTGAGTGACCTGGGCCTTTTTAGTCTGGAGAACAGAAGACTGAGAGCGGATTTAAGAAATGTTTATAAATATCTGAGGGATGCATGTCAGGAGGTGGGGGACAGGCTCTACTCACTTGCTCCCTGTAATAGGAAAGGAGCGAGGGCTATAAGCTGCAGCACCGGAGGTTCCACCTCAACACAAGGGGGAACTTCTTTACTGTTAGGGTCACAGAGCACTGGAATAGGCTCCCCACAGAGGTCGAGGAGTCTCCTTCTCTGGAGACTTTGAAGGCTCATCTGGATGCATTCCTCTGTGACCTAAGATAGATTGTATGGTCCTGCTCTGGCAGGAGGTTGGATTCGATGATCTCTTTGGGTCCCTTCCAACCCCTAACATCCTGTGATCCTGTGAACCACATCTGATGAGATCTGCAGCTGAGCAGAGTGAGGAACCAGTTATTGAAGGCAGTATTCCACCCACCAAAACGGGCGAGGTCACTGGGCTTGCAGCTCTGCAAGGCTGCGGCACATCTGGGTGGGCTGGTGTTAGCTGAAAATGTGTGCTGGAGTGGGCTGTGTTACAACAGGCAGCAGCTGAGGGACTGTCACCAGTGGATTGCTATAGGGGCTGTAGGAGCCTCAGAAGTTGTTCTTGCATGTGTCCCCTGGCTGTTTGTGCAGCGTTGGGGCTGACACTGGTTGTTACACTGATGTGTGTTTGGCAGACGCTGATCAATGACTTGGACAAGAGCACGGGGCGGTATCGAGACGAAGTGAGCCTCAAGACAGCCATCATGTCCTTCATCAACGCAGTCCTGAGCCAAGGGGCAGGCGTGGTGAGCACTGGGGGGCTCTTGGAGAGGGAGATGTTTTGGTGGGCTTCAGGTGGTTTTATTTGAAGACGCTTGCAGGGGATGTGCACCTTGGCTGTGCTGACCACACAACTGTCTCTGGCAGGAAAGCCTGGATTTCAGACTCCATCTGAGATACGAGTTTCTAATGCTTGGGATCCAGCCAGTCATTGATAAACTAAGAGAGCATGAAAATTCAACCCTTGACAGGTGAGTAGTGACCTGTAGCCCGCCGATTGTTTTTGCCCTTGCCTTGCACCCTTACTGTCTGGTTTCTGGACTTGGCCTTCGGGGAAAGCATCTGGGGCTAGACTTGCCCCTTTAGATTAAATTCTTTGCTGTTGCCAGAGAAGAAGAGGAAAACCCTGGCATGGTTTTACTGCACTCTAATGTAGGGTTGAGCTGGGGAGGATCCACATCAGGAGGTTTGGGATACTGCCATCCTCCTCCTCATCATCATCTTCTCATTCTGAAAGGCTCCTTGGATAGGATTTAATGACTGGGAGCTCAAGACTGAAGATCCAACTGATGTTTCAAGTCCTGCTTGTCTCTGGGCTACTGCCAGGCTGGCTGTCTTCAGTTTATTAATAGTCACATTCCCATCTGCTTCTAACAGTCTTGTTTTTTTCCCCCTTTATTCCTCAGGCACTTAGATTTTTTTGAAATGCTTAGAAATGAAGATGAACTGGAATTTGCCAAAAGATTTGAGCTGGTGAGTATGAATGTTGTTGATGCAGGTGCTGGCACTCGTTATCATGGTTCCTTTTAAAAGCATCTGCATGGCCTAGGCTGAACTGTGGTCTTTTCAGTAAAATTTGGAGGTTGGTAATCTGTCTCCGCTTGCCCTGTTCCATTGCAATCTCCATCCTACAGCTTGCTTCATCCCTCTTCTTTAGCTGCTGACCAGCACTGTTTGCCCGTTGCAGGGTAGTGAGGCTCATCTGTTCATCACGTGTGTGATAAGGATGGCTTGTGGGGTTTGAAGCTGAGACTGGGGAACAGGGAGTGCCATTACCAGTCCAGTGGCCTAACCTGGCTTTGCTCCTGTCTGCAGGTCCACATCGACACCAAAAGTGCAACTCAGATGTTTGAGCTGACAAGGAAGAGGCTGACGCACACTGAGGCATACCCGCACTTTATGTCTATCCTGCACCACTGTCTCCAAATGCCTTGTGAGTCCTGGGGGAAACACAGGCTGCTGGGGGCTTGGCTGGCAGCCCACATCTCCTCCCTGCTGCTCCACTCACTCTCTCTCCTTCTTCCCCTCCAGACAAACGAAGCGGCAACACTGTGCAGTACTGGCTGCTGCTCGACAGGATCGTGCAGCAGATTGTCATCCAGAGTGACAAAGGGCAGGACCCCGATGCCACTCCCCTAGAAAACTTCAATATTAAAAATCCTCACCGGATGTAAGTGTTCACTGCCTTTCTCGTGGCTGCATGTTGAGCAGTGTCAACATGGGCTGCTGTGGCTTTGATGCCTCCTGCTTCAGTATCACTTTGACCTCTCAAGCACAATGTGCGGCTCAGCCTCTGTGTCCGTAGTGAGCTGTTTCTGCCAACTGCTGTCTCCGTTACTTCATTTACTGTCATCCAATTGGGTGACTGCTTCTTGGCTGGGTAATCCAGCATTCCCAGACCTGTTGAGACAGCACTGCATCCCAGCCTCCAAAACCCCACCAAGGGAAGGCAGAGTGGAGATGTTGGAAAATACCAGTTTGGGAGCCTTCAAGATCAAATCTTGATGGGACCCTGAGCAACCTCATTGGAGATGCCCCTGCTTACTGCAGGGGGGTTGAAGAAGGTCAACTCTGAGGTTCCCTTCCAACCCAGTTTATTCTATGATTCTATGGTTGTTTACTGCAGTAGGATTGTCTCATGTGCTACATATCTTTTCTTTTCAGGTTAGTCAATGAAAATGAAGTGAAACAGTGGAAAGAACAAGCAGAAAAAATGCGAAAAGGTGAGCAATGGAGAGATCTCTGGTCACTTTAACATTGGTGCTCATGGTGAGCTAAACAGAGAACATGTAGGTGTATGTAGCTGCATAGACTCTCCAGGCTTTGTTGAGTGGCTGAGATACCACATTATGGGATTTACAGGGGAAATGAGCACAGCAGATATTCATGTTTTCATGGGGTCCCAGGGTGGGGCACTAAGGCACAGCACATGCCTTTCCTTTAGTGCACAGCATCTTTGCAAGACACTGTGGGTCTTTAGTCCCCTATGTGATGCCGTTTGCCAAAGGGGAGTGTTTGTCACTCAGAAATGGTCTCCTGTGGCTGTTTCAGAGCACACTGAACTTCAGCAGAAGCTGGAGAAAAAGGAGCGTGAGTGCGATGCCAAGGCCCAGGAGAAGGAGGAAATGATGCAGACGCTGAACAAGATGAAGGAGAAGCTGGAGAGGGAGTCCAGTGAGCACAAGCAGGTCAAACAGCAGGTGGCAGATCTTACAGCACAGCTCCACGAGATGAGCAGGGTGAGGCTTTGAACCTCTCCCCCTTTGTTGCCTTGTCTCAACCCCCCTTCAAACACTGTGGGGAGGCTGAGCTGCATGGGAGGCTAAACTGAGTCCTTTCTGGCTGAACCACCAATGAGGACAGGCTGAGAGAGTTGGGGCTCTTCAGCCTGGAGAAGAGAAGGCTTCGAGGGGACCTGATAGTAGCCTTCCAGTATCTGAAGGGGGCCTACAGGAAGGCTGGGGAAGGATTATTTACAAGGTCCTGCAATGACAGGACAAGGGGCAATGGGCTTAAACTGGCAGAGGGGAGATTTAGACTGGATGTTAGGAGGAAGTTCTTTACAGTGAGGGTGGTGAGACACTGGAACAGGTTGCCCAGGGAGGTTGTGGCTGCTCCCTCCCTGGATGTGTTCAAGGCCAGATTGGATGAGGCCTTGAGTAAGCTGTACTAGTGGGAGGTGTCCCTGCCTATGGCAGGGGGTTGGAACTAGATGATCCTTGAGGTCCCTTCCAACCTTACTATTCTATGATTCTATGATTCTATGTCTATCCCTTGTGATGGTCTGGTTTTTCCTCTCCATCTGCATCACATCTCAGTCAGAAGTGCTGAAACCTTTGAGTGCTTCCTATGCTGGTTAAATTTTATCCAAAATAATAAAACATCAGCATGGGCAAGATTCTTGGGTGGTGCCCTCCCCAGCTCTGTATGACCAGTCCCCCTTCTTTCTTTCCCAGAGGGCAATCTGTGCTGCTGGTCCTGGAGGACCTCCCTTACCACCAGGAGCTCCTGGTGGCCCTTTACCTTCTCCAGTTCCCGGATCACTTCTTCCTCCTCCCCCACCACCGCCACCCCCAGGAGGATGTCCCCCACCGCCTCCCCCTCCCCCA
>VWZE01014368.1:36734-61308 GCA_013396675.1 Eubucco bourcierii | reverse complement strand
CCTGGTCCCCCACCCCTGGATGGGGTGATGCCTCCCCCTGGAGCACCTCTGGGCTTCACCCTCAAGAAGAAGAGCATCCCACAGCCAACAAATGCCCTCAAGTCCTTCAACTGGTCCAAGCTGCCAGAGGTAAGCTGAGCACTAATTTGGGTAGTGAAAACAGAGGTACCAGATGGCTGCATGCTGATGTGAGGGCAGGGGGGCAGGGGGGCATCAACCTACAATGCTCCTGTTGTGTTGCAGAACAAGCTTGCAGGAACTGTGTGGACTGACATAGATGATGCAAAAGTGTTCAAAGTGCTGGACCTCGAAGACCTGGAAAGGACATTCTCCGCCTACCAAAGACAACAGGTGAGGGCTGGCCTGGGACGCAGACAGGGATCTGGCCAAGCGCCGCCATTCCGAGATCACTTGGGGGCTCAAAACACATCTCCTTGCTTCATACCAACACCATGTTTGCCAAATCACTTGGTCTGCTTTGTTCTCTCATCCACATTCTGGTGCCTTTCTGTTGAAGTGGCCGTTCAGGACTTGGTGTGCCTGGTTTTGCCCTTGCACCTGACCACGTGTGTCATGAAGATGGATCACCAAAATGAAAACAAAAACAAAAAGAGACAGAGAAGGCATGAAAATAAACCCCAGATGTGGCCACAGTTGGGTGATATTTTTGGATTGCTCTTAACAGCAACTGCTTCATGTCTCTGTGTTGGATGGAAAATTTCTGTCCCTCTCTGGCCAAGAGGGCTAAGTTCTGCCCACATCTACCATGGGTGGATCTCTTCTTTTATTTTTGTAGTGAGCCCAGAGCAAAATGTGAGCTTTGAATAAAAGAGCAAATCCCAAACCAAAGTAATGACACTGCAGTCACAAGTCTCTGCTTTTTAATCTCCTGCTGAAGCAATATGGCCCTAACTTGGAAAGCAACAAAGCACGCAAAGAAAATTAGACACTTGTTTTACCCCAGGCAGGACCACTATGGGGAAAAGCAATGAGTTTTCCAAGAAGGTGGGAGAAAAAGCAAGGAAAGAGGCTGAAAAAGTCGTGTTCATAGAATCATAGCACTGGAATGAGCTGCCCAGGGAGCTGGTTGAGTCACCTACCCTGGATGTGTTTAAGGGTCATTCGGATGTGGTGCTTAGGGATATGGTTTAAGGTGAATCTTGTAAAGAGTAGGGTTGTAGGTTGGACTTAGTGATCCTGAGGGTCTTTTCCAACCTGGATGTTTCTCCGATTCTGTGATAGAATGTAGCGGGTTGGAAGGGACCCTCAAAAGGACATCTTTAACTAGATCAGGTTGCTCAAGACCTCATCAAGTTTGATCTTGAATGGCTCCAGGAACTGGGCCTCCACCGCATCTCCGGGCAACCTGTTCCAGTGTTTCACTACCCTCATCTGCTGGATGTCTGGCTGTGTGGCTGGGAGGAGAGGACAGGCTGCCCGGCTCTTGCCAGGTTCAAGAACAGGGACAGTGCCAGAAAGGAACAGACCTGACACATAAGCTCATCAGGCAATGGGAGAGTTTAATCTCTTTCATAGGCTAATTCAGGGAAAGATCAGGGTGGATTTGAGCAGAGCAAATATCAAGAGTAACCCACCAGAAGTATGTGCTGCCCCAGTGTGTTTTGGGAATAGGTGACCACAGTGCTGGCCCTTTCCCCTGGCATCTTTGGAGCTTGACTCATGCCTACTGAAGGGCATGGCTACAGATGAGATGGAAGGGGAGGGGAAGCAAGAATAGAAACCTGGTGTGTCGGCGGGACGGTTTGCCCTCTGGCTTGCCTGCCTGAGTCCATGAATCACCTGGTGTGCTGCAGATTAGTGCCAGACAGGAATGTAAAAATAATTTGGCTTGGCTGAAGTCCTGCTGGGTGAAGCGGCTGGTTGGATTCAGGGCCAGCAAGAAGGGGTAGATACTGCAAGGAGTGCTTGTGACATGGGCTTTTACCTCAGATGAGATGAGGACTAAATGGTAGCTCTGTGTGGCCTCCAGGGACTGGCATGGGGCTGGCAGAAGATAGAGCAGAGTATCTCCAGGGATGGGGCTCAAACCACCTCCCTGGGCAACCTGTTCCACTGTTCCACTGCCCTCATGTTAAAGAGCTTTCTCCTAATGTCCGGTATAAATCCGCTCTTCTCTAGTTTGAAGCCACTACCTCTCATCCTATCACTGCAGGCCTTTATAAACAGTCTCTCTCCATCCTTTTTGTAGGCCCCTTTCAGGTACTGGAAGGCTGCTATTAGGTCTTCCTGAAGCCTTCTCTTTTTCAGGCTGAACACCCCCAGCTTCCTCAGCCTGTCCACAGTGCAGAAGTGATCCAACCCTCTGATCATTTTCGTGGCCCTCTTCTGGACCCACTCCATCAAATCCATGTCCTTCCTGTATTGAGATGCTTTTGGAACATCTGGAAAGACATTTGGGAAAGAGAAGGTGAAAGCTCACCTGTGAGATGCTGCTAGGGTATGCATGGTGCAGAGAGCTCCCAGACTCCCCAGAAGTAGCTGTTGCAGGGTTGCTGCTGATAGGATTGGGTTATTTTTATTACCGTAGTGCCTGGGAATCCCTGAAAAGTGCCCAGACCTGAGACCTGATGATGTACTTCATTTTAAACATCTCTTTTCCTGTGTCACAGACTGGGATATAAAGGCAGGCTATAAAGTGAGCTCTCCAGCTTTTGTGAAAGGCCCTTTCCCATACAGGGAGGACAGGAGCTCTCTGAGCTCCTCCTGGGAGCATCCCTGCCCTGTGCTGTCAGGAGAGCCCATCCTCCCTGATGAGGTTGTGTACATGTCTCTGTGCCCAGAGAAGAGCTCAGCCCCACAGCAGTATGTAATACCAACCTTGCTAGTTATAACAGAAAAACCTGCAGGAGCTCTTTATTCAGGCTTTAGCATGAGGACATTGCAGGACTAGGGGATAGCTGCTTAAGGACCTGCATGCAGTAATGGAGAAAATAAAATGTAGGGTCATTAAGACTTAAATCTGCTGCACAGAGGTCTGCTCCTCTGTTGGAGATGTTTTGAGAGCCTGGAAGGGGGAGGAGGCTGGAAGTGACACTGATAAGTGGCAGTGACATGGCTGGGGCAGTCCTGGCAGATCTTGCAGCTGTGAGTGATGTAAAAGAGCCAGGGCCAAGTGGAAAAAATGCATGTTGTTGAACCAGGGGCTTAGCAATGAGCTGGGAAAGAATTCATCTCCCAAAAAAGGATGAAAGAAGAAAAGCCTCCAGCTCCTCCATTCAAGCAAGTGTGACCTGTGCAGGGTCCAGGGACAGCAAGGATGAGGAATGTCCATGGAGATGGTGACAGCAGATTTAAAGCTACTCCTCCTTGCACCACTGTCCTGCAGCAGAGGCTAACCATGATTTGTGTGAGGGAAAGAGGCAGGGATGAGGATGGCCTGAGGCATCATTTACAGCTGTATCTGATCCATGGAGTTAGTTCTGGCTTTGCAGTGGCCAGCCCAGCTAAGCTGTACAGTTACAGTTTTTCATCTAACCTCCCTAAAGTACAGCACTGGCAGCTCAATTGTCCTTGTTCAGGGTCTGCAGGTCCCCATTGTCTTGCAGTGCCTCTGGTGTGGTGGCACTGCTGGAACTCTCTTCCTGGGGATGGTTGTAGCAGCTCTTCAACATGCTTCTACACACATGGGTGCAATGCTGCCTTGGGGGACCACTTGGTGCTGTGCCAACACTGCCCATATCACACCCCATAGGTGCTTAAACTCTGACAAAGAAAGGATCAGTTGCATCTATTCTTGGCTGAAGTTTCTTTGTCTCCTAGCACATCTTGTTCTGTTTCATGGACACAGTGTTTCTCTGGGCTCAAGGAAAGCCCTGGCACATTGTTTTTTAGCCACAGAGCTTGCAGTTGGCACAGCTCAGTCCTTGCTGGGTGCCAGTCCCTCAACCTTGGGTGTTCAGTGGCTTCTGTGGAGCCTTTTCCGATCCTTGTGCCCAGAGCCACATGTGGGTCCTGGAGTGATCCAGCCTCAGCAGCTGGACAGGGGAAAATCTGCATAAACAAGGTTTGGCTTTAAAAAGGCAGCAGTGATGGGGCTGTGGTTGGGGATAACCAACTCGAGTGAGGCACATGGATCACCTCTGCACAGAGGGGCTGGAGGGAACAAGCCTTGTAAACTAACTGCATTTGGACCCATCTACCCCCTCTACTCACTGTCTGCCTTCTCTTTTATAACAACAATAACAGAAAATCAACTATTTTTGTACCTTTGAAACATCCCTCCCCATCATGGAGCTGCTGGCTGATCACTTGAGCCAAGCACACAAAAACAGTAAGATTCAGTCCAAGGAACAAGGAGGGGAAACCTTCAAGTGTGTGCACACACATGTGGTGCTGGCTTTGCTGCATGTGCTTCCATTCTGGTGGGGGGAGATGGCAGGTCAGCCAGGTCTTCAGAGGAATGCAGTGCCAGTGGGACATTGAGATGGCATTTGGCCAGGCAGTGCAGGCCCAGAGAAAGAGAATTGTCCCTCTCGGACAATAAGTCAAGGGGAAATGTGTTGCCATGGCAAATGGTAAAGTTTTGCTGCAGCCAGATTTGCTCTGGGATGAGCCTCTCGTTATTTCCACTTGACAGCCCTGCTTTGCCTGGCAGTCACGTTGGCATCTCGGTCCCTCAGATCTGCAACAACCGGCAATTTTCTTCCCCAGCACGGCAGGCTGAGCGCTGCTGTGCCTCTGGGCCAGCACTTGCCAACTCTCATACAGAGCAGAGGCAGAGCTTGGCCAGCATACTCCCACCTCTTTCCATGTCACCTTCTCATTTCTCTGCACAGCAGCACCTTGTCCTGACCCATACATAGATCCATATATGGACCCTCTCCCATCAGCCCTTCCTTTCTGTGCATCCTTTAATCCTCACCATATTTGCATGTGCATTGCCCCTGTTTCAGTGCTGGCAGACCCCAAGTGCCTGCCTGTGCTGCCAAGCCCTCCAGTGTTGCACCCTCCCCTTGCCTGTGCTTTGATTCCTTTTGATTTCGCTGAGATCACTGAACTGCATGTGTTTTTACTGCCTTTTTCCATGCTTCTGCTATGGCCGTAGGACTTCTTTGTGAATGGTAACTCCAGACAGGTAAGCCAGCACCTGCAGGGGCCTGACACCTATGAGAAGGGGGCTGGGGAGTGGAAGGACGTGAGGGGTTAATGTGTGCTGAAATGGGGTTAAATTAGAGAGGTACAAAGATCACCAGGAGGAGCATCTTGAAAGTTGCTGCTGGGAGGCCACAAGAAGCTGCCCTCTCTGCTGTCTGGTCAGACATCAAAGATGTCTGAGTCCAGGGGCTAAATTTCCAGATGTGACTTAACACAGTGAAGCTCCTACCACTGGGCAATTTTGCTCATCAGAAAATGAAAATAAATAAACTCATACCTGTGTGTTGAAGCTGTTTCACTGTGGTCAGATCAAGCAAGGTGCACAGGGGGACAGCTGATGGTAGGTGGTTTGGGGCTCACCTTCTTTCACTTGCCTTTGCTCAACACCACCTCTCCCAGCAGTTTCCTGCTTCTCATAGCTGTTAGGGTTTTTTCATTCAGACAAGAAGAAGAGTGCAGACTGGGAATTTCTGTGCTCACTCTCCACCCGTGCAGTGGCTACATGCCAGCTCTCCTCCCCTCATAGGCGTTTAGCACAGAATCTGTAGCGTGTGGGACTTTGCAGCTGCAGGTTGTGTTCCTTGCAGAAGGGATTGAATAGCGAGCTTTTAGCTGATTAACCTTACTAAAACAAGCAATATGGTACATTAAAACCAGGGGCAACATGAACCCCTTCAACAGCCCTGCAAAACTGCTCTTGCATGGATCTGCCCAATTGCTCGCAACACCAGTTTGCTATATTGTTAGTCAATTGAGGGTAACGAATTTAAGCTGCTTAGGACATGTAGGTGCTGATGCTACACCAATTCCTGCTTTCACATCCCTTGTTTGGGGGTGAATTTCACTGAAAGAGCAGCAGATGCTGCACGTTGTGTTTGCAAGTCTGGTAGCTTGTATTGGTTAGCTTGCTCTGGAGGACTGATGCGTGAAGGGCGACTGCAGATGTTTGGAGCAGGGGTGAAGAGCAAGAGTGATACTGAGTGTGTGCAGCAGCCCATAATGAAATATTTCATGTGAGGATTTAATGAAGTATCACAAATATGCACACCGAGAAAGCCCAGCTTTATTTATTCAGCAGCGCCTCTGTGTTTGCAGATTTTTAAATCTTCCCTGTCTGAGAAAATATTTACATTTCTAACCAGTGGCTTCAAAGCCAGCTCTGGTTTATGAAATGGCTTACTGTGTTCCAGTTACAGGCGATGGGTTTTACCCATAACCCGTGGTGACATTCCTGATTAATGGGGGCCTGCTGTGTAGCACACTGCTATGTGCTGAGATTACTAAATGTCTTTGCTTCTTCATGGCTTTTCTCCAAGATGTTATTTTTTTTTTTTCCTTATTTTTCTGTAGAAGGAAGATGCTATCGATGACACCTTGAGTTCTCGACATAAAGTCAAGGAGCTTTCGGTCATAGATGGCCGGAGAGCTCAGAATTGCAATATCCTCCTCTCAAGGTATGGTCAACATCTTCTCACCCTCCGGGTAGCAGAGGGGTGCTGGTTACCCTGCCCTGGGTTGGAGGTTGCTCATCATCCCCTGGGAGGTTCTAATGACAGCAGGGGCGAGACCAAATGACACCTGAACCCAGCTATAACTTTACACACTGTATCAGGGTGACGTGGTGGGGAGATACACTTAACTGGCTGTGTGGTAATTCAGTGTCCCTGGAAATCCCCATTCTGGGCTGTGCCTAGGCAGCTTTTATATGGTATAAGAGGGAGGTTGATTTTTTACCTCTTACCTTCCTCAATCTGAGTTTTGTTTGGTTTTTGGTGGTAGTCAAAGAGCATCTCTGTTAGGCAGGTACCTGCAGGGCGTGATTTGGCTAGGGGCAGGCTGCCCACATGGGTGTCCTGTGCCACATCTGGATTTCAGGAAGGAAATGTCGTACTCTTCCAGCTGCCCAGCCCCTCTGGGATGACAGCCTCCTGCACGCCCCTCATCAGGCAGGCTCAGCACTGCTACCAGCAATTTAATTCCAACCCCGGCTTGCTGCCAGGAGGATAAAAAGAACCTTTTTTGGCAAGATAAACTACACCACTAAGACTGACTCCTGAAAAAGGAGAAGCCAGGCTGAGGTGGTCTAAAAGGATCAACCATCAGTGTAGCTACTTCAAAAAACAACAAACCACACAGCAGCAGAAAGTGCCACTTGTTTCTGACTCACCCAGAAAAAAAAGTATCACAAGCAGTAAAATACAGCTCCATTCAGAACTAATCACTCCACTGCTTGGAAGTGTAGAAGCTTTTGTGCCGTTCAGGTCCAACTGGAATGAACAACATCACTGGCAAGTTGGGTTTGCAGCCACGGTGCCCAGATTCTATTTCCCTGGACAGTAAGTCAGCAGAGCAAGTGTCTTGCATCAGCAGCCTGGCTGATTTCCTTCCCTAGAAAGCATGCAGAGGATTATGCGTGCAAAAAGAAACCCTCTGAGTGGGTAACATGAGGTCCTTGGTGCTTCTTCAAGCTCTCCCAGAGGTGGTCTGCAGGCAGTGGGAGTGATGAGTGCAGTGAGCCATGAGCTGCAGCATTCAGTGATAAAATCGCTGTCTTTATGGCTGTTTCTGCTCTGGGTTGCTTCTGGGGATTTTTGTACTTCCTAACAGCCCAAATAAAAAGGACGATGATGAAAGCAGAGTTTAAAGCAACAGGCAAATGAGTACATCTGTGGCAGGCAGCTATTAGCAAATGAAGTGCTGGGATTTGGGGCGCTGGCTGGGCTGCTTCCCAGAGTATGCAGGCTGAGTGCAAGTCAGAGTGGGTTTAAGTGTAACTCAGAGGTTTAGATGTGTAATTGAAAGTTGAGCACACAAACAGCCTCTTTGGTGGGGAAGGGAGCTACCCAAGCACTTTACTTCAAAGGCATCTTGCATGTCTTACTGAGTAAAGGTCTTCATTGCGCTTCACCAGCAAACTTTTCCAAGAAAGCAGTGGCTGGGAACGAGTTTCCAGTAATTAATTCCCACAAAACGGGCAACCCAGACCCCTTTGGGTCATTTCCTAGGAGAGAAGCAGGATCAGACCTGCTCTGCAGGGTGGTCCCCAGGCCTCTCATGCGGCTTTTCTATGGTATATCCTGGAGCATTGGGGCCCTGCAAGGACAGGTGGCTCTGGGGGTGTGCAGTGGCATTTGCCAGTTGCTGCTTTGGAGATGCTGTTGGGTTCATCCTGTGGAGCTCCCAGCCAGGCAAGGCTTTTTTCTAGCACTGCAACAGCAGTCCCCCATTTTTGCAAGGGACTACAAGTCTGCCCAAAATCTCTTTGGGTGATTTAATCTTGGTGCCAAGTGGCTAAAACAAAGGGCAGTGTTGGGATGAAGCCCAGGCGTCTTGCTGGTGGGTTCAGGTCCAGCCTCTGCACCTATGACAGATTTCATGTGACCTTGGGCAAACTCTTTCTTCTCTGCCTGCCCCGGTTGCCCATTCCTAAGGATTGTGATGTGGGTCTCTGGTCCCAGTGTTGCAAAGGGACTGGTCTCACAGAGTAGCTCACTGTAGCTGGGCTGCTGCTCTCCAGCCTTGCTCTGGTGGCCACCATGGGGACACACAGACTTTCACATGTGAAAGGACCTGCAAGCTTGGCCTTTGATTTAGCCCAGACATTTGTAAACTCACCAGGCGTTGTCTGGCTTGCAGCGTGGAAAGATTACAGCCAGTGAGATACTTTATCTCTCTCTGTAGATTTATTTTTCTGCCTGTTTCCCTTGCTTTGGGTGAAATTGCTGCACAGTGAGGTCATTAGATTTTCCTCTAGCTTGTAATGCAGCACAAGAATATTTTTAACGCTTGTTGTTTTCTTCCTTTTTCTTTTTTGGAGTATGCTTTGCTGATGTCAGTGCCTTGTCAGGTCTTCCTCTGTGAACCCACCATGTCCTTGCTTTTGATCCCTGTGCACATGTGTGAATTTCACAGAATCCAAGAATATCTTTGGTTGGAAGAAACCTACAGGCTCATCTAATCCAACCTTCAACCTAGCACTGCAAGATCACTATTAAACCATGTCCCTAAGCACCCTGTCTACATGCCATTTAAATGCCTCCAAGGAGAGTGACTCCACCACTGCCTTGGACAGACAATTCCAGTGCTCGATAACCCTTTCAATGAAGAAGTATTTCTAATATCCAACCTAAACCTCCCCTAGCACAGCTTGCATCCATTTCCTCTAGTCCTGTCACTTGCCACGGGAGAGAAGAGTCTGCCCCCATCCTCACTCCAGTTTCTTTTCCGGTAGTTGAGGGGGCAGTGAGGTCCTCCTCAGCTTCCTTCTCTCCAGACTGAACAACCCCAGATCCCTCAACTGCTCCTCATAGAGCTTGTGCTGTAGGCCCTTAACAAGCCTTGTCGCTCTTCTCTGGACAAGCTCCAGCACTTCTCTGTCCATCTTATAGTGAGGGCCCCAGAACTGAGCACAGTATTCAAGGTGTGGCCTCACCAGTGCTGCATCCTACAAGATGCAAACGAAGCCCTTGCTCCCATGCCAGTGGTGAATGGCTCTCTTGATTCCCCTCTCATGGCACAGAGCATTTTTCTCAAATGAATGTGGCTTTTCAGTGGGGCGTGTCCCTTTCCTGTCAGGATTCTTTTTCCCCCCCTTTCACACTTATTACATCCTCGGCGGGACTCGACAAAAGCCGCGCCAGATAGCCCTGCGCTTGTCAGGCTGGCGAGCTGTCACCTCGCATCGGCGGGCTGCTGGCTTTAAATCCCTCTGACAGCAAGTCCTGTGACCCCATTCCTCTCAGACGGCTCACATTCGACAGCTGCTGCCAACAATGATAATTATTGTGGTTATAGATAAGCTTCTAGCTTTCACTGGCCCCTTTCCCATCAAGTTGTCTGAGAAGCTGTTTTCTTCTGGCGCCCCGCACTTGCTCTTTGCCGATGCTGGGGCAGGCTCTTGTTCTTGGCACTGGGTTGTGATGATTCCTAAGAAAAGAGGGGGTTTTTTTCAGCCTTTCTTTTTTTCTTTCTTTCTTTCTTTCTTTTTTTTTTTTTTTAATCTATTATTGGCTCTGTTTTTAATGAGTAGGGCTTACAAGAGTCACACTCATCTTTCAGTGCCCTCCTGGAGACAGTCATAGTGGGAAGTGTGTACTTTGGCTTTGGATGAGGGGTAGCTGCCCCCTACTCCCAGGAGCAATTTATCTCCCAAGGATCCCCCTAATGTTCAGACCTGACCTGTTTCTGCTTTTCATTGGACTGGGGACTGGTTGCATTTGTTGGTGGTCTGACTTCTCATGTCACTGCTTGGGTGTAAGAGGAGTTCAACTGCAGCTTCATATCTTGCCCTGGGTCATGTCCGTCCCAGCAACTGCCCTCACATGGGACAGGTAGGGTGTCCCCCAAGTACAGGGCTGCTTGTCACTGAAAGCATGAGAAGGGACATTACCCCTGGACCCTAGGTTTGCTCCTTGTGGATAACCCTAGCAAATGTCTTGGCTGCTGCACAGTGCAACCTTTGTGCTTCCTTCCCCAGCTGAGATTTTTTACTCACTCCTTGTTTAACAAACCCTCTCTTGGGCAGCTCTCTGGAGCAGGAGGTGAAAGAGGACTGAGTATTATATGAGAAACATGAGTTCATAAGGAACAAATAGTTACTTGCCAGGTCTATAAGGTCCATCAGCCTCAATAAAGTTAATCCTTCACTTGAGTCTTGAGCAAATCCTTCACTTCAGGTCTTGAGCAAAAGATTTTAAACTAAACCAAACTCTTGCTACACTGTTCTTAGAGACCAGCACCCTTCATGCTTCAGCTTTGTCTTCCAGAAGCCGGCTCTATGGGCTCAGTCTGCTCTCTGAAGCAATGCCTAGATGATAAATACCCTCCTCATTAAGTTACTGGGAGTGATCAAGTCAGCTCCTGGTCTTCCTTCAGGCTGACACAAGGTCTCACATCCCACCATAGGATGTTTCTGCCTTCAGCTCATTCCTTTGAGCTACAGCCAGTATTTCAGCATCCCTTGCCAGTGTTGGTCACTGAAACTGGGGAAGGGGTTTTGCTGAAGCTCGCAAATGGGTCTTCATCTCTGCAACTTCTCCCTGCACACAAGAGCCAGCAATTTAGTTTTTTCAACTCTTGTCTGCTGCAATGGCTTTAGCCATGACTGCAAGCTGAGCAAGCAGAGCAAGTTTCAGGAGTTTCTGGGCTTTCCCTCTTCTGCATTTAGATTACTTTATCAACCTCAAAATGTGAAGAAAAGTATATGTGGTTTTGCAATCGAAGTCATTGCAGGGAGCGGTCACAGGGAGAGTTACAGACAAATTAAACTGCAATTAATGACTGCTGTAGCTCAGGAGGGGCTGAGGGCATCTGTCTTACCTACTGCTTCAGCGTGGTGCAGGCTGCTAGGGGAAAACCAGTCTGTTGTTGCTTACTGTGATACAATGGTCTAATTTTAGACATCTCTTAGCTTCATCTTCAGATCCTGTTACTTAAAGTGGAGGGTGAAAAAGATTTCAGACCTGCTACACTTCAAGGCACATTCAATCCTCAACCCTCAAAAATTCCTTTATGGGTTTCCTGGGATGATGAACACCCATTTCCACAGATTTTTTTTATTTCTTTCTCTTTCTTTTTAGAGGGAAACTCCATCTGGGAGAGGTGGGGGAGGCAACATTTCAGTCCAAGAAAAACAGCATAAATTGGCAAAATTTTCCTTAGGGCTTGTGGTGATGGGTTCAGGACCAGTACTGAGCTGTGTGACCCCCACTGGTCCCATGACTCTTGGGGATGGTGGCACTGCAAGAGCAGTACTGCCATGGGCAACAGTTTAAAATGCGTATAATACTCATATAAGATACTAAGGTACTATCAAACAGAAGATGGCAGCTCCAGTGTGGGGAACTGGGCAGTGGGATTTTGATCCCCCATTCGCAGCCAGGCCAGGGCTGCTCTGTGTCAGAGCACCATCCTACCGCATTTCTCATATTGTCCTTCTTCACAACACACTGTATAGTGTTGTTTGTGATGCTCCTGCCAACCAGGAGTTAAGCTGTTCATGGGTGTGTAAGGAAATTCTCCTGAACCTTGTCAGATTGTTGGGCTGGGAATAACTTTTCTTCCCTTGCACCTCCCAGGCTGAAACTCTCAAATGAGGAGATCAAACGAGCGATTTTGACAATGGATGAGCAGGAGGACCTCCCAAAAGACATGTTGGAGCAGGTGGGCACCTCCGTGGTTGTATCATGCTGAGACCACCCTGTGCAGGGCACTCAGAACCAAACTGCAGCTTCGAGAAGTGTGTTGGGACCCAACATTACGTTGAACAACTGCCCGAGTGCGCTGGAGGAGTAGGAAAGCAGCTCGGTTGCAGCAGTGTGGAGCAGCATGGCCTCCACGTGCCATCCCTGTACTCTGATCTGCCATGACACCCAGATGAGTCATGAGCCTGTTTTGAGGCTGCAAATTCATGCTCACTCAAAACCTTGTTCAGCTTTTGTGCAGTCCTCCAAAAAGGAATCCTATTTTTCACCCTTTCTGAATCCCTTTGGAAACATTTTGTTCACCTGTCCTTAAAGTTGAGCTAATTGCCTATTCAGCAGAGACATGGGAGGATTCAGGGCACAAAATTTCCATTTGCTAATAGGTAGATTTGCAGCAAATGAGAGTCTCTGACATCAACTCTGGCAGAGCTGATGTTGAAACTGCTTTGGAGTAGATGTAGTACATCTGTTGTAACACCAGAGTGACGGCAGGGCAGAAGAGACACTGATGTGGGGAAAAGGTCACAGGGGCAGCAATAACACTTATTTCACAGGTGCCTTGGGGTCACTGTCTGTACATGCTGAAAAGGTAGGAGATTCAAGTAAAGAAGTCGCCACTTTGCTCCTAAAGACCTCATGTCCACCGTTGTGCTTTTGCTTGTTTAGCTGCTGAAGTTCGTTCCTGAGAAGGGCGATATCGACCTGCTGGAAGAGCACAAGCACGAGCTGGACCGTATGGCCAAGGCTGACCGGTTCCTTTTTGAAATGAGCAGGTTGGTGGCCCAGGGGACTCAGGTTTTGGCCAGTGGCTGCACTGGCTGGTTGCAAGGTGGCTGTTTCCTGGAACCTGGCTTGGAAATAGTCCCTGCTTGCTGTTTTTCACATCAAGAAATGAGTGAGCTGAACAGACAAGAGGGCAAGCAAGGTGCTCCCACCTGTATGGATTGCACATGATGAGGTGCTTCTAAAATCCGAGTTGTGTGTCCCAGACAAGCAGCAGCTGGCCAGAGCACAGGAGGAGGGGTGGGGAGATGGATCCTCTGAAGTGTTATCTTGCCAGGTCATGTCCTGACACATTTCCCCTTGCATTTGAGAGAGAAGAGCTCAGTCTTACACAGCTCTGTGAAGCTGCACCATGGCCCAGGTGGGAAGTACTCTGTGGTAACAAAGTGCTCCTTTCCTCTTCACACCAACATACCTTTGTGAATACTCAAAATTGATGTATGTAAATTATATTCTGCTGTGTAGATGAGTCCCACTCCTCACTTCAGGAGAAGGAGGTCCCTGGACTCCCGAGAATATATAAGATGGAAAGGAAATGACATTTCTTCCTGCTCCTGGTAGTAATCATTTAAGGCTTAGAAGTCTTCAGAGATGATTAACTTTATCTATTGCATGCACATCCTCTAGAGGTGCTGGTTTAAAATCTTGAAGCTCCGTATTTAAATCCAACTGAGTACTGAGCTCTTTGAATTTCTTAGCTGAACTTGAAGCAAGTCGCTTGTTTGCCAAGTCAGTGAGTTTTACAATTTGAGATCATACTGGGAGATCAGAAATAGAAATGTTCCTGTCCTTGATGAGGAACGCATCGATGAACACCAGCTAAGCACCAAAGGCAGGCAGGACGGAGCTGTAAAGTTCAGACCTGAGCCCTTAGGGCTGGAAGATCCTCAGAATTAGCTTTCCTATTGCAGGTCACCTTTCTTCTTCACAGTCTCTTGCCCAAGTGTTGCTCCTGTGGAAAGCACAATGTGCTGATGCAAATATTTTCCTTGATTTTCAGCACAGCCTTTTAATTTGCCCTGTGGTCTGTAACTGAGTGTGATGTCTTTGTCACTTCCGATTAGCAGAACGACAGTGTAGCCCATGGCCTTGTCTGTGAGCACATCTCCTGTGGGTCCTTGCTCCAAATGACTCAAATCAGACTTCTATTTCTGTACAAGTGAGACCTTGTTCACCCTAAATACAATTGACATGAGCAGAGCTGCCTCTAACTTGCCCAGGAAAGGGCTGGTTTGGTGACTTTCCAGACAAGGCCATCATTTTGAAGATCACAGAATCATAGAATGGTTTAGGTTAAAAGGGACCTTTAAAGTTTATTGAGTCCAACTCCCCTGCAATAAGCAGAGGCATCTTCAAGTAGAGCAGGTTGCTCAGAGCCCATGCAACCTGACCTTGAATGTTTCCAAGAATGGGGCATCTACCACCTCTCTGAAACACCTGGGCCTGTTTTTCTCCACCCTCAACGTAAAAACTTTCTTCTTTACATCTAGTCTGAGTCTTTCCTTTTTTAGTTTAAAACCATTGCTCTTTGTCCCATCACAACAGGCCCTGATAAAAAGTCTGTCCCAATCTTCCTTACAGGCCCCTAACGGTCTCTCCATAGCCCTCTCTTCTCCAAGTTGAACAACTCTCTCAGCCTGTCCTCACAGCAGAGGGATTCCAGCCCTCAGATAATTTTTGTGGCCTCCTCTGAACCTGCTCCAACAGATTCTGAAGGTCCAGTTTCATTGGTGATGGTACCTGATGTGCCTGTGTCCAGCTGCAACTCATATAAAGCAGTTGGGGCCTCCAACCTCATTGGCATCTTTACTAAGGAGTGGTTGTAAAAAAGCTGTTCCTTCATAGCAATAAGGTGTAAAAGTGTACTTGTCGAACCTGCTGAGTTAAGGATAGGCTTAAGGATGTACTTTAGAGCCCGCTTGGATCCACCCCCTGACAGCTGTAGCTTCAGTTATCATTTTTCCCTTCCCAGCATAGTTTCAGGGAGAAGTGCAGTCATTATTTTTTAATCACCATGGTTCAAGAGTGCTTTGTAAGCACAGCTGTGAGTAGCAGAGCTGCTGAGCTCTGCCTGGAGCCAGCAAAGCTCAACCTGAACCTCTTTGTTTTTTCCAGGATAAACCATTATCAGCAAAGGCTGCAGTCCCTCTACTTCAAGAAGAAGTTTGCAGAGAGAGTTGCAGAAGTCAAACCCAAGGTGGAAGGCAAGTGATCAGACCTGATATGGGGCTCTCTGCTGGCACAGGGAACGCTCCAAGGAAGAGCATCTCTCCATGACGGGGCAAGCCTGGTCAGCATGGAGGCTGCAGTGACACAGGAAGAGAGGGAGTTGATGGTCACTCTTTGGCCAAGGGGTCACTGAAGTGGCTGCTGCAAGCAGAATGGTGCTTTTGTGCCAGGGGATAATGTTCCACGCCTCTCTGCTTTCAGCTATCCGTGCTGGCTCCAAGGCAGTGCTACAGAGCAGCAGCCTCCAGCAGCTGCTAGAGGTGGTCCTGGCCTTCGGCAACTACATGAACAAGGGCCAGAGGGGCAACGCCTTCGGGTTTAAGATCTCCAGCCTCAACAAGATTGCAGACACCAAGTCCAGCATTGACAAGTGAGCAGCCCCTGCTCTCGTCTTCGGTAGCATTCACAGTCCTGAGGGACGGTGGAGGAATGGAAGAGCTATTAGCATTGCCTCTGGGACATGGCTAGGTGGGAGCAGGCCCTCTTCTCTTGCTGACATACTGGTGCACGTGTCCATTTTTTGACCTGAGCTGCAAATCAGCCTGAGGATTGATGGGGGCTTTCCTTCCTGGGCTGGCTAAGTGGCAGTCAAGGCTGATTAGGAGCATCATCCTCCAGATGCTTCTTTCCACGTTTGAGAGGCCAAGAGCTGTCATGCTGTGGCGCAGTGGCCAGAGGAGGGGTCCCATGGTCTCCTTTCCACAGAAACCTTTGCTGGAGCACCCCTAAGTTGATGCAGCCATCATCTGGTTCACTCTACCCTGCTGAGCTCCATGCACAGAGTGGGAGAAGCTGCATCAAGTCTTACACTTGCCTTGTCATACATCAGAAAAGACAGTGGAGGATGGGAGCAATGATGCTTAAGTCACTTCCCCAGGTCCCTCCTGTGGAGGGCTCTTGCTTGCAGCAGTCAGGCTGCTCTGCACTGTGGCTGTGAATGGGACAAACTCATCCCGTGTCCCTGGACAGGCAGCAAGCAGCATCCTTGCAGAAATCCTAGAAGTGTTCATAGCCAGGGCTGGGATTTAACCAGGGTTTTCAGCTGAGCATTTGGCTCCCCATGGTGCCACCAGGCTGACCTTGCTGCTTCTCTTTTCTAGGAACATCACCCTTCTGCATTATCTCATCACTATCGTTGAAAAGAAATATCCCAAAGTCCTCCGCCTGCACGAGGAGCTGCGAGACATCCCACAGGCAGCCAAAGTCAAGTAAGCAGGGGTTTAGGTGGTGTTTGGGGAGTGCCAGGAGCACCTCTGCCCTCACTTCAGCCTCTCTTTCCATGTCTCAGACGGACCCTGGCTGCCAGGCTGGGTCCTGTGCTCTGGCCACTCAAGTCTGAGAGCAGCCCAGGACAGAAGCAAACATCACCTGGTGGCTTTAAATCTCAGCCCTTGCAGCAAAAAGCTGCAAGCCTCCAACTGTGAGGGAGGATAGCTCCTTGGATCAGACATTTCCTGTTGTTATCTCACCACAGAAGCATTTAATTAATTTCTAATGGTAGGTTAAGTTATCCAGGAGGAAGCGGTTGCAGTGTGGCTACAGATAAAGGGCAGCTGTTTATCTGTGTGTGGTGAGGAGGCTTTGCCTGCAGCACAGGCAGGACCAAACAAGGGTGTGAGGGGCTCATCTGCCTCCAAATCCAGCCTGGCCCTTGTTTCATCACCAACATGGAACTTGCGGTGTTTGCAACAAGCTTTTAAACCCTGCTTGACTCCCAGTGACCTGTTTGGATGCTGCCTCTCCCTCTCTTTGCTGGTGAGGCCTTGTTCCACAAAGCTCTTGAAACACAGGCTGAACTTTTAAGCGCAGGAGGAATCTACTGTTGCTCTGCAAAGTCCTCAAGTATGTGCTGAAGTCCTTCTGAAATCAATGAGGCTCTGTTTCAGTCTTAAAGTTCAGCAGGAGCTTACAGGTTTCAGGGACGTGAGCAGCAAAGATCACACATTTCTGCAGTCAGCACACATTTGTGGTAGCCATGGACATGAAAAGGGCCTAAAACTCCACCTCTTTAGAGAGAGGATGGCAAATATGCAGAGTTTACAGCAGCTTAGGAATTTTTCAGGCTTCAAAGTGCTCGTACAACAACAGTGACATCCCCACAGAACCTCTCTAATGTGCAAAGCACGTGCCCTCACATTTAAAATGTAGCATAACTGCCAGCCATAGGGAGCAAACAAGGTGACATGACAAATCTTGGTGTGCCATGAAGAATGTCTGGTGGCTGCCGTCGTAGGCATTGGCTGAGAATATGGTTGAGCAGGGCACGCTTGCAGCTAGTGGAGGCTCCAGCTCTCTCATACTCATGTATCTGCAGCTGTTGTACAGATACTCATATGGGAAAGAAAACCTCTGAGCAGAGGATTTTTATCCCCCTAAACTTTATCACTTTGCTCTGAACTGTACATCGTATGTAATATTTGGGTTTGGTCCAATCCAGAGGAAAACCAGAAAGTTTCTAAAGCTGTGGAAAACCCTAGATTCCCCCCAGCCCTGCAACTGTGAAGTGAAATTGTCCCCTCTGTCAATCCCACAACTACTAATGAACTGATGGAGCACAGGGCTCCAGAAACGGCATTTTCCCAGACTCAACCTGCCAGCAATGCTTGCCCCATGACCTAGCATCAGCATTTCCAAGGACCCCAGCCACAGGACAGACACCCCTGGAAAGGCATCAAGCCTGTGGTCATCAAGTCTTTGTGAGAAAGCTTTCCCTCAGATGTTGTGGTAGAAACCCGTAAGGACTTGAACTCAAAGCTCATCAGGGGTTTGAGCCTTGTGTAAACAAAGTCAGTGCCAGACGTGATGATTCATTTTAATTTCTCTATATTTGGGTTGTCTCCCTTTATGAAAGCCTCACTGCTAGGAATGATGCTTTGCATGGCATTCACCTAAACATGGTACCCTAAAAATCTCTCAGCTGTGCACTGGGACAAGAAGCCTGTCTTCTGCTGGCCTTCAAGAGGGCAAGAGAAATCTCTGCCCAGCAAAGCCTTCTCCTGAGTTCTCCTTTTGCTTGGAGAGGTCTGGAGGCTGCTGAGCTTGCTAAGCCTGCACAGTCTCCTTGATTAAAGATACAGAAAAGTGCTTTGCTTTAAAAGAAGCAGCTGCAGCCACTTTGAGATAGGCAGCTGTCCTAGCTTAGAAGCTGTCAGCCTGACTGGCTGCTGGAGACAGGCTGCTCTGCAAACAGGAGTCAATGTGTGCAGCGCTGGGGTCTTTCCAGTAGAAAAACATGATCGTGTTGGTTGGGGAATTTGGTTCATTGTAGACTTTGCTGGGAAGGCTGAAAATTAACATTCTGCCATTTCCAACAGCATGACCGAGCTGGAGAAAGAAATAAACACTTTGAGGAGTGGCCTGAGAGCGGTGGAAACTGTGAGTATTATTTGAATCAAATACAGTCCAGCCTGGCTCTGAGCACCGCAGGGTCCCTCCTTAGGGAGGCAGGCGAGGGAGCTCCCAGCAAAGCTGCTTTTATCTCACATCCTGGAGATCTGTTTGTCTTTCCTTCCTGCCCTGCACGTGTGCCTGTCCTCTTAGGGCTGTTTTGGCACTGAAAATACCATGTGTGGTCAGGCACGTGCATGGTTTATATCTAATATGCCAAAGGAGGCTGAGTAAGTCTAGTGATGATGCCCGTGGAGGACGCGTGATGTGCCAAGGGGTCTTCCTTTGGCTTTAAAACTGCGGAGGCCTAGGGCTCAGTCTGGGAAGCACTTCTGCAGCCCAGCTGCAGTGGTGATGAAATGGTGTCCCAAAGGGACTCACTATCTCACTAAACTTTGCCTCTTCCACGCTCTGGCTTGTAGGATTTGGCCTTAGAAGCAGATTGCAGGCACAGTATTGTAAAGGAGGAGTAATCCGTGGTCCCATCCATGGCACAAGGTAGCAGCGGTGGCAGTACAGCCAGCACCTGTGGCACTCATGTAGACACACACCCAAGGGCACTGCCAGAGGCCAGTGGTATTCATACAGGGCCTGACTAGATTTACTGTTCTTTTTTTTCCCCCTACAGGAGCTGGACTTCCAGAAGTCTCAGATTCAGCAATCAGGTGACAAGTTTGTGTCTGTTGTCAGCCAGTTCATCACATTAGCCAGCTTCAGCTTCTCGGATGTCGAAGATCTTCTGATGGAAGCAAAAGAGCTGGTAAGGTCACTTTGAGATCTAGGGAGCATTTCAGCTTTTCCTCCAGGAAACAAGAGGAATTGTTCCCTTCCCAGAGCACTGCTGTATGTTGGCATCTCAGATGCCTCCCACACAAGGTCATGCTTAGACCCTGACAAAGGAAGAGTGGGCTGCTCTTCAGGGTTCGTTTGGAGTAGGTGGTTGGGTACATCCCCATCTCTCTTCAGGGTCTTTTTCCTTCTCCACAATCCCACACAGCAGGGGGTTTCAAGTCAGGCCAACAGGGTGCTTCTGGAATGCAAGATGTGCTATAGAAAGCCAGGAGATACCTGTCCAAAGCAGCCATGGGAGGCTTGTGTCCATTTGTGGGGATCTGAGTTTTGGTGAAGAGCTTCAGCTCAGGCCTAGAGGGCTTGCATTGCTTTCTGTGTCTTAAAATGAAAAGACCCCAGTTTTGTTGACTTTAGAGTCATGAGAGTGGCAGCTGGGGCACTTTGGCCAGTGAATGCTGAAGGGGGCAAGAAAGTAAGTCATTCTGTCTGGTGTTGATGGAGGAGGAGGCAAAATGCAACCAGGTCTCCAGGCTGCACGTCGTAAGGTCACTGAGAGGTTGATAACAGAGACTGCTGCCACTCAGGCTGCCTGAGTGACATCACTTCTACAGGACAGAATAGCACCCAATGTGTAACTTTGGACTGAGACTTTCCTGGCTTCTCTCCAGACAAGAGGGAGAGGAACTCAGTGACATAAATTGAGGCCAGCTTCAGACTTTGTTAGAGAACTTACTCAAGACATTTGCTTTCCCCAGAGTAATGCCTTGGTGAGTGCTTTGCAGCCATGTGCAACAGCTTCTTGCCATATTGTCCTTTCCTCCCTACCAGACTGGTTCAAATCACAGCAGAGGGGTGGCTGTTGGCTGACATCTGTGATTCCCAAGCACCTTTTGATTCCCCACTTTCATCAGCATACAATTGGCTGTCAGTTTCTCTAAGAACAGTCCTCTGGCATCTTGTCCCAGGCCTGGCCTTCATCTTGATTGAAGTGACAGGGAGATAGTCCAGCACAGGCTGATTTAGAAGTCCCATCCTTGTCCCACTGAATGAGCTACCTCTCCAAAGACAGAAGTGATCAAGTCTCACCACTTCCTTCTCCCTCCTTATACCAATGTCCAGCTGGTACTGTCTTTCAGACCATCCATCTGTACTTGGGCGTTATAATTGGCCACTGCCTTCCTGAGCCCACGCTAACCTAGGGCACCCTTTCAAACTGTTGATGGTCTTCCTGCAGTGAGTTAGGACTGTTGGAGACTATGACAAATGTTCTTCAGATTGTATGGTCTTCAGCTGACTTGTCTGGATGTGGAGGAGAAGGTCTGGTTGTGGTCCCGAGCCTCCATCAAAGTCCACTCTGAAGCAATGTGATAATGGGGCTGGATGGACTGTGCAAAGCACACCAGCTCTTTACTCTTTAAACACATGTCCAGGTCGAAATTGTTACTGGTTTCTCTTGCAAAAGCAGGAATATGCTTGTTTTGTAAACCTTACATTCTATGACGATCACATTTTCAGCCTTGCCCCCACCCACACCAGAATCTCCTGCAACATGGCAGAAAATGTCGTACCTTGGTGAAAATCAGCACGAGTAACCTCAATTATTTTGACTTATATAGTGGCACTCCTCAGATTCCTCTCTGCCTCTTGAAGTGCAAAGTCTCTTAAGTAAACAAAGAAATAAAAATGTCCTAAAATGTCTTTTGAAGAGCCTGGGGCATCCCTGCAAATAAAACTAAATCATACAGGCAGGCTTTAAAAATGTTCCTCTCAGCCTGCCCAGCAAAATCAAAGAAACCAATAAATCTGTTTGTGCTTTGATTTTGTTTTTCTTGTCTTTTAAGCCTGCTTATCTCCAGAATGAACCCTCACAGTTTTAACAAACTTTCCATGCACAAAGAGTCTCTTTCAAACTGGAAGTGAGAACAAAGGACATCAGTCTCAAGGACAACTCATGGGCTCCTTGGGGACCAGGACGCATTGGCAGATCGTGGATGTCCTGTCCCGACCTTTGCTACAGCCTCATTTGACTCCCTTTCATTAATGGTGTGCAAACAGCACAGAAGGGTGGAAAACTCCAGATTTCCCTGCACAGGGCTGTGCCTGAGCCTGGGCAGAAGTGTCTTTTAGAAGTTTCACCAAGACATTTGGTTTCAATACCAGAGCATGTGGCAATGATAAATAATACCCCCAAAATACTTCAAAGAAAAACTTAAAAGTGCGAGTTTCCCTTCCCCTGCCGTGTTTACTATTAGTTTTATGTCTTCGGTCTTCAGGCCCACAATATTTTGCTTCCTTGTTTTTACTGCTGCTTGGTTAATAAAGCTGAGCTGGGGCAGGGGGAGGCTTAGCAGAGCCAGAGGGGAGAGGGGACTCGGGAGCCACCCAGGGCAGCAGGTAAAACATCAGATTGTTTATTTCTTGTTTAAGACAAGGCTTGATGAAGAAAAACCCTGCTCTCCACTGTGGCTACTGGAAATGTTTCTCTCTGTTCCATCAAGTTAAAGGCTTCCCATGAAGGGCTTTGCTGGTGAGGTTAGTGTCTCTGAGGCTGACGGATTCTTCTCCCTCGCAGTTTTCCAAGGCCGTGAAGCACTTTGGAGAAGACACAGACAAAATGCAGCCTGATGAATTCTTCGGCATCTTTGACCAGTTCCTTCAAGCCGTGACTGAGGCCAAGCAGGAGAATGAGAATATGAGGAGGAGGAAGGAGGAGGAAGAGCGCCGAGCACGCATGGAGGCACAGGTGAGCAGGCACCGATGAATCTGGCATCACCCCCAGTGCTCCAGGGGATGACAGCTGTGCTGTACTGTCCCTGTGGTGGCATAGGGAACACTGAGGAATGGGCAAGGAGCTTCAGTGCTCTTAGACCCACTGACTTTTGACTGTTGATTGGTTATTTAACTGGAGCTGGTGAGAACTTGGAGGTAGAATGTGCAGCAAGGCTGGTGCTGCCTGTGGGCTGCTCTGACCAACCAGCAGCAACCACGGGACTCTGGACCTCAACCCACGGGCTGCATCAATACTCTTGCCCAATTCTCATGTGCTAAGCACTGGGGTAGGAAACTGCTCCTGTTTCATAAGTTTGGGGATCACCACACATGTATTGGTCACCCTACAACCACCTGCATGAGAGTAAGATGTCTTCTTTCCTTCCCTTTCCGTGGCCCGTAGCTGAAGGAGCAGCGAGAGCGGGAGCGCAAAGCGAGGAAGGCGAAAGAGAGCGGGGAGGAAGGCGGCGAGTTTGATGACCTTGTCTCAGCTCTGCGCTCGGGCGAAGTCTTTGACAAGGACCTCTCCAAACTGAAGCGCAACCGCAAGCGCATCACCAACCAGCTGACCGACAGCAGCCGCGAAAGGCCTGTCACCAAGCTCAACTTCTGAACCATGAACACCAACAAAACCCAGCAGAAGAAAAGCGTGGGTTAGTCTTTCCCAAGTGGCTAGAGGGGTTTTTTATTCCCATTACACTGCCTTGCAACTCCAAGCGAACCAGTGGCACGCTCTTTCTGCCCGTGGGTGAGTCTGTCTCTGTATATACCATGTATATAGTTGGGGTATGGGCATGGGTGCTGGCGCGTGGGCAGCCCGCTCCGATGGCCGCCACTGCTGCCTCCCCCACTCCCACCCATTCCAAAAAGTAGTTCTCCCCATGCACAAGCACAATGCCGCACCTGCGGAGCAAGAGAGGACCCAGCCCCAAGACGCCAGCACTCCCCATGGTCCCCAAGAGCAATGGGATGCCGCTCCCTGCCGCTCTCCTGCTTGGAGCCCCCCCAAGGCTACTTGCAGCGATGCCTTGCACACAAGCCAAGCGGTTTAAAGAAGAAAAGACAAAATCAAAGTTGACTGAACTTGAATCCGTGGGTCATGTTTTTGGTTGTTGTCGTGATCGTTCCCAAAAACTCACAGATCTGTGCTTGCCTGCTGCTTCCCGAGCTCGGCGACACAGGCACTCCCAGCGATGCTCTTCCCGTCCTCCTTGGGAAACGCTCTTTTCCCTCTTGCCATCGCCTTGATAAAGGAAAAACCTTACCCCAAAGTGCTTATCACTCTAAGGCCGCACAGATGTATTTATACTGCTAGGACCCGCTCTGGCTCCGGACATCGGGAAAGGTCGGTTCTCGGAGGAGATGAAGAGCATAAACTTGTGTTGTAGTTTTTATTCTTGCTTTCTGTTCAATGGGACAAACTGTATCCTCTGTAAAGGTGGGTCAGGACCAAAGGTCTCTGATACAGGAAGGGGCTGGTGCAAAACCCGCCAGCTATCACCTGCCTTCTTTTCTCTTTTCTTTACCGGACACACAGAAGCAGCGATGCCAAGAAACGTTCGTCTCTTAGCCAGGTCTTTTTTTCAACTGGTTGCTGGTTTGCTGTTCTTTGTCATTGCAAATTTGTAAGCAGAACTACCTGTCAAATGTCAGTCCAATTAAAAAAAAAGAAAATTAAAAAAAAAAAAAAGACAAAAAAAACTTATTAATAATAAAAATAATTCAAAGCTCTCAGGGAGTAATAATTTAATGGTTTAGAAAATCAAGAATTGGAGAATGCAAAGTAACCACCATTAACATATTAACATTTCTATGCTTAAATTATGCTGAGTATATAGAGGACTGTTACTTTTTACTTTTATTTATTTGTGGTGTGGTTTTTTTTTTTTTTTTTTTAAGAAAACAAAGCAAAAACTTTTTTTTATACCACGAATACTTTTTGTGATCTTTTGGGGGGTTTTTTCCTATTTGTTTGTTTTTTCCTTTTTGTTTGTTCTTTGGGGGTTTTTTTGTGTTTTTTTTTTTTTTTTTTCCCTGTGGAGAGATGAGTTTGTCCCTGTTGCACTAGATATGAACACTATTTGAAATAGGTTGGTTGGTCGTTGTTTGNAAAAAAGAAACAAAAAAAAAAAAGTGCTGTTTAATTTGTATAAAAAGATATGGTTCTAAGCACTTGAAGGCCACGGAGGTCTGTGTGCTGAGTGAAAGCTGTGAAATCTCTCTCTCTAACCAGAGTTGTCAAGAGCTGTGGTTTTACCGTTCTGTTCTGTTCTTCATTGCAACTTTTGACGCACTGT
>VWZE01014368.1:0-30763 GCA_013396675.1 Eubucco bourcierii | reverse complement strand
AATTGAGGGGCCCAGAACTGGACACAGTACTCAAGGTGTGGCCTAAGCAGTGCAGAGTACAGGGGGAGAATGACCTCCCTGCTCCCTGCTCCTGCTGACCACACTATTCCTGATGCAGGCCAGGATGCCATTGGCCTTCTTGGCCACCTGGGCACACTGCTGGCTCATGTTTAGGCAGGTGTCAATCAGCACCCCCAGATCCCTTTCTGTTTGGCTGCTCTCCAGCCACTCCCACCCCAGCCTGTAGCTCTGCATGGGGTTGTTGTGGCCAAAGTGCAGCACCTGGCACTTGGATTTATTGAATGCCATTAGTGGAGAAGGGTTTAACTTTTTATAATCTCACTCAGGAAAATAATTGGTAGTTCATTAGGGAGCGTGAAAGGATGATGAAGATACTCGAGATGAAGCAGAACAGGTGAATCAGTGTGAAGCACTCAGGCAACCCCTAATTTCTGCAGCAATTCTTTCCAATTTAATAGGAGGAAGATCATGATTTGAGTTATATTTTCTGGAAAGAATCCACAATTCAGATGCTGCATTCAAAACTTGGCTTGACCTCAGGGCCAGTATTATTACCAAATGTTCTGTAAAATGCACCAGACTGAGCACAGAAGCCACAGGCACAGGTCAGGCAGGAGCACAAGTGCCACAGCACATCAGATTTCACTGCAGAAAATAAGTGACCTGGTTACTCACATCATTTTTTTCCTTCTGGTGCTAAGATTTGTTCAGAGGATGTTGCTAGGTCGGGTAAGCAAATTACATCTACATGGTTGTGAGGGAATTGCTGGGTGACCGATTTAAGAGAAATTTATCTTGCTGCTTTTGTCCGTATCTGTGCCCCTGAGGGATTTTAACCTGTAGGATTCGTCCAGGCAGTTTCATTCCTCTCCAGTTGCAGTATCAGCATCTCCCCAGCTGCCTTTCTGTCACGGTGGGTTGGGCTAGCCTGGTGCTAACTGTCAGCCTGGGTGCCAGCCCAGTGCCCACCTGGGGATAATTTCCACCTTCTCCAAATGTGTACACTTCAGTGAAACCTTCTGGTTAAGCCTCTGGACATAAATCAAGCCACCAGTACTGCTGGCAGAAGCAGGTGGAGAGATTCCTGCTGCCTTCAGCCAGACCTCGGGAGAAGCAGAGATGTTCCTCCAGATACAAAAGAGCAGTGCAGACTATTTCCACTCTCACCACTCCAGAACCTGCGGAATGTTGTCTTCCTAAATTATCTTCCCAGAGTCACCCCCATTGTACCTTTCTGCTCTTCCTTAAAGTGGGGACAAGGAGGATAGGATGTCCCCAAGTCTGAAAGGAAAGTACTCATAATGTTTGCAGCATTGATGTTTGCAAGCACCATTAACTCTTTAGAGTGCACAACAATAAAATCCTGTCTGACAAACCTGGAACCCTCATGTAGACCAAAGCTTTAAATACCAAACGTTTTCCAGCTTATGATGCTCTTTAGATGTTCCTCTCTTTATTAATTTCTGAGCTGACTATGGAAGAGCTAAGGGTTTGTAAAGGCAAAAGTAATCGATGCGTAAAATGAAAATTAAGGAGCTCAAGTATTGGGAACTTGCTCCTCAGTCAGTTTGTGGGTTTCTGCCAGTCCTTACCTTTTTGAAACCATATGAACCTGGAGCATCTCAGTGCCAGCGAGGCAAAAACCAGCACCAATAAGAAGTAACTCCTCTCAGAGTGAAAGGTTTTCCTCTGATGGATCATAGCTGGATCCAGCTCTCCTTTTATGGTAACTCCAAAAGCCTATGGGCATGTTGGTGCACTGTTTTCCCCAGTACAAACACCCCCAGCCAGGCTTCAGGGCCTGACTGCTGACTAAGCAGCAAGTACCAGCACAGCTCCTCCAGTTAGGGTGACAAGATGTGCCACCAGTTGTGGCTATTACAGACTAAACTAGAAGGGGATGGGTTTAAGGTTCAGCCAGAAATCCACCCCTGAGATGTGTGGAGTTGAGCACAAAGTGGCGATGCCCACAGTGATGGTGACAGCAGCGGAGTACGGACACCACCTCCCCAGGACAAAATGCTGGAGAGTGTTATCACCTGCCTTCTTCTGGCATAGTGTTCCTACAGATGAGGGGAAGGGTCTTTGTGAGGGAATCCAGTGCAGGATAGGACAGCACACACCATCCTGTGCCAGTATGCCTTTCTTCTCTGAGTCCCCTGTGCTAAATTTCCTCCGGCTTCAGTCACAGCCTCCTGGGATCTTTGAGGCTGAGCAGATCATTCATCACTTCCCAGCTATACTAATGCAGGGCCTGGTACTGCACTCTGGGATTTGTGCTACTTTCACTTTGATTTCCTCAGGGACTTACCCATTTCATGCCACTGAGAGCAATGTACAGTCTGTATCTCCTTGTCACTTCTCCTGCTTCTCATAGTGGTGATTTCCTAAGAAAAAAATTACCTAGCAAAGCAGAGCTGTTCCCAGGCACTTCAAAAGGAGGGAAGGGAGATGCTCTGAGACTCAGGCAGTGTGCTACCAGAAGCACAGCATTAGAAACCTCATTGCCTCTCTGCAAGCTGGAAACAGCAAGAAGGCTGGCCATGGTACAGGTAGCACCTCATTCTCCCACATCTGGCCCCAGCAAAGCCACTGGGACTCACTCTGCTTATCCTGGCAATCTTACTACTTGCAGCAGCAGAGCAGCACAGCACAGCTGGACGTGGGGTCACCCAAGCCTGGATCCCACTGTGGGTTACTCTTCCTGCAGGATATGGGACTATTTTATTTATTTTATTATTAAAAAAAAAATATTATTATTATTTAATTATTTATTTATTTGGGACAATTTTAGTATATACCCCACCTGGAGTACTGCATCCAGTTCTGGAGTCCCTATTACAAGAGGGATGTGGACATGCTAGAGTGTGTTCAGAGAAGGGCCACAAGGATGATCTGAGGACTGGAGCACCTCTGCTATGAGGACAGACTCAAAAGAGTGTGTTCAGTTTGGAGAAGAGGCTACTCCAAGGCGACCTTATTGTGGTCTTCCAATATCTGAAGGGGGCCTACAAAAAAGCTTTTTAGGCTATCAGGTAGCGACAGGACTAGGGGAAATGCAGCAAAGCTGGAGGTAGGGAGATTCAGACTGGACATGAGGAGGAAGTTCTTCAGCATGAGAGTGGTAAGAGCCTGGAATGGATTGCCCAGGGAGGTGGTTGAGGTTCCATCCCTGGAGGTGTTTAAGGCCAGGCTGGATGAGGCTCTGGCCAACCTGGTCTAGGGTAGGGTGTCCCTGCCCATGGCAGGGGGGCTGGAACTAGATGATCCTTGTGGTCCCTTCCAACCCTGACTATGATTCTTCCAGCACTTAGTTACTGCCTAATGCCTGTGCAACGCTTTGCAAGCAGATCTGGAGGTTCGGCCATTTATTATTAATACTCAGAGTCACTACATAAAACTACAAAAGCAGCTAAAGTGAAGAGGCAGCTTTGCTGCTGAACTAAGCACTCTGCCAGCATGAGGCCTGATCTCGCCAGGCATCCGGGTGCAGGTTTGGCAGCTCCGGAGGGCATGCAGCATGGACGCTAGCCAGAGCTGCACAAAATGCCATTTTCCTGATGTGCTTCTCAGATTATTCATTTTGGCCTCTGCCACAAACCTTCCACAGAGCAGCAAGTGTTGAGTTCAAGGATGCATGCTGAATACATCTTTGAAACAAGGTCTCAGAGAGGTACACTTGAGTCTTCACTGTACTGATCACAACCTTTACTCTGAGTGCTTTTATGTGGGGATGCAGAAGTCCTGAAGGTGGAGGGGTTATCTTGCTAACAGGAGGGTTTTCTTAGGATCATCAGAAAGGCTATGCTGGCTGCTTGGATCTCTGCTGGCACCTACTGGATATGCAAACCAACATCAGTGCTGAAAGAGAAGCAGGGAAAGGGGATCTCATCCACGAGCTGGTAGAGAAATCTCTTGCATGCAAAAAGTGAAAAAACCCCCACACATTCTGTGACTCTAAATACGGAGGTGGGGTGTGGAACTACATGATCTTTAAGGTCTCTTTCAACCCAAACCATTTTTTATTCTACTCTACGAACTATAACATTCTGTCTTTGCCTGCAGTCAATGCCACTCAAGGGTGATGAGTACTGAGCTTGGAGTTTTCCTTGCTTCTGCTCTCACCGTGATACAGAGCACTGGAATTTACACTAAGGATTGCTGTTGTGCCCCTTCTGAGAGGGCAGAACCCCAAGGGGTTTTTTTCTTTGCTGTCTTCTGGATTGTACTTAGATTTCTATAGATCATATAGTCCAGGACTACTGCCACTCAGGCAAAAGCTCCTGAAGTTGTTCAAACATCAGAGTGCTCTGTATGGCAAATTAGTCTACATTCATCTCCTCATCTCCACCTGCCAGCTATCCAGATAAGGGTTAAATCTAACTTTCATCATTCACAACCACCTCTTTCACTTTACACTAGCCATACTTTGCTGTGGAAGGGTAGGTACACAAGAAATTCCCATCCTACCCTTCTGACAAGTCACTAGTGTTCACTTGCTGCCAAACGGTGTCTGTGGAAAGCTGTGCATTTTCTGGACAGCTTCTCTCTCAAGCAGTACAAACACAGCGCTCAATTTGCAAAATCCAGGATCTGCAGGGCAAACTACTGATGCTGAGAAATAGTCAGGAGCCATACTTTTTCCTTGGGGACTTCAGGAGCATCACTGAGGAGAATTACAACGATGCTCACAGCATGGTAAACAGATGTATCAAAATTTCTCAGTTAGGGCTCTCTTTACATCTGGCAATTTTTTTACACAAGTTCCCTTCTCAAGGCTCAGCTGAAAATGATGACAGGCTGAGACACTTTCATCTCCTGCATAAACACAATTTATTTCTTGTCTCACAAAATAATGATGCTATGTTGACCTGGGTCACAAAGATTTAAAAAGCCAGTAGAACAGTAACATTATAACCTTAAAGCCTGTACAAGGGAAAAGAGGTCTGTCTTTCACATTTAATTCTGGCAAAGGTAAAGGAAAGCTCAATCTTCGTTTCTGATTCGAAATATTAATTTAAGGCTTTAGGCCTTTGGACAAAAAAAAAAATTGTACTGATAAATTCTTATGAATCCAAGTCATGCAACTGTACTTCCATTGTGTTATTTTCCTTTTTATAATGGCAAACAGAGCTGTTTTTTACATATTACACTCCAGATAGATTGCTGCTATCAAGACCATATACACTTTTTCACATGCTTAAGAGCTCATGAAGAACACACATGGTGTTGCTCTACCTCTCCTTTCAGATACCTCTCTCACAGGGCTCCTCCAAGCATGATTAAACTCATAAGACATGTGAGACACTTTGGGTGAACTCAGAAAGAAGATGCACACCTTGTACACAAACTCAATGATACCATAGTCTACACCCACACCCCTTCTCTTGGTCTGTCTGAAAAACTCATTTCTCACATTCATAGCATTTTAAGCTGACTGCATCTGCAAAAAAGACACATACACAAAAGAAAAGAAAGGCTGATGAAATTTGGACAACCGAGGTTTTGTCTTCTTTTACTTCCCCTTTGGTACCACACATCTTCGTTTTCACAATTATTGGCTTGCTGTGCCTGAGAATTTGAAAAAAAATAAAATCATCATAACTGATGGCTTTTTTAGCCAGTCCTTTGTGACTATCAGCACTTCCACACATAATGGGTTAAAGCAACAAAACTGCCATGATGAGGTTTTCACAGTGTGTTGTTTTCAGTGTCTTCCAGCTGCCAGTGCTCAGCTTTCAACTGTTTTGGGTTTGGTTTCTTTTTTGGTACCTAACAAATCACTCACACGATCAGTCAGTTTGGGCTGCATTTGTGTGTCTGTCTCCTAGCTCTGCTGTGGCACTTTCTGCAGGCTTGGAGCAAGCACTGATTGGTTCTGGCAGACAAGCTCTTGTGTTGGCTGGGCTTGGTGGCTCTCACCAGTGCATCAGGCCTGCTGAAGGGGGACTTTCTTTCCCTGCGGAGCTCTCGCTGCTTGCAGACTAAGTCACCAAACCAGGGTTCACATAACGGAGAAGAAACTACACCACGGCTCACACAATCCCATCTCTCCTGTTTCCTGGTAGAATGGCTACAAAGGGCTGCAAGTGCCAGGGCTCTCTTCATTTGCACAGAGATGGCCCTGGAGTCAAATGGTCTCAATCCCATCCTGGATGCTCGTCTGTTCAGAGGCTGGTATTGACAGTGTCTGTCTTTGCCTGCAAGGTGGCCTCAGAGACGGTGTCTGGTTGCCCATCCCGACAGAAGAGCACAGCAGGGTTCTTGCAGGCCCACATGGCCACCTCGCCCCCACTCGCCGGGCTGGAAGAGGATGGGGCACTGCCTGGGGGGCCACTGTGTCGGTTGATGTAGCGCTCCCGGACCCGGTCAGCCTGGCTCCTGGACAACGGCAGGCGACCTGGGACTGAGACGTAGGCTGCCACATTGTTCCTAGTCCTATAGCCACCTTCGCGGCTGCGCCGCAGCAGCACAGAGATGTTGGGGTTGCGGGCGGCGTAGATGAGGGGGTTGATGGCTCCGTTGGCCCAGGCCATCCCGCTGGCGATGGCGTCCATGGTGGGCGAGAAGGGCAGGCGGCCGGCGGCAGCAGCCAGCCCCAGGATGCAGTAAGGGCCCCAGCAGCAGATGATGGAGACGATCATGATGAGGACGGTGGTGGCCGTGCGCATCTCCCCGTAGGCCCGCAGCAGGTGCCCGTAGGTGGTGAGGGGGCGCACGCGGCTCTCGGCCAGCCGCACCGCCCGGCAGATGTTGTAGTGGCAGAAGCACATGAGGGCGAAGGGCAGGAGGTAGCAGAGGATGATGAGAGCTGCACCGTAGGGTGGTCCCAGCCGGGAGGAGCCCCAGGGCAGCACGTAGACGCAGCGGTAGGCTCCGGACTGCGCCTCCCGTTGCCCCTCGCTCGCCAGCCCGTACCAGGGCCCGGCCAGGGCCAAGGCAACCAGCCAGACGGCCGCCAGGAGCTGGGCAGCACGGCGGCGGCCCATCTTGTGCCGGGGCTGGCGGACGATGGCGCAGTAGCGGTCGAAGGAGAGGAGGGCCATGGTGAGGGTGGCAGCGATGCCCAGTCCGGCGTGGAGGGCGGCGCTGGCCAGACAGAGGCGCTGGCCGAAAAGCCAAGCGCCGGGAGGGCGGCCGAGCAGGCTGAGGAAGGCCAGGGGCAGGCAGAGCAGGGCACCCAGCAGCTCCGACAGCGACAGCGACAGCACGAACGCATTGGTGACCGTGCGGAGCTGACGGTGCCGGGCGATCACCAGCACCACAGCCCCGTTGCCCAGCGCCGAGAGGGCGAAGATGAGCAGCAGCGCCAGAGCCTGAGAGGCCAGCGCCGCCGCGGACCACCCCGCCGCCGTTCCCGCTGCCGCCGCCGCTCCGCCGCTCTCATTGCCTCCGCCGCCGCGGGAGATGTTGCCCGGTACGGCCGCCGCCGCCGGCTCCATGCGCAGCCTCATGCCCCGGCTCGCGCCGCGGCCGCAGAGGCTCTGCCCACTCGCCCGCCGCGGGCAGCGGCGATTCTGCCAGTCGCTGACGTCGCCGGGCAGCCGTTGCCTGGGGAACCGGCCCGCCCGACTCGCTCTGCGACCCGGGGGCGGGAGAGCCCAGCTATCGCGGCTGGGCTGGAGACAGGGACGCCCACCCGTTCCCCGCACCGCCAACGTCCCCATCCCAGAGTCGGGGACGGGTCTTCACAACTCCTCTCTTCTCCTGGTCACTCTCTCCTCACAGCCCCCTACCCTCACACAGCCCTACGGTGTCCATCGCAAAGGGGCTGGGGTCAGCTCCCCCCGACACTGGCAGCGGCCAGGACCACTCCCTATCTTCTCCGGCCTGGGGTCAGGCCAAGGACCCCCGCGTGAAAAGCAGGACCCTGTCTTCCTACTCAGCCACACTTTCCCATAAATGAAAAAAAAAAAAATCATAGGTATGTGGATAGTAAATAGATAATAAAGGCTGAGAGCCAATTAATGGCTAAAGAGCTTCCCATTTGTCTGTGCCGGGCTTTGTAACTCGCTGCCCTAGTTCTTCCCCAGGAGCCAGAATGGGAGGCTGCTGACAAAGAAGTTGATCCTGCAAGTACTCCATCCAGTTCTGGAGCCCCTATTACAAGAAGAATACGGACATGCTAGAGCGTGTCCAGAGAAGGGCCACGAGGAATGATCAGAAGGCTGGAGCACCTCTCCTGTGGAGACAGACACAGAGAGTTGTGGCTGTTCAGTCTGGAAAAGAGGAGGCTCTGAGGGGACTTTATTGTGGCCTTCCAGTATCTGAAGAGGGCGTATAAGAAAGCTGGTGAGGGACTTTTTAGTATGTCAGGTCTAGGGGTAATGGAGCAAAACTAGAAGTGATGAGAGACTGGAACAGGTTGCCCAAGGAGGTGGTAGCAGCCCCATCCCTGGAAGCTTTTAAGGCCAGGCTGGATGGGGTTCTGAGCATCCTGATCTAGTGTGAGGTGTCCCTGCCCACGGCAAGGGGGTTGGAGTTAGATGACCCTTGGGGTCCCTTCCAGCTCTGACAATTCTATGATTTGAAGTGTGGATAGTGTGTGTGTCGCTTCACACCCACTTGGACCAGAGGCTGTACAGAATTTACCTGGCACCTGCAGGAAAGCTGAGAGCAAGGCCCCCAGATACCAGCCTAAAACCAACTCTGTTAGCAGTGCAACTATTCTCTGAATGAGGGGGGTTCTCTTTGTTCCTATTCCAAAGTTACAATTTTCAAGTTGACCAAAGAAATTCCTCCCAGGCTCTTCTATGCCAGCGTTTTCCAAGCTCTCCAATATGACTTTCCTCCCTTCTGTTGCATGAGCTACTGGGAGCAATCATTCTCATTTTCATGTCTCATTTCAACAAGAACATTCCCATGAGTGTCTTCAATAACTAAAAACTTTTTTGTCCAGACACACAGTGGAAATTACAGGCCACAAGTGGCCTGAAGCCCTACTTGCCAGGGCTTGGTTTGGTTTTTCCACCAGCAGTCATCCCTTGTAGGACTTCAGCAAAGGAAGCACTGACTGCACTCTGCTGTGCAATCTGTCCCCGAGGCCAAAATCATCAGCAAATAACTAGCAATCAAAGGTCATAATGGCTCAGACTTTTGAATACATTTATCCCTGTTGAAAGTTAACCATGAGATATTTGCAGCCAAGATAAGCAAGGTTTAGGGAAGCTCTGTGGTGTACACACGAAGTAGGAAGCTCTCAGCAAACACTTGCATCCAGCCCCAGGGTGCAGTGAAAAATGGGGTGTCTGGACAGGCCAGAGCAGGGCAGACCAGGAAAGCTGAGGCATGAGACAGAGCAGCACAGCCAGCTGAGCCAGAGGCATCAAGGAAGAGCAGCAGGCAACAGCCATGTCCTGGAAACAAGACTGTAAGTGAAAATAAGGATAAACTCAGTGTTTTCAGCTGGCATTTAATACAAATCTGCACTTGGAATTAGTAGCTTGCAGACCTAGAGAAGGCACATAAATTTGAAGATAACTCTCCAAGACAAGGTCCATTTTCTTATGGCTTCTCAGAGCAGCCCATACATGCTAATCACATTACACCCCATACACTAATCACAACAGGGGAATGCAGCTTGTTATCTTGAGACAAGGCAGATGCTGTCACACTACCAAAGGCTGTTGTTCCTCTGGCATACTGCAATGAGCCATGTGGAGGAGAATAATAAACGTGTGTGCTGGAGAAGCACAGCACCATCAGTGAGACTTTGCCACTGCCCAGTGGCTCAGATCACTTGAAGCAAAAGCCATGTTTCAGTGAGTCTTCCTCTTCAACAGTGAAGGTAGCTGTACCACTGTAATAGGCTTCACCTGAGACTTCAACAATGACAGCATTGTAGTCCCCAAACCTGGCTTCCTGCAGAGGGATTAGGATCAGTACAGAAGCAACAGGATGTTCCCCACTCTCCCAATGCCACAATACGTCACCACTACCTGACGCTGATGCAGTCACCCCCAGTGCTCTGCCCTGCCCAAGTACATCCCAAAGTCTGCAGCAGCCCTTTTACTGCCTCATCTCACCTGCACAAGCTTCACACCTGCACAACTACTACTGTCCCTACTCTGAGCTTAGGAGACCCTGCACTGCCACACCATGGGTTTGCCGCAGAGAGGAGGTTGATGAGCTGGTGGCTGCTTACACTCAAAGACCAAGTACTCCCTGGGGTATGTCCAAACCTTCATAGCCATGTGCTGCCAGACGCCATGTGGCAAGGGCAGGGGACTAAACCAGGAATCCATCCTTTGCTGCCACCAAGAATGGTCCAGATTGATTTATCTACATCAGCCCTGTAGGTATTTCTCACCCCAGTCCTTTCCTGATGGCCAACAGAGGCTTTGCAGGGAAGCCATGCAACAGAACAAGGTCTTACTGTTACTTGTTTCTCTAATAAAAAAAATCTCAAGTATGAGGTTTGTGGAAAGGCAAGACACCCAAGCACCTCCCTCCTTCCACACACCAAGCACAGAAAGGCTTTTCTGCTTCTCCACTGAGCCAAGGCAGCAGCACTTTTCCAGCAGTCAGTCCTCAAGACAGAGGGAAAGTTTAGCATAAGCCACTTGCCTTCACTGCTTTCCCAGTGAACAAAGATCCCGTTGTGCTGCTCCGAAAGGTTCTGGTCTGATTCAGCCGGATGAGTCCCTTATGGTATTGCAAGGCGATGCGAGCTGTCACACCTGAACCTGTTGGACTTCGATCAACCTATGTTCACAAGAGAAGATGAACCATCTCTAGGATTTTGGTTTTTAATAGAAAACAACATCGTTTCCCCTCTGTTCTCTTTGCCACCTTTCTAATTTCACTTGGGGGAAACCCTGTAGCCCAGGGTTTTGCAAAGAATCCAGATACACCACAAATGAGAAGATAAAATAAGCATGTTTGGGGTACTTTTAGGTTGTGATTAGCTCTGACATACTTGTTGAGATGAAAGACCTAATAAATACTGAGGTTGTTTAGAGAGCACTTGGTAACTTCCCAGCATCACAGCAAAATGACAGAGGTGCTGAAACTATCTTCCCCATTCTCATGCATCAAGGTGGGACCAGTTCTCTTTACACTGAGAGAGCTGATGGCCAGCATGGTTTTTAAAATCCTCCAAACACACAGCACTAGCCAAGTTCCGAGATGACTTGTCCAAGTGCTCCACACTCCACGCTGCTTGGAAGTCCAAACAAAACTTCTCCTATTTACATGTACTTATCCACTGCAGACAAGGATAGAAGTTTACACCTCCCTATTTTGTCTTTTGCTCTGTTTATTCCCAGCAGCTGTTCCCTTCATTAGGACTTCAAACACATGCTCTATGTCTAGGATCCTGCCTCAGCCCCTAAATTCTTGAGAAATTCTTACCTAAGGGCACATGGGTATGAACTTTTAAAAAATGCCACCACCTATGATGCACAGAAGTATTTTTGTCACTAGGACCTAAATCAATATGTCTTTTCAGAAACAGCAGCAGAGCAGAAACCATTTTCACTGTCCAAGTCAAGAAGCAGCAGAACTATCACTCATCTCTGCAGTGGATGTATGAAGGGAAAAAGGTGGTGTCCGTTTATGTACCTGTTCATCTGCAAATACACAAATGTTGGTGGTGGGCTTCTCGCTAAATGCATCTTTCCCATCTGTCAGTATGGTGCCGTAGAGGAAAGCCAGGTCTTCGCTTTCAGGGTGATGAAGCTTGAACTGGGAACGACACGGACAGATTCGCCAATTTTGTCACCATTTTATGGAGTACAGATTCCTTAGGCCCTGAGGAAAGGAACAAGGCCACCACTGCTTCTCCAATAATGGAGATGGACACAGCAACGGCAAAGCAAGTTCCTTCTCACGTTTTTGTGAGGTTACAGGAGGACTCTGAAATTCAACATGGTGCTGGAAGGATAGGATTCCTTCCCATCCTGAGTGTCTTAGGGGAATAAGGGACCTTGGTCTGGCACAGTCACACTGGGGGGAATACAGTGGGGCACCACAGCACTCAACCATACCTGTTTCTTCACTGCTTCTGTCACCATGCTTGCTGCACTGACAAGGTCTCTGGTCTTTGAGGAGTGTACATCAAGGCCCAGTTGATCGGCACTGAGGAAGGCATAGAAAGTGCCACCATAGCCAATGTCGATCACAACCTTCCCATGACCAGGGACATCAATGGCCACATCTGAGTAAAAAAAGGGACAGTGGTGAAAAGAAGATGCCATGGGGAACCACGGGCTCACAAGTGAAGGAACCCAGCCTCATTCAAGCAGGGGGGCAGGGACAATGACTTGAAAGCTCCCGTGCCAGACAGCAGTATGTGACACTTCACATCATGACTGACAGCTTCTGAAGAACATCATAACTGGGGCAGGGATTTGCCAGAAGCCGTTTGGCTAGACCACCAGACCCCAAAACCAGCAGTCATGACCAATCCTTCCCGAAACCCAGTGTCAGCAGGTTTAGTGCCCACCGGTGGCGGCGGCAAAGGCGGGCACGCTGTGGAACCGGACCGGGTTGCCGCTGCGATGGCCATCCCAGGGCACGAAGGCAGTGACGGGCCCGCAGGGGCAGCGCAGGTGGACGGCGGTCTCGGGGCAGCTGGGCGCCACCACCAGCCCATAGTCGAGAGCGAAGCGGCCGAGGGCCATGACGGCGTGGCCGCACATGGCGCTGTAGCCCGCCCCGTGCAGAAAGAGGGCCGCCAGGTCGGCACCGGCAGCGGCCGCGCTACCGCGCACCACCACCGCCCCGTACATGCCAGCGTGACCCCGCGGTTCGTGCATCAGTGCTCGCCGTATGTGGTCCTGCGTGGCAGCCATCTCCCGCCGCAGCGACAGCAGTGACAGTCCGCGGGCTGTCACCGCCTCCTCCACCGCCTCCAGCCGTGGGATGATGCGCAGAGGCTCGCCGCCCGTGTGCATCTCCACCGTCTGCAGCATCAGGCCCGAGGGCGAGTGAGGTGGCAGCCGCCGTCCCGCACGGCCGTCACCGCTACCACCTTCAGTCTCCGCCATCGCCCCCGCCACGGCAGCACTAAGGAGGTGGAGTCCCCGCCCGAGCTGCGCCCCCGAGGCGGAGCAGCCCCAGCCCTGGCCTCTTCCACACGGAGACAAGCCCCGCCCCTTACACGCGACCGCCCCATATCGCCGCTTAGTGGTGGATCGTAGCCCGCGCCGGAAGTGGAAGCGGCGCGTCCGGAAGTAGCTCGGCGGAGTCGGAGCGCTGGTGGCAGGGTTACCGGCATGTTCCGCTCCGGTAGGACGGGGCGTGCCGAGCAGGGGGCACCGAGCTTACCGGTACTGGGATGGGGCTGGGAGTGGGTTATCAGCGGCTGGAGCGGGATGGGGATGGAGCTTGGTGCATCTCGGCTGCGGGGGAGCTTCGTCGTGCGGACCGGGCCGGGCAGGATCCCAGCGCCGCGGTAATGGGGACTCCTTCTTCCTCACAGCTGTGGACATCCAGCCCGCCTGCCTCGGGCTGTACTGCGGCAGGACTGTCCTGTCCATCAACGGCTCCGTGGAGACCTACGGGGAGTGTGGGGTAAGTGCAGAGCTGATGGGGCTCGGCCTGGGGAGGGGAGATCGTTCTGCTCCCTCACAGACCAGGCCCGGGCAGGAACGCTCCGGAGGCTGATGTGGATCATGCTATAAGCTCACAGCTCAGATTTGAGGTGCCATGGGGATCAGATGATGAGGGCTGTGAAGGGCTTGGCAGTGCTTCTTTACCGAAAACAGCAACTGCTCAATGAAATATTCCTCGAAAGAGGTGGAGAAGTCTCGGTGCTAAACGGTAGCTGAACAGAGGGCCTTCAGAAGATGGAACAGAACAGGGTGGTGTGGAGAGGAGGCTGGATCGGATGGGTCAGAGAGTGGTGGTCAATGGCGTTAAATCCAGTTGGCAACCAGTCACTAGTGGTGTTCCTCAGGGATCTGTGTTGGGACCACTTCTTTTTAATGTCTTTATTGATGACCTTGATTCAGGCATAGAGAGTATCATCAGTAAGTTTGCAGATGACACAAGTTAGGTGGCAGTGTTGATCTGAATGAGGATAGAGAGGCTCTTCAGTGGGACTTGGATATGCTAGATCAATGGGCCAGCATTAATGGAATGAGTTTCAACAAGGCTAAATGCCAGGTCCTGCACCTGGGTCACAACAACCCCAAGCAACACTACAGGCTTTTGGAAGTGTGGTTGGAGAGACGTCTGGAAGACAGTTTTTCATGGAGAGAGTGCTCAGGCACTGGATTGAGCTTCCCAGGGAGGTGGTTGTGTCTCTGGATGTGTTTAAGGGTTGCTTGGATTTGGTGTTTAAGGATATGGTTTAAGGTGAATCTTGTAGAGTAGGGTTATAGGTTGGGCTTGGTGATCCTAAGGGTCTTTTCCAACCTGGATGGTTGTTTCTGTGAGAACTGTGCTGAAATCACTCTGCCTGCTGATTTTTTGGGTTACAAAAGGAGAGCAAGATTCAGGGAGGGTAGAATGAAAAAGGAGCAAGAAGCTTGCTCCAGGTGAGTGAGCTGAGTGGTGAAAGGGAAATCTTGTATGAAGCCTCTGCCTCACCTTTGTATTACAAAACAAGAGCCAGAGAGAGCAAGGCTGAGAAATTGCTGAGGCTGGTGTTTTACAGGCGGGAAATGATGAAGTCGATACCAGAGGTCTAAAAGCAATCAAAGGGACTTAAAGGCTCTGGGTAAAGTAGTTGAGGGATCAGGGGCAGAGGTAATCTTTTCATCAATACTCTTAGTTGCAGGTTGGAATGCTGAGAGGAACAGGAAATCATGCCTGATTAACAAGAGGTTCAGAGGCTGGTGCCACCAACAAAATTTTGGGTTCTTTGATATTGGGGAACTTGGGTCTGCTAGTGACAGGGAACATCTGTCTCTGAGGGGGAGAAGGATCCTGGCATATGAGCTGGAGGGTCTTGTTGAAAGGGGTTTAAACTAGGCTGGGAGAAGGATGGGTTCAAACACAGCAGTGCTAGAGGCAAACCAAAGGAGACCAAGGGTGGTAGGCCAGAAATGGGAGTGAAACCAGCAGCTCAGCTGAAGTGTATGCACACTAATGCACACAGTATGGGTAATAAACAAGAGGAGCTGGAAGCCTTGGTACAAGAGGAAAAGTATGATGTTGTTGCCGTCACAGAAACGTGGTGGGATGGCTCACACAACTGGAGTGCTGTAGTCAGTGGCTACAGACTCTTCAGGAGAGACAGGCATTAAGGGAGGAGTGGAGGAGTGGCCCTGTCTATTAGGGATGATCTGGACATCATGGAAGTAGAGATTAAGGGTGATCAGGTTGAGTCCCTGTGGGTAAGAATTAGGGGGAAGGCCAACTAGGCTGACATCTTGGTTGGAGGCTGTTATAGACCACCCAACCAGGAAGAAGAGGTCAATTTATTATTCTTTAAGCTTGAGTCCCTGTGGGTAAGAATTAGGGGGAAGGCCAACTAGGCTGACATCTTGGTTGGAGGCTGTTATAGACCACCCAACCAGGAAGAAGAGGTCAATTTATTATTCTTTAAGCTGCTGGAGGCTCCCTCAAGATCACTTGCCCTTGTTCTTGTCAGTGACTTTAACCTGCCAGACATCTGCTGGGACTCTAACACTCCAGAGAAGAGGCAGTCTAGAAGGTTCCTGGAGTGTATATGGAAGACAACTTATTATCTCAGCTGTTACATGAGCCTACCAGGGGTGCAGGCCTGCTTGACCTGCTGTTCACAAGTAGAGAAGGGCTGATGGGAGATGTGATGGTCAGAGGCTGCCTGGGGTCCAGTGACCTAGAAATTAGGGAGTTTTCAATATATGGTGAAACCAGGAGGGGCATCAACAGAACCTCCACACTGGACTTCCAAAGGGCAGATTTTGGCTTATTTAAGGAACTAACTCGGAAAGTTCCTTGGAAAGCAACCCTTAAAAACAAAGTGGTCCAGGTAGGCTGGGCCTACTTCAAGAAAACTCTTGAAGTTGCAGGAACAGGCTGTGCCAATGTGCCAGAAGGTGAGCTGACGAGGGAGACAGCCAGGCTGGATGGGCAAGGAGCTTCTGAAGGAATTAAAGAAAATTTTTTGAAAGAAGGGGAGGTATCCCATGAAAAGTTTAAGGATGGTGATAGGTCTTGTAGGAAAAACTTAGAGAGGCAAAAGTCCATTTAGAGCTTAGACTGGCCTCTGCTGTTAAGGAGAATAAAAAATGCTTTTATAAATGTATTGATGGCAAAAGAAGGGGCAAGGACAACTTCCACCCCTTATTAGATGCAGAGGGGAATATAGTAACAAAAGATGAGGAAAAGGCAGAGGTACTTAACACCTTCTTTGCCTCAGTCTTCAATAGTGGGACAGGTTGTCTCCAGGACAAGTGGCCTCCTGAACTGACAGTTGGAGCCATGGACCAGTACAGTCCCCCTGTAATCCTGGAGAAAGCAGTAAGGGACCTGCTGAGCCACTTGGATCCTCACAAGTCCATGGGACTAGATGGGATCCATCCTAGGGTGCTGAGAGAGCTGGCAGATGAGCTGGCCAAGATGCTCTCCATCATTTATCAGCAGTCCTGCCTCACTGGAGAGGTCCTTGAAGCTGGCAAATGTGATGCCCATCCACAAGAAGGGCTGGAAGGAGGAACCAGGAAATTACAGACCTGTCAACCTGACCTCAGTGCCAGGCAAAGCTATGGAACAGGTCATCTTGAGTGCCATCAGAAAGCACCTATAGGATGGCCAAAGGATCAGGCCCAGCCAGCATGGGTTTAGGATGGGCAGGTTCTGCCTGACCAACCTGATCTCCTTTTATGATCAGGTTACCCTCCTGCTGAATGTGGGGAAGGCTGTGGATGTAGTCTACCTGGACTTCAGCAAAGCCTTTGACACTGTCTGCCACAACAAGCTCCTGGCAAAGCTGGCAGCTCATGGCTTGGACATATTCACTCTGATATGTGTCAAGAACTGGCTGGAGACCTGGACCCAGAGAGTGGTGGTGAATGATGCCACATCCAGTTGGCAAACAGTCACTAGTGGTGTCCCTCAGGGATCAGTGCTGGGCCCAGTCCTGTTCAATATCTTTATTGATGATCTGGACCATGGGATTGAGTCCAGCATCAGTAAGTTTGCAGATGACACCAAGTTAGAAGCACATCTTGAGCTGTTGAAGGGTAGGAGGGCTCTGCAGCAGGACCTGGACAAGCTGGATGGGTGGGCAGAGGCAGTGGGATGAGATTTAACAAGGCTAAGTGCAGGGTTCTACACTCAAGCAGTGCTACAGGCTGGGGAGAGAGTGGCTGGAGAGCATCCAGGCAGAAAGGGACCTGGGGGTGCCAGTAGATAGTAGCTGAACATGCTCCAGCAGTGTGCCCGCGTGGCCAGGAGAGCCAATGGCATCCTGGCCTGGATCAGGAACAGCGTGACCAGCAGGACAAGGGAGGTTATTCTGCCTCTGTACTCAGCACTGCTCAGGCCATTCTTCCAGGCAAGCAGCAACAGAACAAGGGGACACAGTCTCAAGTTGGATATTAGGAGGAAGTTCTTCACAGAGAGAGTGATTGGCATTGGAATGGGCTGCCCAGGGAGGTGGTGGTGTCCCCATCCCTGGAGGTGGTCAAGAAAAGACTGGATGAGGCACTTAGTGCCTTGGTCTAGTTGGTTGGATAGAGCTGGGTGGTAGGTTGGACTGGATGGTCTTGGAGGTCTCTTCCAACCTGGTTGATTATATGATTCTGTGATCTCTAAAAACCTGATCCATTTCTTGTCCTCACTATTTCAGACTGCTTTCTAGGAACTGCAATGATTTGTTCTTGGTACTGGGATGGTTTGTAAATCCACTCTCTGCTTTTCACAGGTGTGCCCTAGAGGTCAAAGAACCGATGACAACAAAATTTGCCGGGAATGTGTGGGATCTCCGGACCGCTATGACTGGCTGTACCTTGGCTTCATGGCCATGCTACCCCTCATTTTACACTGGTTCTTTATTGAGTGGTATTCAGGAAAAAAGAGGTCTGTGTACCCCTTCTTCAGATAAAATATTGAGAAATGGAGATCTCAGTTCCATAACCTGAGATGCTGAATTGGACTGTTGGTGCTGTTGTTAGAGCTGATACAGCAGTACGTGAGCTTTGGGCAACTGGAGAAAGTGTTATTTACAAATGGAGGAGTCCTGCAGATTGTTCTTGACAGTCAGTGCCCTCTGAGCATGGTCTGTATCTTTAATGTGGTGGTGCCCAGTCCATCTGGCAGTTTGGGCTGGTTTGGGTTTCCCAGTAGCAGCACATGGTTATCAACCCCTCTCTCCTGGGCCAGACCTTGAACCTGCAGCAGTCCCAGTCACCGGTGCTGCACCCACGCAACCAGAGAATGGATTTAAGATTTCTCTCTCTGTAGGAATGGGCATTCTGGAGGTTGGTCCTGATAGCATAACTGATGTCACCTTTATGTCAGCATTAAGGAGGTTCTGTAAAAAAAAAGAGTTTAAAACCACTCCTACTCGTGACCGTTAGGTGCTAGACCTGAACTTTTCAGAAGCCAAGTCTCTGGAGGGTGCTAAACACTGAAATCACAGGAAACTGAGACAGTTCATTGTATGATTGTGTGCCATCTTTAACAAGGACTTGAAGCCTTGAAAAGATTGCTTATGTTGTTTGTAATAATGTACCTTCTGGGATCTGTGGTGTCTTACCCTCACTGATGCTTTCTTGGAGACTGCAACAGTGTGCGTGTTGATGTCCCTCACCTGCCATGATGCTTGTGCTACAGCAGGCTTGCATTAAAGAAGCTGGAATGTTCACTCACATTTTACACACTCTATCACCTGAGATCGTAAATGATAGTTATATTCCAGTACTTCACTTTTTATTTAAGCTATAGTAGTAAAAAGGTAGTGACTCTCTCTCCTTCCACAGTTCCAGTGCATTTTTGCAGCATATCACGGCCTTGTTCGAGTGCAGCGTTGCAGCCATTGTTACCCTGCTTGTCAGCGACCCCGTGGGCTCTCTGCGTATCCGTTCCTGCAAGGTGAAGAAGCTTTCAGATTGGTACACGATGCTGTACAACCCCAGTCCTGACTACATCACCACTGTGCACTGTACTCATGAAGCTGTGTATCCCCTGTGAGTGAAAAGGCTTTTGTGCTCCTTTCTGTTCCTTTGTTTTATACAACCCTGTTTCTGTCCATGACTCTTCTCAAAGGTCAGCCTGGAGAAGAGAAGGCTTTGAGGAGACCTGATAGTAGCCTTCCAGTATCTGAAGGGGGCCTACAGGAAGGCTGGGGAGAGACTATTGACAAGGTCTTGTAATGACAGGTCAAGGGGCAATAGGTTTAAACTGGCAGAGGGGAGATTTAGACTGGATGTTAGGAGGAAGTTCTTTGCAGTGAGGGTGGTGAGGCACTGGAACAGGTTGCCCAGGGAGGTTGTGGCTGCTCCCTCCCTGGGGGCGTTCAAGGCCAGATTGGATGAGGCCTTGAGTAAGCTGTACTAGTGGGAGGTGTCCCTGCCTATGGCAGGGGGTTGGAACTAGATGATCCTTGAGGTCCCTTCCAACCTTACCATTCTATGATTCTGTGATAAGTCAGACCAATGAATAGCCATTCCCTGAAGTCTTTCATGCTTTGAGCTGTTTTCTGCATGCAACACTTGACAGCACCATATGATTTTTTGAGTTGCCAGAGAAGGTGACACAGCCCAAGCTATTTAACTATGCAGTGTAAAACTTACTTTTTCCCCTGCCTTTTTCTTCAGGAGGTTGTAGTGAGGTGGGGGGTCAGTCTCTTTTTCCTAGTGTCAGGTGATAGAGCGAGAGGAAATGGCCTCAAGTTGCACCAGGGGAGGTTTAGATTGGATATTAGGAAAAATTTCTTTATGGAAAGAGTGATCAGGTATGGCAATAGGTTGCCCAGGGAGGTGGTGGAGTTGTCACCTCTGGGGGTGTTCAAGAAATATGGAGGTGTTCCAAGTGTAGACATGGCATTTTGGGACGTGGTTTTATGGCCATGGTGGTGTTAGTTTGAAGGTTGAATTTGATGGTCTTAAAGGTCTCTTCTAACCAACACAATTCTGTGATTCTGTGACCCTGACTGTTTCCTCCAGCAAAACTGAGCCCCTTGCTCTGAGTGTACATTGTTTGATTGTTAATTCTTTAGACTTAACTGACCAACCCCAAATTTCCTGGTTCTGAATTGAGTCTCCAGGAGGAAACTGCACATTTTAAGGAGCTTCTCTTTTGTTTATTTCCCAGGTACACCATAGTGTTCATCTATTATGCCTTCTGTCTTGTGTTAATGATGCTACTTCGTCCTCTTCTGGTTAAAAAAATAGCTTGTGGCTTGGGAAAATCTGATCGATTTAAAAGCATCTATGCAGCACTGTACTTCTTCCCCATCCTCACTGTGCTCCAGGCCGTTGGAGGAGGCCTGCTCTGTGAGTTCTCTCCTAATAAGTGGCTTATGGGGGGAAGGGAAGGAACATGACACTCTTTGCTTTGAAAAGAAGAACATTGTTTAAGGTGAGTGTGAGGAATCCGACCTGAAAAGGTTGCCAGGCTTCTGACCAACACCACTTGCTGTGCTACTGAAGACTGTCCTATTTGTAAAATGGGAGTAGAGGAGGTGTTAACTCCACTTTCTGCTGAGGCAGAGTTTGATTTCAGAGAGAAATTAAAGTGGATGACTGGGGAGGTTATCTGGTTTTGGTTTAGTTTCCATTGTACTTGTCATGTGAAGGGGACAGGTGCCACAAAATCCCCACTCAGCCTGACTACTGACTCTGACTTTTTCCAGTTAGTGACTTAAATGTTCAGTAACTCCACCTAGAAATACTAGAAATGTTTTGAAAACCTGAGGTGGAAGTGGTGAGTAGTTGTGCTTGGCAAACCCTTACTGCTGTGCATGTTTGATGTAACAATAAGAGGCAGGCTGTAGTAGCTCAGTTCAGTTCACACCCATGATTACATGTGGAAAACTCTCTGTTGAAGTGTGTGCCATATGCTCTTCACTCTACTAAGGTGTTCAATATTGCCTTTAGATTATGCCTTCCCATACATCATACTGGTGTTGTCTCTGGTCACACTGGCTGTCTACATGTCTGCTTCTGAAGTGGAGGTATGTAAACATGTTCAGCATCTCTTGCCTTTTCTCAGCAGTGTATTCTGCATTTAAACCTTGTCTTTCATGACTTCTCTTTTCTGGAAGAAGCTGCTGCCATGGTTCCCTCCTGTAGTGCCCTGAGAAACTGTAATGTGATGAAAGGGCTGAAGTACAGGAGGCTTCATACAGTCTCTGTGTGATACTTAGAACTTCTCTTAAACATTGGGTAGTGGGTGGCAGGCTGTTTGCTAACAGGATACTGTGTTCAATTTGCCAGTCTTTCAAGGATCTTCTTGTCAGGAAGAAAAGGCTTGTTGTCCTCTTCAGCCACTGGTTACTCCATGCCTATGGAATCATCTCCATTTCCAAACTGGATAAGCTTGAGCAGGACCTGCCATTGCTCGCCTTGGTACCTGCACCTGCCCTCTTCTACCTCCTGACAGCAAAGTACACCGAGCCATCACGCATACTCTCAGAAGGTGGCAATGGACATTGAAAGGAGCCTCTGCCAACAATGCTGTCCTAGTGATCTGGATTGTCCAACTTTGGTGTTTGTAAAACTTCTGTTTGAAAGAAGTTATTTATTTACAAGACTGGTAGGTGGAACACCTCAGAGAGGGACTGTGTAATATTAAAAAGCTGCACTTTGTACTTTCCAGAGCTATCTGATGTAGATCAAAGGGAGTGTCTTTATGTCTGTCACTGTGCATCTGTATAAGACACTTGTGGCACTCTAGTGCAGCCACTTGCTTGTGTAGGTTTATTTCCTAATGCAGTATTTTAAGTGGTGTTTGAACCTGATTTTCAGTAGACTTTCAATAAAGCAAATAGAGCCTGAATGTAACATTGAGCTTGCTTTTCTCATCATGTAGCTAGGTTCTGTGAAAAGAGACTTTCATCCTTCCATCAAAAAATAAAACATATTGAGCATGGTTCCTCACGAACCTTTAATCTGACTGCTAGGTAGAAGGAGAGGAAGTGTGCTGCAAAACTGTCTTAACATACAAATTATGGTCTGTGTACTTCGTGTATGGAGACCTCTTTCTGGAGATGATTAAGCAGTAGTATCCTTCTACGACATCCATTTTCTTATACCTTGACTATAAATTTCTGTCTAAAACCAGGTTTTAGATATTCTTTTCCTGGTAGTTAGTAAACCACCTGCCTGTGAAGCACCTGTTAACTATGTATGGGAAGAGTCTTCTTGGCACCATTCAGCAGTCACTTCAGCTTCCTCCTGTGAGGGAGGCTTCAGATGTTTCATGAGTGGTACCAACACCTCCCATCCTTTGCTGTGCGGCCACAGCTGTACCCATACTACAGCAACAACCATAGTTGGACAGGAGTGGAGTTTCTCAACTGAGAGAAGTACAGCTCCTTATGCAGTGTCACTGCAATAACAGAAACTGCTGGAACATATCAAGTACAAGCCAGCACAGATTTAATACAAAGAATTGGAGATCCCCCATCTCCTTAAGGAGCTGCTGTTGTCTCTACTCTATGCTCATCAAGCTGTCTGGGTTGATGAAAAGCTCAACATGAGCCTGCAGTGTGCACATGCAGCCCAGACAGCAACCGAGTCCTGGGCTGCATCAAGAGCAGCGTGGCCAGCAGGGCAAGGGAGGGGATTCTGCCCCTTCACTCTGCTCTCGTCAGACCCCACCTGGAGTACTGTGTGCAGTTCTGGAACCCTCAGCACAGGAAGGACATGGAAGTGTTGGAGCGGGTCCAGAGGAGGGCCACGAGGATGATCAGAGGGCTGGAGCAGCTCTGCTATGAGGACAGACTGAGAGAGTTGGGGTTCTTCAGCCTGGAGAAGAGAAGGCTTTGAGGAGACCTGATAGTAGCCTTCCAGTATCTGAAGGGGGCCTACAGGAAGGCTGGGGAGGGACTATTGACAAGGTCTTGCAATGACAGGACAAGGGGCAATGGGTTTGAACTGGCAGAGGGGAGATTTAGACTGGATGTTAGGAGGAAGTTCTTTGCAGTGAGGGTGGTGAGGCACTGGAACAGGTTGCCCAGGGAGGTTGTGGCTGCTCCCTCCCTGGAGGTGTTGAAGGCCAGGTTGGACGAGGCCTTGAGTAACCTGTGCTAGTGGGAGGTGTCCCTGCCTATGGCAGGCGGTTGGAACTAGATGATCCTTGAGGTCCCTTCCAACCTTACCATTCTATAAGATATGTGAACATCTTGACAAAAATTACCGAAACATCTGAGGCTGTCCAGAAGTGAGCTTCCAGCCTTGCTGAAGCCAAAGATCTACTGGTAGGTTCTAGTCTTCTGTCTCTATTGTACTGGAAGACACCCAAAATGTGTGTCCTGTATGTTTCACCAGTAACAGTACTACTGAGGGTCAAGTAGAAAATACAGAGCATAGAAAATGCAGAGCAGTGCTGAAGGTCTAAACACAGTAAGAAGAGTAAGAGAAAATTCTCTCAGCTTAAACACTTCGTACTGCACGGATCATGGGTTCCTACTGCATGGATCATGGGTTCCTGCTGCACGGATCATGGGTTCCTACTGCATGGATCATGGGTTCCTACTGCACGGATCATGGGTTCCTACTGCACAAATGATGGGTTCCTACTGCACGGATCATGGGTTCCTACTGCACGGGTCGTGGGCTGTTGCGGTGCAAACAACAGTGTATTTCCGTATTTAGGAGTCACTAGCGCCTTTTTATTTCTTTCACCTCTTAACCACTGCTGAGAGCTCTGGCCTGCCGCAGCTCCCGAGTTTCGAGGGGCGTCATGTCAGCCAGGCTACCTCGAGATGTCGCTCTCCTCTTTCTCCACAGAGGTTTCATTTCAGCACATCCGAGGAGCCTTTCTTTGCCTTAGGGCTTTTTTTTTTTTTTTTTTTTTTTTTTTTTTTAAAGTGCGCAATGCCGACTGACTCGTTCGCTTCTTCTAAAAAGTGTGCAAGCAAACTAAGGCTTGCACATAGAAGTAAAGGCTGTTTTTGGGGTTAAGGAAGTAATTGATCTTCTTAAGGAAATCAAATGCCATCTATACTGATATGTACAGTATGTAATGTACAGCCAAATTAAGCTAGAGGACAGTTCTATTAATATGAGTTTAAAACTTGTGTGTTAAAATATCATTTCCATAGCCACTGCTATATTTTTCTTTAAAATTCCCTAGACACAGTTTTGTGTCTGCATTTGCATACCTACCACATCAGCAGAGGCACACAGTAGGCATGTGGGCACCTAGGGCAGCACTGTGCAGGAAAAAACATCTGCAAAGGGGTGATGCTAGGGAGCATACATTTATAGGTGCATTTCTGTGTCTGGACTACATGTATTTGGCTTAAATGTTGGGCTATATTGTGTTTTTAAAAAGAAAAATAAGCTCTCAGATAATACTAGCTGTAATAAAGACCACTCCAAGCTCTCCTGGAAGCCTTCTCCTTTCCAGACTGCAGAGCCCCAACTCTCAGCCTGTCCTCACAGCAGAGCTGCTGCAGCCCTCTCAGCGTCTTGGTGGCCTCCTCTGCACTGACTCCGACACTTCCATGTCCTTCCTGTGCTGGGGGCTCCAGAACTGCACCCAGGACTGCAGCTGGGGTCTGAGGAGCTGAAATTCGTGCAAAACTTAGAGCCTGTGGAATACAATGCAAATCAATACTTAATTTAGAGTAGTACCTAGCAGCATCATTCTGCTGAGGTCATATGAAAGATGAAATGATTTAATCTGGCTGGCAGGGTCTGTGCCAAACTGCTTTCAAATATACATAGCTGAGACTTAACAGCTGGGTGTGGAGAGAAGGTGCTCTAGCACTGCTAGCACTACTGCTTTATTAACACCTGGGATAATTTCAGCTTGTGTTTACCCACTTCAACTCTGAAATGCGGGCAGTCACCACTGGTAGGGATTTTCACATTCTGCAGTGAGCTTGCTTTGCATGGTGAGCTGCATTAGCAGCTTACACGGTCCATTTTCAGTGTGTTTTGGTAACAGGTAGGTCTGGCTGTGGTGTGTCCAGTTCTGGGCCCCTCAATTTAAGAAGGACATTGAGGTGCTTGAGCATGTCCAGAGAAGGCCAACGAGGCTGGTGAGAGGTCTCGAGCACAAGCCCTACAAGGAGAGGCTGAGGGAGCTGGGATTGTTTAGCCTGGAGAAGAGGAGGCTCAGGGGGGACCTTGTTGCTGTCTACAACTACCTGAAGGGTGGTTGTAGCCAGGGGGAGGTTACCTTCTTCTCTCAGGCAACCAGCACCAGAACAAGAGGACACAGTCTCAAGCTGTGCCAGGGGAGGTTTAGGCTGGAGGTGAGGAGAAAGTTCTTCACTGAGAGAGTCATTGGCTACTGGAATGGGCTGCCCAGGGAGGTGGTGGAGTCACCGTCCCTGGAGGTGTTCAAGGTGGGTTTGGATGTGGCACTTGGTGCCATGGTCTAGTCTTGAGGTCTGTGGTATCGGGTTGGACCTGATGATCTTTGAGGTCTCTTCCAACCTTGGTGATACTGTGATAGGCAAAGGGCTATGGCAGGCTGCACTTGGAAAAGGCAAGAAAAAGCCTCAGTGTGCAGAGGAGCTACTCAATACTTACTGAAAAATGATTTCTTCAGTTCTTTCTATCTCGTGTGCTTTTTTTCTTTTTCTCTCTGGGTTTCTGCCAAGGTTAGCCTGCTTGTGTTTAATTCTTGTTCTTTTTAAAGCAGATTTTCAGTTGCAGTTTTGATTTCGTTCTTTAATGAAATTAAATATTAATCAGTATTCTAACCAGTGGTTAATGCATTAACAATTCAACATAATCCAGAGGGGGAAAAAAAAGACAACATAAAAAAAACCCCAAAAACCCAAACCAACAAACAAAACCCTCCAAAGCACCCCCCAAAAAAATGGATAAAAGAATACTGGAAGTGATCTCAAAAGGTCATCTTAGTCCATCTCTTTGCTGTACAGCAGAATCAATTAGACCTAAGTACCCATGACAGATGTTTGGTTTGTCCTTAAAAGCCCTAGTGGCAGAGATACCACGTCTCAGACATCTGATTCCAGGGTATTACTATTTTTGCTGTGTTGTGTTTTAACCTCAACCAGCAACCAAACACCACCTAGCCACTTGTTCACTCCTCCACTCTCCAAGTGGGATGAGGAGAATAAATTTTAAAAAAAATAAATTATGTAAGATAAGAACAATTTAATAACTAAGCTAAAATGTATTAAGAATATTAACTATAACAATAAAATATTAATAATTGTAATGAAAAGGAATGTAACAGAGAGAGAGAAATAAAAGCCAAGAAAGGACAAGTGACTCACAGTGCAGTTGATCACCACTCACTAACTGATGCCCCAGAAGCAATTTGGTCCTCTCCCTTGGCCAGCTCCCCCAGTTCATATACTGGGCATGACATCCTGTGGTACAGAATATCTCTGGCTAATTTAAGTCAGCTGTCCTGGCCTCCCTTCCAGCTTCTCAAGCACCTCCTCAGTAGCAGAACATGGGAATCTGAAAAATCCTTAACTTAAGACACTAAACACTACTTAGGAATAACTGAAACATAGACTCACTCAGGTTGGAAAAGACTCTTGGGATCATCAGGTCCAATCATTGAACCTGCCTTACAAAGTTCACCCCTAAACCCTGTCCCCAAGCACCACATCTAAATGACCTTTAAACACACCCAGAGTTGGTGACTCGACCACCTCCCTGGGCAGCCCATTCCAACGCCTGACCATTCTTTCTGTCAAAAACCTTTTCCTGATGTCCAGTCTAAACCTACCCTGTAGGTTGAGGCCATTTCCTCTTATTCTATCTCTAATTACCTGTGAGAAAAGACCAGCACCAACCTCTCTACAACATCCTTTCAGGTAGTTGTACAGAGAGATGTGATATCCCCTTAACCTCTCCTTCACATTAAACAACCCCAGCTCCTTCAGTCACTCTTCATAAGATTTATTCTCCAGGCCCTTCACCAGCTTTGTTGCCCTCCTCTGCACTCACTCCAGCATCTCAATGTCTCTCTTGGATTGAGGTACCCCAAACTGGACATGTTATTTGAGGTGTGGGCTCACCACACCTCAAGTGCCAAGTACAAAGGGACAATCACCTCCCTACTCCTGCTGGACACAGCATTTCTAATACAAGTCAGGATGCCATTGGATTTCTTGGCCACCTGTGCACACTGCTGGCTCATATTCAGCCACTTATCAGCTAGAACCCTCAGGTCCCTTTCTGCCAGACAGCTTTCCAGCCACACTTCCCCAAGCCTGTGGTGTTGCATGGGGTTGTTGTGACCCCAAGTGCAGGACTTGCACTTGGCCTCGTTGAAGTTCATCCCGTTAACATTTGGCCATCGATCCGATCTATCCAAGTCTCTCTGTAGAGCCTCCCTACCCCTGTGCAGATCAACACTCCCACCTAACTTGGTGACATCTGCAAACTTACTTATGACACACTCTATGTTCTTACCAAGATCATCAGTAAAGATGTTAAATAGAAGTGGTCCCAATACTGACCCTGTCATAATGTTTGTTATTTTCACTCTGATCCCAAGCCACAGCAATGCACCTGCTATTAGGAGGAAAAGTGACTGTTTCAGGTGAAAATGCTCTCTTAGCATTTGACTTTTTCTCAAGTTAGCTCTTTTCTGTTGCCTGTTACTCATGTCACCAAGGTGACAAGGAGAAAAGTTATCAGCTTGCTATTGATTTTTCTTTATTTGGTAGCTACAACCATGTCTTCTGTTAGATTTACCTGTTTTAAATGGAAAAGCTGCACATGTCTTTGTTTTCTGATAATTTGTACTTAGATCCCTTTGGCTCTTGAAATAATCTACATCCTCCCTAAATGGAGTAATCGTTACCAGACACTGTCCTCCAGCTGTGTTCTACCAAAACCAGGAAGAGCAAAAAAACTTCCATCATAAGCCTTGCCAGGCTACCTGCTTATCCAGACTGCTTTAACAGTTGCCTTTTTCATTACTACAAATCTTTCTTATGCTCAGTTTGTCAGCTTCACTCCAATTTATCACTGCTTAAACACCTCATTCATGATGGATTTGCATGGGCAACTGTTTCTACCTAAGCACAGAAATACAGACTTTTTATTATTGACTTCTTTATTTCCCCAAAAAAATTACTTTATCAACTTGCTGAAATAATTCTGAATTCTAGTTCTGCCCTGCAGAGCATGCTCCCACACTTCTTGTGTTTGTTATCTGCAGATATGGTAAGCATTCGCTCTATCCTACCACTTGAGTAATGAAGGAAATTACAGGTTCATTCCAGTCTAAGAGCAGACCTCCTGCAAACTGTCACTGTGCTGGTTTGAGGCTAATTGAAATATTTTAATAGAGAAAATAATGTTATAGGCTGTGAAAGGAAAACAAATGGTGATGTCTGCTTCATTCATAGACTTGCTGAGATATTTAAGACTAAGAACACAAAACAAAGATAAGACAATTGGGCACAGACACTCTCTTGCTTTTTTTCTCTGCTGAGTAACCTCACTAACCACTTTCCTTCTAAACCCCCTGGCCGATTCTCCAAACTCACCTTGTGCATAAGGTAAACCTTAGGGTAAGATATAGGGGTGGGGAGAAGGTGGAAGGGTGGTTGGGAGCCCCTCCTGGGGTCTCTGATTTCTGGGAGGGGAGTTGTGTTGCTGTATTACCTTTAACTTGTCTATGTCTGTAACTATTCCTGTATATAGTGTATATCTCTGCTTGTACCTTGTGATGAGCTGTAAATAGAGCTTCAGTCCTTAACTTCCAGCTGGCTGAGTCTAGTCTGGGTGATTTTACAAAGTGTGGGGGGCAGGGAACTCCCAAACCATCACGGACCATTATTCTGTTTTGTCACTAAAGCACGAGTAACTATTACCTAGGATGATTCTCTAATTGGTTATTGTACCCCAGCTCAGATTCTTCAGCCTGCAAAAGAGCCAGCTGAAGAGACACACAATAAAGGTCTATAAAACACATCTTTGCTGAAGGAGAGGAGAAGACAACAGCTATTCACTATTTCTCTTAACACAGAACTGCAAAATGCCAATCGAATTTGGAGTTTAAAATTTAAATTATTGTCTTTATTAATCAAATTAGAGGTTGTTCTGGAAAACAGATGCATTGAACTAAAAGAATCAGTCAGTGATAGAAGAATATTGTGCTGAATGTCTAGCACAGCATAAAATTCCATCCAAAGCTATTAAATGCAGATACCATCTCCATCCAAAGAAGTTCCTGACAACTCATTTGTCACTGAAATTATACAGAAGAAGGATCATTCTATATTTGACTGTTCTTACATTACTTCTCCAAGCAGGACTATTGATCACTGCAGAAGACAGGATCCTGGTAGGACCAACATTGTGTTTTAACCAGTATGGCTATTTTGGGAACTGAAGTCAATTTGAGTTCCACTCCTCTATTCTTGATGTGCACTTACAATCATGAATAGCTCTCAAATGGCTTCATACAATTAGCTACCTGAAGGTGAATTTCATATCTGAGTCTATTGAGTCTGAAAGCATCTGAGTTCTCTAGGTGCAGTTGTCAACTTCTTCCTTCACAATCCTTGCTTGAGATGTTACTTTTCTGATGCTGACATTACTATAGAATCATAGAATGGTAAGGTTGGAAGGGACCTCAAGGATCATCTAATTCCAAGCCCCTGCCATAGGCAGGGACACCTCCCACTAGTACAGCTTACTCAAGGCCTTGTCCAGACTGGCCTTGAACACCTCCAGGGAGGGAGCATCCACAACCTCCCTAGGCAACCTGTTCCAGTGCCTCACCACCCTCACTGGCCAGCAGGGCAAGGGAGGGGATTCTGCCCCTTTACTCTGCTCTTGTCAGACCCCACCTGGTGTACTGTGTGCAGTTCTGGAGCCCTCAGCACAGGAAGGACATGGAAGTGTTGGAGCAGGTCCAGAGGAGGTCATGATGATCAGAGGGCTGGAGCAGCTCTGCTATGAGGACAGACTGAGAGAGTTGGGGCTCTGCAGCCTGGAGAAGAGAAGGCTTCCAGGAGACCTTATAGTAGCCTTCCAGTATCTGAAGGGGGCCTACAGGAAGGCTGGGGAGGGACTATTGACAAGGTCTTGCAATGACAGGCCAAGGGGCAATGGGTTTGAACTGGCAGAGGGGAGATTTAGACTGGATGTTAGGAGGAACCCCCTATGGCAGGGAGTTGGAAGTAGATGATCCTTGAGGTCCCTTCCAATGTTACCATTCTATGATTCTATAAATCTGACTTCACTTCTTTACAGGACATTAATGCCAAATGTCACTCTACATGGTTTTGTTAATCTCTGAGACTTTAAAGTCAGGTAAGACTGGAGAAGTTCTCAAAACTTTTGAAAGCTCTGCATAGTTCATATTCAGCATCTCAATGTCCTACTTTCTTTGGGAAAGGAAGTTCGTCAGTGTTTTTAAGTACTCTGACACTAAGTAGCCTTGGGTTACGTCTTGTACATCATCAGTCACTCCAATAGTTTTACAACAACAACTGAGAGAAGAATTTGACAAGTGTCTAAAATCAAACCGTCATATTTCCATGAACGCTGGCCTGTTTACTGAAAAATTATGAAACAAATTCTGCATGAACAGATTATACATTGGCAGGCTCACTACAAAGCTCAACTGGACACACTTGAGGACTAAACATGGTCCTGCATGTATTTTTATTTGAAACTGGGAGGCATCCCTTATGAGAAACACCTTGTGATGGTTTGGGAGTTACCTGCCCCCCACACTT
>VWZE01014363.1:16183-31009 GCA_013396675.1 Eubucco bourcierii | reverse complement strand
AGTGGGCTGCAAAAAATCTGGGGAGGGACTTTTTAGGTTATGAGGTAGTGACAGGACTGGGGTGGAACTAAGCTAGAAATGGGCAGTGTCAGCCTGGATGTTAGGAAGAAGTTGTTGAGCACGAGGGTGGTGAGAGCCTGGCAGGGGTTGCCCAGGGAGGTGGTGGAAGCCTCATCCCTGGAGGTGTTTAAGACCAGGCTGGATGGAGCTTTGGGGAACTGAGGAGACCTTATTGTGACCTTCCAGTATCTGAAAGGGGCTACAAGAAAGCTGTTGAGGGACTTTTTAGGGTGTTGGGTTGTGATAGGACTGGAGGGAATGGATCCAAGCTAGAGGAGGGGAGATTTAGATTAGATGTCAGGAAGAGGTTCTTCACCACAAAGGTGGTGAGAAACTGGAACTGGTTGCCCAAGGTGGAGATGGAAGCCTCATCCCTGGAGGTCTTTAAGGGCAGGCTGGATGTGGTTCTGAGCAACCCAATCTAGTGTGAGGTGAGGGGGGGTTGGAGCTAGATGATCCTTGAGATCCATTCCAGCCTTGAAAATTCCATGATTCTATCTAGATCAGTCTGCTCTTAGTGCTTGTCATGTAGCACAAGAAAACCTGTGGCTTGAGTTACAGACAGTTTAACAAGGGGGCACAAAGGAAAAGGGAAAAGCCAAGTGGTACAAACATGGCCTTTGTCACCAGGCAAGTGGTGGCCAACCAGTCTTGGAGCAACACCTACTTCAGAGAAGTTTTCCCCTGTTGTTATTGGTGAGCAGGGTGCTGCATGGTGTAGAATAACTCCCTGCTTAGCTCAGGTCAGCTTTTCTGACTGTATCCACTCCCAGCCTCTTGCCCATCCTGTTCCCTTGTCATGGTGACAAGCAGAGGAACCTCTGGCAGTGCACAGATGATGTTCAGCAACAGCCAGAACCTTGGTGTGTTACCAACATTGTCTGGGTTACAGATCTAAAACCCAACCATATGGGATACTCTGAAGAAAATCAGCTCCATTCCAGCAAGAACCAGTAGAGTATGGAAATTGTTTCAGGAGATGAGGACTCTTCAGTTTGGAAAACAGATGATGGGGGTGGATGTGACAGAGTAGCACAAAGAAATGTAACAGGGAACTGTGATCCTCTTTTTCTCTCAGTAACAGACCAGTGCAGCATTGGATGAAATGGTCAGGCTGCAGGTATAAATCAAAGCAAAAAGAAGTGCTCTTTCACACAGCAGGCAGGAAAAGTCTGGAACTCATCACCAGAGGCTCCTGTGGAGGCTTTTTGTGTAAATGAGTTTGAAAATCTCTTAGACAAATTCATGGAAGAAGAATCAATCAAGGGCTACCAAATAGGATGCAGATGCAGCTTTTAACTGAAAGTGGGAGGGGAAAGAAAAAAAATCTCTGTACAGGAGACTGCTGGAAAAGAGAAAAATAGGGGGAGAAAACAGCAGTCTCTGCTTCTGCTGTTCTTAAGCTCTCTAACCACACATTCAGTAGCAACCCCTTTCAGAAATGGGATGCAGGCCAGAGGGAGCTTTGCTCAGATGCTTGCTTTTCTTGCTTTGATGTTTATGTTCTTTTTATTAGAGTGCAGTTCATCTCAGGTTGCAGTTTTCCAATAATTTATCTTGAGCAGAGGAGGTCATGGAAGACAACAACCAGGAACAGGTTGCCCAGGGAGGTTGTGGAGCACAGAAGCACCCAACGTGATCTTTGATCACGTTGGGTGCTTCTGTGCTCCACAACCTCCCTGGAGGTCTTCTGTGCTCCACAACCTCCCTGGAGGTGTTCAAGACCAGGTTGGATGAGGCCTTGAGTGCCCTGTGCTAGTGGGAGGTGTCCCTGCCTATGGCAGGGGGTTGGAACTGGCTGAGCTTTGAGATCCCTTCCAACCTTACCATTCTATGATTCTATGTCCTGACAAAGATCAATGATTTAAGATGCATCACATTTACTCCACTGATTTCTGTTAGGTGTTCAAAACTAATTTCTTCCCCAGTAGGTGATATCCAGTTGGAAACATCCTTGCTGACCTCTGTTTTCAGTTCTTGTTTAAACCATTTACATGCCTTTCTCCCCCCACTCTAAGTTCACAAGTCTAATTTCTTCGCCAGAGGGTGTTCACAGTTCCTTCAAAGCCTTCATTCCTTATCTGGAGGCTGTGATGTTCCCTGACAACATTCACACCTCCAGTTTGGTAGGTCATCCTAGTCAGGTGAAGAAGAAGAGGTGCTCTGGTTAGAGATGCACTGAACTAGCTGATTCTAATTAGAGGGGGTTAGGAAAACACTCACTTGGAGTTCTGCTGCTTTCATTGCAGGTAGTTTATCCAATATCTAAATTGGAAGCAGCAGGTATCTGATCTGAACAGAAATTGTTTTTCCTTAAACCTCAACCTTAATGCTTTGGTATTTTTATTTCTTTTTTTTTTTTTCCCCCTGGTGTTTCAGTCTGAGTTAGTGAGAAGAGTCAGAGCAAATTCAGGTTTGGAACTGCAGAACTTGCAGTATTGTGCTACTGCAGGGATGGGAACTCAGCTGCCTCCCTGGGCAACCACTTGCCATGTTCCAGCACCCTCATGGCGCAGAACTTGTTCCTCACATGCAGCCTAAATCTGCTCTTCTCTCATTTCAAAGCACTGCCCTCATCCTGTCCCTGCAGTCTTCTGCAAACAGTCCCTCTGCATCCTCCTTGTAGCCCCTTCAGGTACTGGCAGGCTGCTGTTTGTTCTGCCTGGAGTCTTCCCTTTTCCAGGCTGCCCAACCCCAACTCCCTCAGCCTGTCCTCATAGCACAGGTGCTCCAACCTCCTGAGCATCTTCATGCCCCTCCTCTGGACCCTCACCATCAGGTCCATGTCCTCCCTGTGTTGAGGGCTCCAGAATCACAGAATCATAGAATGGTAAGGTTGGAAGGGACCTCAAAGCTCAGCCAGTTCCAACCCCCTGCCATAGCCAGGGACACCTCCCACTAGCACAGGCTGCTCAAGGCCTCATTCAACCTGGCCTGGAACACCTCCAGGCAGGGAGCAGCCACAACCTCCCTGGGCAACCTGTGCCAGTGTCTCACCACCCTCACTGCAAACAACTCCCTCCTAACACCCAGTCTAAACCTCCCCTCTGCCACTTCAAACCCATTGCCCCTTGTCCTGTCATTGCAAGACCTTGGATGCAGTCCTCCAGGTGAGTTCTCACCAGATGTAATGTTAAAACATTTTAGATATAAATACTTTGTTCAGAGAAGGAACCTATGGAGCCCCAACATTTATCCCCAGAGTGAGTCAATAAATACTCTGTATATTCCTTCATGCAAGTGTAGGAATGATGGAGATTCTAATTTTATTCCTTTCTGATCTTTCCTCACTTACATTTTGGAACACAGAATCCATATTTCCTCTGGAAGCTGAACTGTCTTTGTAAAATCAGGCCACTGAAGTTACAATAGCTGGAACAAGCAGAGAGGGCTGGCAAAACCCAGATCCTGCTTTGATCTTTAGAGCATTATCCTTAAAGATCCAAACCAACTGACACCAGTGACACATCTGGGTTCCCAGGGCTTTGTTCTGATAACAAATGATGAGTTTTGGGTGAGGCCTGCTAAAGGCTGTGTTGAAGATTGGAATCATCTTTTGCCCAAGACAGTGATTGCCATATTACTATCAAGTCAGAAAAGAGGTAAGTGTCTGCACACAGCACCCTGCAGTGCCTGGGAAATCATAGAATGGTAAGGTTGGAAGTGACCTCAAGGATCATCCAGTTCCAACCCCCTGCCACTAGCACAGATCACTCTAGGCCTGGTCCAACCTGGTCCTGAACACCTCCCTGGGCAACCTGTGCCAGTGTCTCACCACCCTCACTGCAAACAGCTTCCCCCTAACATCCTCTTTCAATCTCCCCTCTGACACTTCAAACCCATTCCCCTTGTCCTGGCATTCCCAGACCTTCTCAGTAGTCCCTCCCCAGCCTTTCTGTAGCCCTCTTCAGATCCTGGAAGGCCACTCCAAGCTCTCCTGGAAGCCTTCTCTTCTCCATGCTGCAGAGCCCCAACTCTCTCAGCCTGTCCTCACAGCAGAGCTGCTGCAGCCCTCTCAGCATCTTGGTGGCCTCCTCTGGACTGGCTCCAACAGTTCCATGTCCTTCCTGTGCTGGGGGCTCCAGAACTGCACCCAGGACTCCAAATGTGTGAGTCCAGAGCAGTAGCATCCCTGCTACAACCTCTCTGTAAGGAATGAAGGGAAAGGAGATGCAGGAGCCTGTGCAGGAGGCTTTAGGAAAAGAATCAGCTTTAATACTTACATTCTGTTGCTGAACCACTGTGGATCACAGACCTGAAGGCAAAGAAAGCCAGAGAAAGAAGAAGGCAGCACAGCTGTTTGAAGGAGAGGTTGGGCCTCATGGTCAAGCATACAAATGTTGGTCTCTGAGATTTTTTTCCTGACCACCTAAACAGTAAATGGACAAAATACCTCAGTCTGGTTTGGGAAATGCAACCTGAACTCTGATCTTTCTCATCCCAGGAAACAGGCACTCCCCCAGGACCTGGAGAGGTGAGATTTTCTGTGGGGTTTGCCAGGGCAGAGCTTGGCAGCCAAGACCAGTCCTACTGTGTCAGCCAGGAGCAGGGCAGCTGTGGGGCTGAGATTCAGTCCTGGCCTATAGGCAAGGTTGGGGGAGTCCAGAAGGGGTTGAGCAGGGACAGCAAAGCTCATTGGTGTCCCCAGGGCCCTGGCAGCCTCTTTCCTAGCAAAGCACTTGCTTCTGAGCTGCCTTGCATTGCCTTTGCTCTCATTCTTTCTGCTTCCTTAATGAATCTTTCTTACCTTGACAATCCTCTGGCAACATGAGAGATGAGGAATTATCCGATCCCAAACTGATAACAACCTGTAGTAAAAAGAGACATCAAACCCCAGGAGAGTTAACAACTTTCTGCCAGGTGGGAATCTATTTTTATTTGCTAAGATGACAGTCTCCATCCTCAGGCATAATTTACACCCTTGCTTGCCTCCATTGAACTGGCAGCATCAAACAAGTTGCTGCATTCGCTGCACACTTTGGTGTCCAAGACATGATGGGCAGGGAGTGGGTAGAGCTCTGTGGTGTGATATGGATGTGCTGGAAGGTGTCCAGAGAAGGACCACAAGGATGAGCAGAGGGCTGGAGCTGTGAGGACAGACTGAAAGAGTTGGGGTTGTGCAGTCTGGAGAGGAGAAGGCTCCCAGGTGACCTTAGTGTGGCCTTGCAGTATCTGAAGGGGGCTACAAGAAAACTGGGGAGGGACTTTTTAGGCTGTCAGGGAGTGATAGGACTGGGGGGAATGGAACAAAACTGGAGGTGGGGAGAGTCAGACTGGAGGTGAGGAGGAAGTTGTTGAGCATGAGGGTGGTGAGAGCCTGGCAGAGGCTGCCCAGGGAGGTGGTGGAAGCCTCATCCCTGGAGGTGTTTAAGGCCAGGCTGGATGAGGCTGTGGGCAGCCTGATCTAGTGTGAGGTGTCCCTGGGTATGGCAGGGGGTTTGATCTGGCTGCTCCTTGTGGTCCCTTCCAACCCTGCCTGATTCTGTGATTCTGTGTGATGGCTTAGCAGAGAGCTCACGAGGCTGCAGATAACTTCTCTGTGGCAGTTTTTGCATGTGACAAATTTCTGAGCTTGTGCTCTTCTGGCAGGTGATTGCTAAAGAGTTTCTTGTGACACTTGAAAATAAATGTCCAGTGATTGCTAATTCACTTGGCACACCTCTGTGAGAATGCAAATCATTCAGCTCTTTGTGGCTTCCTTCACAACTCTCACCAAATCCTCTGTCTCTTGTCCCACTGTAGTCAAGTAGATCTGCTTTAGTCTATTTAGATTTGACAGTCTGCTCCAACTGCATTGATGTTTCGAGCAGAGAGAGAGTTGTTAAGTAGGTACCAGCATTTAGAGTTGAGTCAAGGCAGCTTAATTTAGACATTTTAATTTGGTTGAGATTTAAGAGTTTGGCTTTTTTTAATTTTTCTTTTTTTGCCCCCCTACTGTCCCTTCCTCCTTCTGCTCACCCTGAAATTTAATTAGATTGGGGATTATTATGTTTGGAAAGAAAATCTTTGTATCTAACTTAAAAAGAGGACATGGCAATACTTTGCTGTTTGTTTGTTTATGTATGTATTTATATATTTATTTATTTACTTTTTGGAGGGGAGAAATACAACAACCCCCATCCAAAAAGCAAACAAACAAACAAACAAACAAAACAACCCAAACCCTAAGCCCCAAAGAAACAAGCAGAACTTTCCCCAAACAACCTAAACCCCAAAGAAACGAGCAAAACATCACCCAAACTTCAAATACAACAACCTCTATTAAAAAAAAAAACCAAAACCTCAAACCCTTAACACCCAAAGAAACAAACAGAACTTTCCCCAACCTTAAACAACCCAAACCCTAAACACCCAAAGAAACAAGCAGAACTTTCCCCAAACAACCTAAACCCCAAAGAAACAAGCAAAACTTCCCCCAAACCTCAGATAAAACCACCCCCACCCCACCAAAAAACCCAAACCCTAAACCCCAAAGAAACAAACAGAACTTCCCCCAAACCTCAAATACAACCATCCCACAAAAAACCCCAAACTCTAAACCCCAAAGAAACAAAACTTGCCCCAAACCCCAGATACAACCACCCCCACCCCACCAAAAAAAACCCCAACCCTAAACTCCAAAGAAACAAAACTTCTCCCAAACCTGAAATACAACCATCCCCACCCCACTAAACCCAAACACTAAACCCCAAAGAAACAAAACTTCTCCCAAACCTGAAATACAACCATCCCCACCCCACTAAACCCAAACACTAAACCCCAAAGAAACAAAACTTCTCCCAAAACCTCAAATACAACCATCCCTACCCCACTAAACCCAAACCCTAAACCCCAAAGAAACAAAACTTCTCCCAAAACCTCAAATACAACCATCCCCACCCCACTAAACCCAAACCCTAAACCCCAAAGAAACAAAACTTCCCCCAAACCCCAAACCAACAACAAACCCAACAAGAAACCCAAACATTGAAAACCCCCAGACCATACACACACACAGAAACACCCCCACAGAAAAGGGAAACCAAAAACCAAGCTAAAAAGTCTCCAAATTCCAGAGTTTTCTACTACTTTCTTGCAGGAAAGGAACAAAAGAGGTTTTGGAAGGGGGTTTTTTTGGCCAAATTGATTTTATTTTTCTTCAGTTTTGTTCAATCAGACAGGGCAGTGAGCGACTGTTTCCAGAGCTGCTTCAAAAGGCACATTTGTGAGTGCTTTACAATAGAATTCAAGCAGTGATATTTCACCATTTTTAACTCCTCTCCTGAAATTCTTCCCATGGAAAAACTCTCCCTGAGTTGCACCAAAGCTGCCTGCATGGGTGCAGGAATTCAGTTGTCAGCTTTGCAAAAACAGATGGTAAGAACTTGGCACTGGGCACAGCCTGCTGCTGGGTTCTGCTCACAGGGAATTGGAGACAGGACAAGGAGGAATGGCCTCAGGCTGAGCCTGGGGAGGTTTAGAGTGGACAGTAGGAAAAGGTTTTTCCTGCAGAGAGTGGTCAGGGAGTGGAACGAGCTGCCCAGGGAGGTGGTGGATTCCCCCAGCCTGGCTGTGTTTCAGGGTGGTTTGGATGTGGTGCTTGGGGCTGTGGTTTAAGGTGAATCTTGTAGAGTAGGGTTCTAGGTTGGGCTTGGTGCTCCTGAGGGGTTTTGCCAACCTGCATGTGGCTGTGATTTTGTGACCTGGGTTGCTTCCAACCTGGTCTTGAACACCTCCCTAGGCAACCTGTGTCTCACATATATCTTTGCTTTCACATACCTCTACTTTTACATATATCTGGGTTTGGACTCAGTGGTCTCTTTGGGTCCCTTCCAACCCCTCACACCCTGTGATTCTGTGATCTGTACTTCTCTTGTTCTTCCACCTTTCAGTAATTTTTTTTTTTTTAATTTAAAAATATTTTTTCCTTTCTTTCACCCCCCTCTTTTCCATCAATTGTAGTCAAAGACTTAGGATTGGTTGCATGAAATTTTGAATCCATATCAGCTATGGATAACTGATGTCCATAGCTAGTGGATATCAGTTACCAGGTCCTCCCCCAGTCTTATCTACATGGTCTGTGTCTTACAGAAATCATAGCATCATAGAATGGGAAGGTTGGAAGGGACCTCAAAGCTCAACCAGTTCCAACCCCCTGCCATAGGCAGGGACACCTCCCACTAGCACAGGGCACTCAAGGCCTCCTCCAACCTGGCCTTGAACCCCTCCAGGGAGGGAGCAGCCACAACCTCCCTGGGCAACCTGTGCCAGTGTCTCACCACCCTCACTGCAAACAACTTCCTCCTAACATCCACTTTCAATCTTCCCTCTGCTGGTCCAAACCCATTGCCCCTTGTCCTGGCATTCCCAGACCTTCTCAATAGTCCCTCCCCAGCCTTCCTGGAGCCCCCTTCACATCCCGCAAGGCCACTCCAAGCTCTCCTGGAAGCCTTCTCTTCTGCAGGCTGCAGAACCCCAACTCTCTCAGCCTGTCCTCATAGGAGAGCTACTTACTCTGCTTTCAGAGCAATGCTGCATCAGTATAATAAATCTGATTTTTTTTTTTTTTTTAATATACAGAAGATTTCTGGCAGTGAAGCCTAAATCTGGAAATTTCTGCAGAGGAAAGGCAGTTAATGAACCTCACTTTACACTTGCTTCTAAGTTCCCTGTCCCTTTTTACCCCACATCCAATTCTCTGGCTTACTGAAAGAGAATCTGTTTGTATGCTAGGACTTATTTTTAAGGCTGTGTTTTTCATTGTTTATGTGCTGTTATAAATCAGCATCTGAAATGACTTTGTAGCCTAAGGCTGGAGAGAAGCAGCAGGAAATAGAGATGTAGGAGTTCAGCTTTGGCTTTCTCCTGGATGTCTGTGGGCAGCTCCTCCAGTTGCTGGGATTTGGTCTCCCTAAAACCAGTGCCTGAAGTCCTCACAGTGTGTTGCTGCAGCAGAGCAGCTGGAATTCAAGGGTCTGTCTTTATTAGATCTGATCACTCAGTGTTTATGAGGCAGCACAGCTTGTGCTGGTAATGGAAGACCTCCTCTTCACCCCCTCCCAATTAGTATGTCTTATCTGTCTCATATTCCTTGTGAAGAAGTTTTATGTCAATATTGACAAGATGAGAGAAGGAAAACGAATTGACTTGGCACAGCTTGAGCTTGATCCTGTGAAAAAGTCAGTGGGAGCAGGGCTGAACTCCAGCAGTTCTGCCCTAGAACACAATTAATACTTTAGATGATGAGGACGATGCTCATGGCACTGACTTCAACATTTGTTTCATACTCCTGAGTGTTCAGGGTGCTATGACCCACTGCACACAACAGTAACAGCAGCCCAAACCCTCATCAGAAAGAGTAAGAAAATCCATTAAACTTCCCTTAGAGCTCAGGAACTTGTGTATGGGAGTTGGAGTCATGAAGAGGCAGGAGCCTGGCAGGCAGCATTTCAGTAGGCTTTGTCTTGTGATGAAGGAACTCACGAGTCTGAGGTATGAGACAGTGCAATGCACTACCAAAGGGACCTCTGGAGAGCACAGAATCATAGAATCATAGAATGGGAAGGTTGGAAGGGACCTCAAGGATCAACCAGTTCCAACTCCCTGCCATAGGCAGGGACACCTCCCACTAGCACAGGGCACTCAAGGCCTCATCCAGCCTGGTTCTCAACACCTCCAGGGAGGGTGTGGAGCACAGAATCACCCAACGTGATCAAAGATCACGTTGGGTGATTCTGTGCTCCACAACCTCCCTGGGCAACCTGTGCCAAAGTCTCACCACCCTCACTGCCAATAACTTCCTCCTAACATCTAGTCTAGATCTTCCCTCTGCCACTTCAAACCCATTGCCCCTTGTCCTGGCATTGCAAGACCTTGTCAATAGATCATCCAGACCAAACGCCCTGCCAGAGCAGGATCCCCTAGGGTAGGTCACACAGAAACACATCCAGGTAGCTTTTGAAAGTCTCTAGGGAAGTAGACTCCACAACCTCTTTATCCACAACCTTTTTAGCTCACACCTCAGACTGAAGCTTTATACCCAATGTGTAAAACTGGTTTTCTGCATTCACCTTCCTTCTGGCAAGGGAGTTGGAAGCAGAAAATACTTCTGTAGCCAAACTTTTGTAATTTCATGTTCTTCAAGAATCATCCAAGATGCTATCTAATGGTTTCTTGTGGACAAACTGAGAGGCCTGTTGCTTGCCCTGGGAAGAACAGACTACTGCTAGCTTGACATAAACCACCTAAAGATATTAGATGTGATTCTAATTAGTTTTATTCACCACTCGAGTCTCTGCAGTTAGATTCTTTTGGTGCCATCCTGCCTCTATCTCACATGAGTAATGGGAATGGTTGGTGAATAATATTTCATACTGCCACATTCCAGTAGAAGAGATTTCCACTTGTATGCACTGTTCCAGTGGGTGCACTTGGATGAAGTGGTAAAAATGAGCAGCTCCTAACTACCTCATTTCTTGACACTCCAAATCCTGCAGATTAGAGATGCATCAGCATCTGCAAAATTGCCCTTTGCTAATAGAACAAACCTGTTTACTTGGTCACTCTTCTCCAGGGCATCATATTTGCTGTGCCCTTAGACAATGATACTTATGCTGATCAGAGAACGGGTTCAGCTTAGAAAAGGCATCAATACATTGTGAAACAAAAATAATTGCTCCTAAAGAGACAGCAAGGTGAAGAGAATATTCTGTGTCATGTGTAAAGGGAGTATGAAACTTTTCTCTTATGACCTTAATGACTTTCTTTATTTCTTTTTTCCCTGGCAAGCTGGGAAAGATAGGGCTGAAATGAGTTCCTAATTGAAATGAAGTGGGTTGTGGAAGCACTGATGTTTCTCTGCTATCTTGAGAAGGCCCCTGGAAAGAAAAAAAAAAAAAATTAAAAAATGAGAGGTGTGTTTAGTGAAGGAAATGCCAGTAGAAATTTTAGGTAGCTCTTTGCTATCTTTATAGAATTTTAGTCTTGCAATAGGATAATAATTCCTGCTTTGGCAGGTGGGTTGAACTCGATGAGCTCTGAAGGGCCCTTCCAACCTTTAACCTTCTGTGAGTAACTGCTGAAAGAGATTTGACACAATTCAGATTTAATCAATGACTGAAATAACCGTCAGGAGTCTGACACAGCAATGTTCTACTCAGTAAGGCAGAGGAATATTTAGGGACTGAGGAACTAAAGCAAATAAGATACATATAAAAAAGTTGTTTTGAAAGAGTGCTGTTTTGGATCCAGACTGATGAAGCTCCACTTGCATCTCTTCCCTGTTGTGTATTCTTCAAGGCAAGCAAGACAAAGACCTCAACCTGGTTTGAAAGCATCCTTAAGAAATGAGGCAACATTAATCCTGCCAGCCTCAGGTAAGTTTTGGATTGGTTGCAACTGTTTCAGCCTAAGTGGATTGATTAGGTCTGATACAGTGTTTGAGTTATCTGACAGTCCACTTTTGTCTGTAGGGTGTGGATAAAACATTTGAGCTCAACAATATCACTGAGATCTTAGCATAAATACATGCCTGGTTAATACATGAATCATAGAATGGGAAGGTTGGAAGGGACCTCAAAGATCAGCTAGCTCCAACCCCCTGCCATAGGCAGGGACACCTCCCACTAGCACAGGGCACTCAAGACCTCCTCCAACCTGGCCTTGAACACCTCCAGGGAGGTAGCAGACACAACCTCCCTGGGCAACCTGTGCCAGTGTCTCACCACCCTCACTCCAAACAACTTCCTCCTGAGATCTAGGAGGAAATTCTTTACAGTGAGGGTGGTGAGACACTGAACAGGTATTCCTAGCAGAAAGAAGGAAAAAAAACAATTAAAAGCCCCCAGGAGCTAGTGTTGGATTAGAATAAGGTCAGAAATCTTGCCTGAGTTTTCCATTGGATCTCTTAAGAACTGTTTAGCAGAACATTTATGCCCTTTATGTATCTAGTTCCCATCTGGCTGAAAATTCCAAACATGGTTGCTGACTGAGAGGAAGAAAAGGTAGAACACAAGATGGAGAATTTTTACACAGAAAGTAAAGTCAGAAAGTAAAGACTCAAATAAAAGCAAATCCTGCCCAGGCTGAAGCTATAACCATGAAAAGTATAAGCAATGCCTGCTGTTGAGCAGAGGTGTTAGAGTAGGATCAGGAGTGCATTTTTGCCAGGGTTCATATAAGAAAGGAGCCAATCCCTGCTGGTAACAGCAATGTGGAGCTTACACTGGGAATATATTTGTCTGTGACCCAGACTCATGCAGTATCTTTGAAGCAAAGATGTAATTTTCTCAGCAACTAGAAAATGTACCTAGAAAAAAAACCCCAAACAACAACAACCTAACTACCCACAGAAAAACTGAAATGAAACTAGTTTCTTGTGCAAGTTGTTTTGTTCAGTTCCTCTAATCCTGAAGGAAGTTATGTTGACTGGAAAAACATTAACTGCCTCCAACTAAAGTGTACAAACATAGCTAATGTATAATTAATGTTACAGCCCACTGGAGAGACAGCTACAAGCAGGGACAGCTGAGCTCCAGAGGAGTTTTCCAGGGAAAAGCAATGGCTCCCCTTGGTGCAGGAATTGTGAAGCAGAAGATCTTTGGGCTTTGGAAGGTAAATTGTTGCATTGTCCAGCTGGAGTGGGCAGACCTTGTCTAGAGCAATGCTTGGGAACAGCAAAGCTTCCAATTGTGGCACACAAATACATATGCTGGTACAGCAAAGCCTGAGCACTTGCTAGCAGCTCTCTGCTTCATCACTGAAGATCTTTGACTGAATTTATGGTGAGCTGTGGGGCTTGCCCTTGTGTTCACCCATTGTGTTCCCCAGGAACGCAGCTTCATCTCACTGCTCCAAAAATGTCCACCTTTAGACCATAGAATCATAGAGTGGGAAGGTTGGAAGGGACCTCAAGGATCAACCAGTTCCAACCCCCTGCCATAGGCAGGGACACCTCCCACTAGCACAGGGCACTCAAGGCCTCCTCCAACCTGGCCTTGAACACCTCCAGGCAGGGAGCAGCCACAACCTCCCTGGGCAACCTGTGCCAGTGTCTCACCACCCTCACTGCAAACAACTTCCTCTTAACAATCCACTTTCAGTCTCCCCTCTGCCACTCCAAACCCATTCCCCTTGTCCTGGCATTCCCAGACCTTGTCAATAGTCCCTCCGCAGCCTTCCTGGAGCCCACTTCACATCCTGCAAGGCCACTCCAAGGTCTCCTGGAAGCCTTCTCTTCTGCAGGCTGCAGAGCCCCAACTCTCTCAGCATCTTGGTGGCCTCCTCTGCACTGGCTCCAACACTTCCATGTCCTTCCTGTGCTGGGGGCTCCACAACTGCACCCAGGACTGCAGCTGGGGTCTGAGGAGAGCAGAGCCAAGGGACACAATCCCCTCCCTTGCCCTGCTGCCCACACTGCTCTTGCTGCAGCCCAGCACACAGTTGCTGTCTGGGCTGCATGAACACTGCAGCCTCAGCTTGAGCTTTTCATCACCCCACACCCCCAGGGCCTGTTCCTCAGGGTTGCTCTCAGCCATTCACAACCCAGCCTGGATTTGTGCTTGGGATTGTGCCTACCCAGGTGCAGGACCTTACACTTGGCCTTGTTGAATGTCCTGAGGTTGGCCTGGGCACAGCTCTGCAGCCTGTGCAGGTCCCTCTGGATTGATCCCTGCCCTCTAGCAAGTCAGTTGTGATCTCCAGATGTTCTGGTGGACATCAAACAACAAAGGGTGTAGAGAACACTAGATATACCAGAAAACTGGACTAGAAGACATCACCAAAACCCAGTGAGACTGATTCTATAACCAATGAATTGTTTGTTTGGAAAAGACCAGTGAGATCATTGAGTCCAACCATGAAATGTTGATGGTGGGATCTGTGTCATTCAACCAGTGCTCACTAGGCATCCAAGAGGTTGGGCTGCTTCCCTGGTCAACAGAGCTAAATTACTGCTGCACAGGTGAAATTGCTTTTGATAGCTGAACTGTCTTATTGCTGGGTCATTTTCTGTCTAGTGGTAACACAGCAGCTGTATTTATCACAGGACAGCTTCTTCTCTTTAAATAGGACCTGGAGTGAAAGTAGCTGAAGACAAGAGAAAGAACCAGAAGTGATTGCCTCTTTTTCACTCTTTCAAAGCACAGTCTCACAATCACAGAGACAGCAAACTGACCCAGGAGCACCTTTGGCTCTCCCAACCCCTTTAGCAGATGGGTTTTACATAAATACTAATGGTTCAAATTGGAGGCCACAGGTGGAGGCCCAGCTTTGTGGTACTACCTTCAAACCTCTGCTGTTTGCTTGCTGTTTTCACTGGAAACAGACACGCTTGAAGAGCTGAGTGTTGCTTTAAAGCACTCATATTTTCCCTTCCAAGTTTCCCTTCTGAGCGCTGAAACTTCAGGGATGTGTCAAAACAGAAGTGAAGGATGGGAGCTGACTCTTCTGCCTGCTAGATAATGGTGATTAATGGTGATTAGTGTGGAGAAGTGTTGCCCTGCTTCAAAATAACAGTAATTCCATTTCTGGTAGGGAGATAAGAATGACATGCACAGTGAGATCCTTGGGAATGCAACTCCAGACTGGGTGGGGAATGGCTGAGAGCAGCCCTGAGGAACAGGCCCTGGGGGTCTGGGCTGATGAAAAGCTCAAGCTGAGGCTGCAGTGTGAGTGCAGCCCAGACAGCAACTGTGTGCTGGGCTGCAGCAAGAGCAGTGTGGGCAGCAGGGCAAGGGAGGGGATTGTGCCCCTTGGCTCTGCTCTCCTCAGACCCCACCTGCAGTCCTG
>VWZE01014363.1:0-16128 GCA_013396675.1 Eubucco bourcierii | reverse complement strand
AGGAAGGCTGGGGAGGGACTATTGACAAGGTCTGGGAATACCAGGACAAGGGCAATGGGTTTGAACTGTCAGAGGGGAGATTGAAAGTGGATGTTAGGAGGAAGTTGTTTGCAGTGAGGGTGGTGAGAGACTGGCACAGGTTGCCCAGGGAGGTTGTGGCTGCTCCCTGCCTGGAGGTGTTCAAGGCCAGGTTGGAGGAGGCCTTGAGTGCCCTGTGCTAGTGGGAGGTGTCCCTGCCTATGGCAGGGGGTTGGAACTGACTGAGTTTTGAGGTCCCTTCCAACCTTACCATTCTATGATACCAGGCTGATTTCCCTGCTTAGAGCACTCCTCACTGATTTTAAGAGATTGAGATCCACATGAAAAAAAAAAAAAAAAAAAAAAAAAAAAAAGAAAAATAGACAATGTCTTTTGCTGAATAAGGAAAACAAAACTAATCCCCATAAACTGAAAGGAACATGTGCTGTGTCTAACAGCAATTGATCAGTGGCAGGAGAAATGAAAATTAATCAACAATTAAACCAAAATAATCTGCGGTTTGTTGTTGTTTGGGTTCTCTGTGCTTGCAGTTTTTGTCGGTTGGCTTTTTCTCAGCTGATGCCTCATTAGTTTTTCATTAGGAAAAAGAAGCAGATGAAATCTGACTGCTGAACAACAGATTTGTTAGCTGTGTTCTTACCATGTTTTCTTGTTCTGGTCTTCTGTGTAAGTGATGTCTCATTAAGATATTACCACTTATGGAAGGTTCTGGGTTTTCATTGCTCCTTTTCCATCGTCAATTCACATTATTGTCAGTAGAGATTTAATGCAAGCTAAGAATTGGTCAGAATCAGGGAAACTGCAATAGGAAGGATCAGAAAAGGCATAAATCATAGAATCACAGAACCATAGACTGCTATGGATGGATATCTTCCTCTGTTGGTAACAGCTACCATGTTCTGAAAGTAATTTAGGCTCTAAGTATGGACTCAAGCATGGTGTTGTGAAAAAAAGGTGCAGGCAGCCCCTCTTAAATGCTTATCCAAATTTAATAGGTTCTTTATATCAGGTAACTTGCAGAGTGTTCATTTTTGTCAGCAAATTAAGTCACAAAGTGTGGAGGAATCACATAAGAGCATCAAAGATTGAGTAAGTTCTGCACAGTACCGTGGAAGACACAGTGGTGAAATGGTTCATCTGAATATCAGTGCTAGTGAGGGCTTTTTTTTCACCTAATCCTTTACTGAATAGCTCTGGCACCAGTGCTGTTTGACATCTTTGACAGTGCCATGGACAGAGGAATCAGTGCAGCCTCAGCAAGTGTGCAGATGGCACCAAGCTGTGTGGCACAGTCACTTGCTAGAGGGCAGGAATCCATCCAGAGGGACCTGTACAGGCTGCAGAGCTGTGCCCAGGCCAACCTCAGGACATTCAACAAGTCCAAGTGTAAGGTCCTGCACCTGGGTAGGCACAATGCCAAGCACAACTCCAGGCTGGGTGGGGAATGGCTGAGAGCAGCCCTGAGGAACAGGCCCTGGGGGTCTGGGGTGAGGAAAAGCTCAAGCTGAGGCTGCAGTGTTCATGCAGCCCAGACAGCAACTGTGTGCTGGGCTGCAGCAAGAGCAGTGTGGGCAGCAGGGCAAGGGAGGGGATTGTGCCCCTTGGCTCTGCTCTCCTCAGACCCCACCTGCAGTCCTGGGTGCAGTTCTGGAGCCCCCAGCACAGGAAGGACATGGAAGTGATAGAGTGGGTCCAGAGAAGGTCACCAAGATGCTGAGAGGGCTGCAGCAGCTCTGCTGTGAGGACAGGCTGAGAGAGTTGGGGCTCTGCAGCCTGGAGAGGAGAAGGCTTCCAGGAGAGCTTGGAGTGGCCTTGCAGGGTCTGAAGGGGGCTCCAGGAAGGCTGGGGAGGGATTATTGACAAGGTCTGGGAATGGCAGGACAAAGGGCAGTGGGTTTGAAGTGTCAGAGGGGAGATTTAGACTGGATGTTAGGAGGAAGTTGTTTGCAGTGAGGGTGGTGAGACACTGGCACAGGTTGCCCAGGGAGGTTGTGGATGCTCCCTCCCTGCAGGTGTTCAAGGACAGGATGGATGAGGCCTTGAGTAACCTGTGCTAGTGGGAGGTGTCCCTGCCTATGGCAGGGGGTTGGAACTAGATGATCCTTGAGGTCCCTTCCAACCTTACCATTCTATGATTCTATGAAAGCCCAGGGCATTAGAATTCCTCTTCCTACTAAGGGAGAAATCAGTGACATTAAATAAGACTTGTTTTGCCTGCATCTCTGCAGACACTCTGGAATACAGATCTAAGCAGTCATCCCGTTCACACCTATTAGTTCAGGAGTCTTGTGGAGAGAACCAGCCTCAGGATTTCACTCTGATCACAGCACAGTTTAGAGATGAGAACACATTTTACCCTAAGAAAACATCCAGCTACCTTGAATTAACAAAACCAGCAGAGTGGACGATGCCTGTTGCCAACAGAATCTTTGATCAAAACAACAAAAATCAGCAGGGTAAATGCAGCAGTGACCCAGGACAGTATTTACAGGAGGAAAATTGGAAGCTCATTAGCATTAGTGAGCCATTTATCTTCTTCATGCCTTTTAGCTTGGAGCTGCCCAGTCTGAGATCTTTTATTTCTATGAATATTTATATTATTCTGCACCATACTAATCACATTTTATCACAATACTTTTTTTCCAGCATAAGGGTAGGTGATAAGATTTCTTCCCACACATGTTTAGTAATCACTTTCCATACAACTTCTGTTATAAAACACTTCCAGATCAGCTGTAAAAAAATACCATTCCATGCACACCTGCATTGGTACTAAATATTCTTTATGCAGTGTCTAGATCACAGAATCACAGAATGGTAAGGTTGGAAGGGACCTCAAGGATCATCCAGTTCCAACCCCCTACCACAGGCAGGGACACCTCCCACTAGCACAGGGCACTCAAAGCCTCATCCAACCTGGTCCTCAACCCCTCCAGGGAGGGAGCATCCACAACCTCCCTGGGCAACCTGTGCCAGTGTCTCACCACCCTCACTGCAAACAACTTCCTCCTAGCATCCACTTTCAATCCCCCCTCTGACACTTCAAACCCATTCCCCTTGTCCTGGCATTCCAAGCCCTTGTCAATAGTCCCTCCCCAGCCTTCCTGGAGCCTTCAGATCCTGCAAGGCCACTCCAAGCTCTCCTGGAAGCCTTCTCTTCTGCAGGCTGCAGAGCCCCAACTCTCTCAGCCTGTCCTCACAGCAGAACTGCTGCAGCCCTCTCAGCATCTTGGTGGCCTCCTCTGGACTGGCTCCAACACTTCCATGTCCTTCCTGTGCTGGGGGCTCCAGAACTGTACACAGGACTCCAAATCATTATAAAATGCAGAGGCTTGGGTTTGCAGTTCTGTGTAGCAGTCTAATTCCCTAAGTTTTGGCCTCTGGGTCTTCTCTCTGGCTTTGGTCTCATTTTATTCTGTGACTGTAGACTGTTGTGGTAGTCCTAAGCAGGCCAAAATTAGCCTACACGTGTCCTGGCTTGCTCAGAGATGTTTTTCTGCTCCCCCTCCTTCTGTTTTGGGGAGAAACAACCACAGGAAAGATAACAAAGAACCTGGAGCCACTGCTTCTGAGGACTCTGCCTTGGCCAGAGCTGTTTTGCACCCTGTGGTAAACAAGGCACACAGTTTGCCCTGTGCAAGGGCTGTGCTCTGCCCAAATGTGGGTAAAGCAAGCTATGGCTGCACCTAATGTGGTCAAGTTGGCAAATACCATCCTGTTTGGCTATTCTGTGTCCAAAGGCCCATTTGTCTTGGACTGGATGTACAAAAAGGGATGGGCAGGTAGCACAAGGTGCCCTGCCTTTGTAATCATGCCTGCTGCTACTGCCTCACTGCATCCTGAACTACCTGGAAGCTCCACTGCCTCAAATTTACCAGGCACAGGCTCTAAATGCCTGCAAGCACTCAACCTGCACAGCCAGCCTGACATTGTGCCAAACCTGCACATGGCATTGCATCCTGCCTGCCCCTCTGCAAGGCTGCTGCTGAGTGGAGAGTCAAGAGCAACCAGGTCAGAGCCTGTGCCAGACTCCAGCTGCCTGAGCAAGGAGCCTGGGAAACTCCAAAGCTTCTAACAGCTTTGAGACCACCCACAGCAACCCCTCCTGTGCTTTGGGCACTGTCTGATACTATTGTGTGAGTAAATACTTAAAGCCTCTTGCAGTCACTAATTGCCTTCTGCCATGAGCAGAAAGGAGCTTCCTGCATCCATCCAGTGGCTAAGCAGCATCATGAACTGCAAGTGGTGTGGTGATTGCAGGAACCTTCTCTGCCAGTATCATGTCTGCCTTTGCTGGGCACCTCTTCCAGTGTTCCTGCTTTGCCTGTTCCCTGTGTGTATGAGTATCCAAACCCTGCATTTCAAACCTCATAACTAAGTTTTCTGGGGAGATTTAATGTTCATAAACAATTTTCATAGTTATTTACAATCTTCACCAGGATATCAAAATTAATATCAGTTATTAACTTGGCATCATTGTAACACAGACCTCCATATTAACATTTTCCCCTCTTTTTCTTTGAGCCTCACTTTTATTTTATTAGCAGCTTTCCTTGTTTTATTTCTTCNGGTAAGATGCACTTTCCTTTTTTTTTTTTTTTTTTTTTTTTTTTTTTTTTTTTTTTTTTTTTTTTTTTTTTTTTTTCCTATTCTCCATCCAATTTTGCATTATGGGGGAAAAAAAAAATCTAAGGGCTTTTGCTGACATACAGTGTGAAAAGAAGCTGTAAGGCAGAAGCAGTTGACCTAGGAGTGGTAATCGCGCACAGAAATAGAAGAACTGCAGGGTGAAGTTTTTGATCCATAGCAGGGAGCTGTGCAGTGATCAATTGCCTGTCCAAATCTGCTCTGTACTGATTATTTTTTTTTTTCCTTCTTATGGAAATGTATCATCCCAGCTTCTATTAGAGTGAGGCTGAGAATACCTCTCTCTACTCTGTTGTGTTACCAGCTGCTTCTGGGAGGTTGAATAAAATGACTTGAAAACGAACATGGAGCCTTTGGAAAAAGAGTGAACTTTACTCTGTTCTCATCAGACCCCACCTGGAGTCCCGTGTGCAGTTCTGGAGCCCCCAGCACAGGAAGGACATGGAAGTGTTGGAACCAGTCCAGAGGAGGTCACCAAGATGCTGAGAGGGCTGCAACAGCTCTGCTATGAGGACAGGCTGAGAGAGTTGGGGCTCTGCAGCCTGGAGAGGAGAAGGCTTCCAGGAGACCTTGGAGTGGCCTTCCAGGAACTGAAAAGGGCTCCAGGAGGGCTGTGGAGGGACTATTGACAAGGGCTTGGAATGGCAGGACAAGGGGAATGGGTTTGAAGTGGCAGAGGGGAGATTGAAAGTGGATGTTAGGAGGAATTTGTTTGCAGTGAGGGTGGTGAGAGACTGGTACAGGTTGCCCAGGGAGGTTGTGGAGCACAGAATCACTCAACGTGATCTTTGATCACGTTAGGTGATTCTGTGCTCCACAGCCTCCCTGGAGTTCTTCTGTGCTCCACAACCTCCCTGAAGGTGTTCAGGACCGGGTTGGATGAGTCCTTGAGTGACCTTTACTAGTGGGAGGTGTCCCTGCCTATGCCAGGGGATTGGAGCTAGATGAGCTTTGAGGTCCCTTCCAACCTTACCATTCTACGATCCTATGATTCTATTCTGGTTGCAGCTGGAAAATGCAAGCTCTGACTCCTTTTATTTGTTGATTTGATTCCCCTCCTGAGAACCACTATTAGAAAAGGCAGATTGGGGAGAGCTTAATGGAACTGCCCTGCTTTGTGGAGTAATTCGTTTTGATGAGAGCCTGAGTGTAAATGGTGGGCAGAGCCCAGACAGCTATTATGCAGTTAATTATGCACAGAGTAAACATGTACAATTGCAAACAGCAGAATGCCACCTAGTAATGGATAACCTGAGATTTATGGCCTGCATGCCCAATCTGTAAAGGCTTCTCCTCATGAATCTCAAATGAATGGAACATTACCTAAATGATGCAGAATGAAGGATTTCACAGATCACCCTCCCCTCCCCGCTACTTATTTCCTGTCAGCAGATTTTTCATTTGCCTTTAATTTATGGCACATCAACACTATGCAAATGATTTGGTCATATTTAAAAACATATGGCCTGTGCTTCTGGTTACTGGTTAGGGGTTTTGTTACCAGTTACTTGATAGAGTAATCACTTCTTTAACTATGCTGGTCAGCAGATAACGGCTTGGCATTCGTGTGCAGCAGAATAAGAGAGGATGTGAGGGCTCCAAACAAGGCATGTCCATTTTGCACATAGTCATTAGCTTTCAGTTCCTTTGTAGGTGTTTTGATAAATCTGATTACACTTTGCCTTTGTTCTTACTTCAGGCTTTCTGTGCTGGAGAGTGATCAGTGCTCAGATGTAGTGAGTGGAGTGGTGGCTGCACCAGAGCTCTCACACCGCGGTTAGCCCTCATTATCTCCAATGGGCCTCCTCTGCCAGCAGAAAAGGCCTTCAGAAATTCAGAACTAATTGCAAAGCAGCAAGGAATCCATCTGAGCTGCTAGATTAGTTTGGCAGTCAGAGACTGCTGTTATTATCTCTTTCTGCAGCTGCATTTCTAGCTTGTCTCGTTTTTGGTGGTGGTGGTGTTTTTGAGGGGGATGATACAGGCTACAAGAGTTGGGGCTCTGCAACCTGGAGAAGAGAAGGCTTCCAGGAGAGCTTGGAGTGGCCTTGCAGGATCTGAAGTGGACTCCAGGAAGGCTGGGGAGGGACTATTGACAAGGTCTGGGAATGCCAGGACAAGGGGAATGGGTTTGAAGTGTCAGAGGGGAGATTGAAACTGGATGTTAGAAGGAAGCTGTTTGCAGTGAGGGTGGTGAGACACTGGCACAGGTTGCCCAGGGAGGTTGTGGCTGCTCCCTCCCTGGAGGTGTTCAAGGCCAGGTTGGATGAGTCCTTGAGTGCCCTGTGCTAGTGGGAGGTGTCCCTGCCTATGGTAGGGGGTTGGAACTGGCTGAGCTTTGAGGTCCCTTCCAACCTTACCTATGATTCTATGATTCTATCATGAAAACAAACAAATCCCTAAACCTTAGAGCACATTTTGTAGCTTTGCTGTAGCAGTGATCTGTGACATCAGGGACTGAATAATTTGCATGTTAGAATAGGTCAGCACAACATTGCTGCTATGGCCAGCTAAGCCTCTGTTTTCTTCTTGGGTTTGGATTATCATTAAGGTCATGTAATGTTGTGCTGTAATCAGGGGGCTTTACTTTATATTCCTTCCTTCCTTCCCTCCTTCCTTGCCTCCCTTCTCCCATCTGGTAGGTCCTGGCAGAAGAGTCTACTGCCTCAGTTGCATTGTATAACCTTTTTTTTTTTTTTTTGCCTGGGGCATTAATAAAAGATGAAGACAAAGTAAACAGAAAAATTAGTGAGGAATGTGTGTGTCATAAACTCTGTCTATGCTGCTAAAGAATCCAGATCCAGGGAGTTGACTTAAGGACTTACTTTGGCATCATAGAATCAGTCAGGGTTGGAAGGGACCACAAAGATCATCCAGTTCCAACCCCCTGCCATGCCCAGGGACACCTCACACCAGATCAGGCTGCCCACAGCCTCATCCAGCCTGGCCTTAAACACCTCCAGGGATGAGACTTCCACCACCTCCCTGGGCAACCCCTGCCAGGCTCTCACCACCCTCATGCTGAACAACTTCTTCCTAACATCCAGGCTGACTCTACCCATTTCTGGCTTGGTTCCATTTCCCCCAGTCCTATCACTTCCTGATAGCCTAAAAGTTACCTAACTGCTACCATGCTCCCAGTGATGGTTTTGGTACTCAGCAGAATTTTCTGTGTAGAATTGCAGGCACAGCATGCTGCAGAGAGCTCTCATACCCCTGTCCATGAGGGGGCTGTAATGCAACAGGTCGGCCCTGGGCAGCCCTCCAACAGTATCCCAGCAGGACTGGCATCCTCGAGCACTCCTGTGTGCCCACACCCAGACTCCAGCACAGAGCCTCCAAACCACTTCCAGCTTCAGACAGTGAAACAGTGACAGGCTGCAACACAGACTCCTCAGTAGTCTGGACATGTCTAGAAAGCATTAAGATAAGCATGACTTAAGGTGACCAAAGCCCAGCAAAAGAAGACTATTAAGTGCTGTGTAGTGTGGATGTAGCTAAGCCAAACCACCTGGCCAGAGCCTGGTCCCCTGCCTCAGTTTTATTTAACAGTAAATAGTGAGATTCCACAGAGAGAGCTAGAAAAGCATCATACTGTGAGATATTCCTTGTCTATAGATGGATGGATGGATGGATGGAGTACTCCTCAAATGTAGTGATTACATCTCTCTGATGCTTAGACAAGGGAAAACGATGTTTCCCCTGAAAAGAAAACACAAGGATTAATTAAAATGAGCTGTTCTATGCAGCATATTCCCCTTGCACATCACAGTGACTCTAGTACAAAAGAGCTGCAATTATTGCTAATATTTCCCAGGCTGCACTGACAGGTGTAGTGAACTCTGTAATTCTCTTTGCACAGATCACATCATGAAATTCATTTGGAACAGGGAAAGAAGAGCCGTGGTGATGCTGAGATACATTGCTGTTGGCACACAAGCTGTTTTGTTCCAAGCTGGCTTGTGTGGGTTTGCCTTTGACTGCAATTCAGACATGCTTGGATACGTAGCATCGCTGATGTTTGAATTACTCAGGCACTGTTGGCTTTCCAAGCAGTATGTTCTGACAGCCCCTGCCCCTGTGGGTAGAGAGGAAAATGCTGTGGAGCCACAATTTCTTTCAAGCTGTGTGTTCCCCTTACTCAAGATGTTACATCTGACAGAAGAAAAACAACAACAACAACAAAACAAAAAATGCACAAAAGAACCCACAAAAAACCCCAAACCAAAACAAAAAAAAACCCAACCAAAAACCCAACTGAAATGTTCAGTTGTAAAATTAGTAATCTGGACATATTGTGTGAAATCAGAGGGAATGGCAAAGGAATGAACTGGGGAACTGGCAACCACAGGAAAAAAAGGAACCCAAAAGGAAGGAATTAGTTATGGCTCTCTTCTGGGCCAGTGAAAGGACTAGGACAGGGCTAGGATTGCCTCCCTGCTGTGAGACTAAGTCAGGCAGTGGTGGAAGAGAGGGGAAATGTGTCTTTGGAATGGGAGGATTTAGCAGCTGTGTTGAGATCCCAGAATTGGAGTAGAATCACAGAATCATTAAGGTTGGAAAAGACCTCTGAGATCGTCAGTCCAACACCACAGTGCCCACTAAAGTAGCAGGCAGAGTGGAGTTGGTGTTGGGCCAAAATATAACCAAGTAATGAATATGGAAGCAGAGGAGTCTTGGGTTCAGCACAAGCTCCCTCGTGCTGCACTTCATGTCCAGTTGTGCTATGGGGCAAAGATGTTTTCCTCTTTTCATCAGACATTCCCTCTGGATTCTGTGCAGTTCTGGAACCCTCAGCACAGGAAGGACATGGAAGTGTTGGAATGGGTCCNCAGAGGGGAGATTTAGACTGGATGTTAGGAGAAAGTTGTTTGCAGTGAGGGTGGTGAGACACTGGCACAGGTTGCCCAGGGAGGTTGTGGCTGCTCCCTCCCTGGAGGTGCTCAGGGCCAGGTTGGAGGAGGCCTTGAGTGCCCTGTGCTAGTGGGAGGTGTCCCTGCCTATGGTAGGGGGTTGGAACTGGCTGATCCTTGAGGTCCCTTCCAACCTTACCTATGATTCTAACAAAAGTAAAACTTGATCCTGGTCAAATGAAAGCAGAAAAAGAACAGAAGGAAAATGCATGAAATAAATGGTGCTTTAGAACCACAGCTAAATAAGTGGTACTAGGATAAGAAAAAAAAAGAGGGATATCCTGCTTGGTAACACCAAAGATACTCAATTTGTTGTAAAATAGCACAATGCAGCAATAAAACTATACAGACACCCAAGAGAACATTAAAGTTATCTGTATTTGAGACATGGATTCATGCCTCAGGTGCTGGCAGGAATGGCTGCAACAAAATCTTAAAGGGTTTTCAAAGCACTAATAGTTTTATTTCCTTGCTTTACTTCTTGCTGCACGAGCAGTTGCAAAGTGATAAACTACAGGATAAGCACAAAGTGATAATGGGATTTGATAAGACAGAACATGTTTAGTGCAGTGCAGTTCGTGGCAGAGGGTGAAACTGGCAGAAGTTACAAACAAATAAAAGAGATTGTTCGTTCAAGTCCAAAGCTGACCTCCCAGAGTCATAGAATCACAGAATGGGAAGGTTGGAAGGGACCTCAAAGCTCAGCCAGTTCCAACCCCTGCCATAGGCAGGGACACCTCCCACTAGCACAGGGCACTCAAGGCCTCATCCAACCTGGCCTTGAACACCTCCAGGAGGGACCATCCACAAGCTCCCTGGGCAACCTGTGCCAGTGTCTTACTGACTGCCTTCTTTTTCATTCCTGGACACAGTGGGTTAATATATTTACTTTTGCAGTTTTCTTCTTTTGTTGTTGTTTCCTTCTTTTTTTCCCCCCAAAGATCTTTCAAACTATCAGGTAAGAGTCTGAGCATCACGAAAATAATAAACAGAGAAGATTTCACTTACAACCCAAAAAGTGTTAGGGTGAAAACAACTTTGCAAAGGCACTTTTGCAAATAATTGCATGTAACAGCTTCAAATCTTTGAAGCACCTTAAATCTAGCAGCTTTGTGTTTCAACTCTTGCTTCTAGCTTCACCTTCTGAAGCTTCTTTGGGTTCCACATAGATGTTATATATCAGTCCACACTTAAGTCTGACTGCTGATGGCACAAACCCCTACCTTTTGGCAACATCTCTGAAGGACAAGTGCCCAATGTTCAAACTGCAGACAGTGAGCACAGAGCAAGGCAAGGAGCCTTGTCCTTGATGCCAGGACAATGGTTTAATTTCAGGTTTGGAGTATATGAAACAAGGATGAAGTAACAAATGACTGGAAGTGTGAAATTACTTCTAGTCACGATAAAGCCAAGAGGAGACTGAAAGAATTGTCTTGAGGGTGTGAATGCTTATGTCAGACAATATATTGTTAAAATGAGCATCTCTACACTGGGAGAACACAGCAGATTTGTTTTCATAGCAGGACATGAAGAGTTAGTAAATAACAAGATTTATACACAGATCCCCTGAGCACTGGGTTGGACAATCAGGTTATTGATTGGCCACCATGATGGCACTAAACCTGAACCTCCTTAATGTCATCATCTCTAATCACCTCCTGATTACAGTCTACAGGGACACTCTAAAGCACCACAGACATGATCAGGAAGCAGAGGAGGGCTCTGATTGAGCAAATCAGTTTGCAAAAGCATCCCTGGAGAAGAATTTCATTTTCCAGGCCAGAATTATCTTCCTGGTGCCTTTGAATCTATACTAACAACATAATGGGTGAGAGGGAAAAAAACCAAAACTATTTCTTGTGCTGACATAAGCCACCTGTTTCCTCTCTTTCCTCTGGGTTGGGATTATCAACTCAGGAGCTGATATGCAGTGAGTTGAAAGGGCTGAGAGCAGACAGACATCTTTAATTCTTATTGCTGTCTGCTGTGTGGCTCTTGACATATGTAATTATTTAGCATCCTGATTTAAAATGCTTTAAAAACTCCAGATAACAAGAGATAATTAGTGTCCCTCTACAGAAACAGAAATCCCATACCAACTTCCCACAGCTGAAACTAATAATATTATGGCAACTCTGATCTTAACAGATTCTGTTTGTGGCTAGAGCTGCAAATCAATGCTACCCTAGTCTGTGATGTTACCCTGGAGAAAAATAAAACAAACCCCCCTCTAATACTCACTTCAGGAAATGAAATCTGGTATTAAGCTGTTGATGACAGTCGAGAAAGAAGATAATTTTATTTAGCTTGAGCTAAATGATGTCACTGTTGGGCTGGGGAGAAAAAAGAGAATCCACTCAGAGAAGTGAGATGAAAGCAATGAGAGCTCAGCCACAACCTTCCTGGGCAACCTGTGCCAGTGTCTCACCACCCTCACTGCAAACAGCTTCCTCCTAACATCCACTTGCAATCTCTCTTCTGCCACTTCAAACCCATTGCCCCTTGGCCTGCCATTCCCAGACCTTGGCAATAGTTGCTCCCCAGCCTTCCTGGAGCCCCCTTCAGATCCTGCAAGGCCACTCCAAGCTCTCCTGGAAGCCTTCTCTTCTCCAGGCTGCAGAGCCCCAACTCTCTCAGCCTGTCCTCACAGCAGAGCTGCTGCAGCCCTCTCAGCATCTTGGTGGCCTCCTCTGAACTGGCTCCAACACTTCCATGTCCTTCCTGTGCTGGGGGCTCCAGAGATGATCTCCAGAGGTCAGAAGGGACCCCACAGTTCTGTGATTCTGTGGTTTGCACTCTTACATATTCAGAGCAGTAGTTGTCTGCTCTTCACTTTTCATTTCTTTATCTGCTCTGCCCCTTTATCTTGATGAGATAAAGGCATTATGCTGCTGCTGATCTGGGTAATCTTGCTCACCATAACCTAGGGATATTGTGTGTGTGTCAGCACTGCCAGGGGAGCAGCTGTCTTGGTTATGACAGGAGCTTGCTCTCAATGCCCTGCTGCAGCCAGAGAAGCCAGGGGAAACCATGTCAAGACTAAAACTCTAGGACATAACAAGGGAAAGCTACACCTGGGTTGCTCTGATGGTGTCTGATGCTCCTCAGGGCTCCACAAGAGAGCAGGTTGGGTGGGTGGGCAGAGGCAGGAAAAGCAGCCAAGGGAGTTGGGCAGCCCCTGTTTGGCATTTATTAGTGCTGTGTGGCTGCAGGCAGCGTGGATAAGAGAGAAGTTATTGTTCCCCTCACAGCCTTGAGAAGGTTTCTGTCCTGATGCTGCTCTAATCCCAGATCCAGACAGAGTCTATCAGGTTAGGGAGAGAAGAAGATACTTAGGATCAAGTACTACTTTTTGAATTTCTCCATTTATGTTAAGTACTGGAACTGAGCCAGCCCTTCCCTGGGAGGTGTGGGGAATGGAGCGAGCACATCCTTCTCCCTTAACCCAACACAGTTACCAATTTATCTACAGAAGCCTTCTGAGCTTCTTCATAGTTCTATTAGTCACTGGCCATGCCTAGTGACTTTCTTCTCTCACTGCCTTTCCCAGGCACTTCAGTGAGGCTCCTGGAATATCTGTTGAAAGGTCTTCACCAGAACCTGACAGGTAATGCAGCTCGTTGGCAGCAAATGTTTGACCTGTGTTGCCATCTTAACTTTACTCAGAGCATTTTCCTTTGTTTTCCTTCTGTCTGCCAAGCTAACAGAATGGAGGTGTCCATCCTATGAGCACAGGCTGAGGCAGCTGGCGTTGTTCAGCATGGAGAAGAGAAGGCTCCAGGCAGACCTAACAGCAGCCTGCCAGTACCTGAAGGGGCTGCAAGAAGGTTGCAGAGGGACTGTTTGCAAAGCAACAGGATGAGGAGCAATGGTTTGAAATGAGAGAGCAGACTTAGATTGGGTGGGAAGAACAAATTCTACATCATGAATCTGATGGAACAGGTTGCTCAGGGATGGTAGTTGAGGCCTCATCCCTGGAACTGTTCCAGGTCAGGCTGGACAAGGCTCTGAGCAACCTCACTCAGTGAAGGATACCCCTGCTGACTGCAGGGGAATGTGTGGTGTGTTAGACCAGATGAGCTTTGGAGGTCCTTTCCAACTGATTCTGTGAACATGAAGAAACTTCAGTCTCTTCTGGGGGTGATGATTAGGTTAAAATGAAGAAGGCAGGGGAGGGAGGAATCTCAAACAGTATTTGTTGCTTAGGACCAGAACGAGACCAAATGAATCATCATTTGCTGAATATGTAATAGTCAAATACTCATTTGATAAGCACCTCATGAGAATTGAATTACTGCACGTGATGAAAGAATTCTTTGTAGTATTTTAATAAATGTCACAGATCTAATTACCTGTGTGATGATAATCTGTCAGAAAATACATGGTGAAAAGAAGCTGAAGAGGAAAGAGGACCAGGTAATGATAGAATTGCTCAAACTCTCTCTGCAAAACAGTGGAGGAGCTGTTGTAGAAGTGTTTTCTACTTGACAGCTCTACAGCTGGCCTTTTATTGTGCAGGTTTTTCATGTCAGAGAAGCAGAATTACAGGTGATATTAAATTGGGCACGCTGGACTAATTAATAGGACCAAATTACAGAAGATAAGACTGAAATCCAGCTGGACTGTTTTACAGGGAGATGTAGAGTAGCTACTATAAACAGATCAGTCTGGTGCTCTCAGCTCAGCTGGCATGAGAGAAGCTCACATCTCTTGCAAGATTATTCTTAAAGGAAATGTACATTTTAGCACTTGGTTGTTCTGACGCTTTGTCATGTGTGTTTTACACTCTGAGTGAGCAGATAACATTCTCTTCTGCAGCACACATTTTCTCAGTCATTAATCAGGAGTCCTCAGCTCCACTGCTTGTCCTTTGCACAGAGCTGGCAAACAGATGGAGCTCAAGTCAGGGAATCTGAGCAGCTGAATCCTCAACCTATCACATGAAAAGAGGAAAAGTGGAGAGCAAACATAAATCTCACCTGGTCGTGTGGGAAAGAAAACTATGCTGGCATGCTGCGCAAGCCATGCTTTGTGTGCTTAAGGGAGGAAGGCTCTGACAGTCTGAGGAAGTACACCAATCAATATGCACACTAATGTGCCAGGTACACCAGCTCAAGAGCATCAGAGAGTTATCAACAACGTGCAGAAGCATTCTAGAGACTGAAAGAAATTTGCCTCTGCAGAATGCAGGCCTCTGCTTTATGCCTGGGCTGCTGCAGCTACCGGACAGATGGCAGCACCTGAACAGTCAGCTTAGACTCATTGGATTGTCAGGGCTGGAAGGGACCACAGGGGTCAGCCGGCTCCAACACTCCTGCAGTGGGCAGCAATACTTCACACTAGATCAGGTTGCCCAGAGCCTCATCCAGCCTGGCCTTAAAAATTCCAGGGATGGAGCTTCCACCACCTCCCTGGGCAATCCCTGCCAGGCTCTCACCACCCTCATGCTGAACAGCTTCTTCCTAACATCCAATCTGGATCTACCCACTTCCAGTTTTGTTCCATTCCCCCCCAATCCTAGCACTACCTAACAGCCTAAGGAGTCCCTCCCCAGCTTTCTTGTAGCCCACTTCACATAATGGAAGGCCACAATAAGGTCTCCTTGGAGCCTTCTGCTCTCCAGACTGAACAGCCTCAACTCTCTCACCCTGTGCTCATAGGAGTGGAGCTCCAGCCCCATGATCATCCTCTTGGCCCTTCTCTGGACACACTCCAGCACATCCACATCCTTCTTGTAACAGGGACATGCAGTGAAAGGGAGTAGGAAGGGATATCCTGCTGTCACCTTGCTTGTTGCTCCATGTGCAGCCTCCCTCCACGCTGGATGTAGTCAAATGGCGTGGAGTGTTCTGGCAGGGAATGCACAGACTGGTGTCTAGCACACACTCCCCACAGAGCTATTTCCGCTATCTGCTACAGCTACAGCCTGCAAATATGAGCTGCTGAGACATTTTGCTGTTGGAAAATACTCCAGAAACTAGTTCCATGGCTGCAAATCAAGACTTAGAATGTCATCATAATATCAACCCCCCTTTTTTTTCCCAATCTTAAATGTGAAAATCTGTTGTTCGGCTGACAGGGATGGGGGATAAGGCTGAGGATCTGAACTCTTTGGTAGCTTTCCCACTCTATGATGCTAATATTTCACCACTGAGCTTTCTGAAGTGTTGCTCCAGTCTCATGTTTGCATGAAGATGCTCACCTGGCCACAGGGCTTGAAGTGGCTGCTTCCCTAGGGAGGACAGGAGAAGGACATGGATTTCTGATTCCTTTTAGTTAAACAGCCAACTGCTTGGAAAAGAATCATTTAGCTTTTGTTTGTTTGTTTTTCACCCTGTAAAATGCTTGTTTGCTGAGTCTGCTTGTGAGAAACTTTGTCTTTTTCAACTAGTTGGCTTAACTGAAAATAGGCAGAGAAGTAAAGAGCGAGAAATTCGTTACTCTGAGCTTGCATATGCCCAGAATTTTGGAATTTCACTGGCAAGCTGCGGGCCTAGGACCTGAAGGACAGGGTTCTTTATCCTGCTCC
>VWZE01014362.1:0-20328 GCA_013396675.1 Eubucco bourcierii | reverse complement strand
CCCCGCCGCTCCCTGCGCGCCCCTCCGCGCACCGCCCCGCTCCGGCGGCTCCCACCGCTCCGCTCCGCACCGCCCCGACGGCTCCCACCGCCCCGCTCCGCAACGCCCCGCTCCGCAACGCCCCGCAACGCCCCGGCGGCTCCCACCGCCCTGCTCCGCACCGCACCGCCCCGCCCCGGAGACTCCCACCGCTCCGCACCGCACCGCGGGGACAGAGTCAACCGGGTACTCCCTGCTCTGTCCTGGGAGGGGGCACTGGAAGGGACACGGCTCCCCAGTGCCCCCCACTATGGCTCTGGACAGGGCACTGGAAGGGACACGGCTCCCCAGTGCCCCCCACTATGGCTCTGGACAGGGCACTGGAAGGGACACGGCTCCCCAGTGCCCCCCACTATGGCTCTGGACAGGGCACTGGAAGGGACACGGCTCCCCAGTGCCCCCCACTATGGCTCTGGACAGGGCACTGGAAGGGACACGGCTCCCCAGTGCCCCCCACTATGGCTCTGGACAGGGCACTGGAAGGGACACGGCTCCCCAGTGCCCCCCACTATGGCTCTGGACAGGGCACTGGAAGGGACGCGGCTCCCCAGTGCCCCCCCACTCTGGGTCCGGACAGGGCACTGGAAGGGACACGGCTGCCCAGTGCCCCCACTCTGGGTCCAGACAGGGCACTGGAAGGGACACGGCTCCCCAGTGCCCCCCCACTCTGGGTCCGGACANGCCCCCCACTATGGCTCTGGACAGGGCACTGGAAGGGACACGGCTCCCCAGTGCCCCCCACTATGGCTCTGGACAGGGCACTGGAAGGGACACGGCTCCCCAGTGCCCCCCACTATGGCTCTGGACAGGGCACTGGAAGGGACACGGCTCCCCAGTGCCCCCCACTATGGCTCTGGACAGGGCACTGGAAGGGACACGGCTCCCCAGTGCCCCCCACTATGGCTCTGGACAGGGCACTGGAAGGGACACGGCTCCCCAGTGCCCCCCACTATGGCTCTGGACAGGGCACTGGAAGGGACACGGCTCCCCAGTGCCCCCCACTATGGCTCTGGACAGGGCACTGGAAGGGACACGGCTCCCCAGTGCCCCCCACTATGGCTCTGGACAGGGCACTGGAAGGGACACGGCTCCCCAGTGCCCCCCACTATGGCTCTGGACAGGGCACTGGAAGGGACACGGCTCCCCAGTGCCCCCCACTATGGCTCTGGACAGGGCACTGGAAGGGACACGGCTCCCCAGTGCCCCCCACTATGGCTCTGGACAGGGCACTGGAAGGGACACGGCTCCCCAGTGCCCCCCACTATGGCTCTGGACAGGGCACTGGAAGGGACACGGCTCCCCAGTGCCCCCCACTATGGCTCTGGACAGGGCACTGGAAGGGACACGGCTCCCCAGTGCCCCCCACTATGGCTCTGGACAGGGCACTGGAAGGGACACGGCTCCCCAGTGCCCCCCACTATGGCTCTGGACAGGGCACTGGAAGGGACACGGCTCCCCAGTGCCCCCCACTATGGCTCTGGACAGGGCACTGGAAGGGACACGGCTCCCCAGTGCCCCCCACTATGGCTCTGGACAGGGCACTGGAAGGGACACGGCTCCCCAGTGCCCCCCACTATGGCTCTGGACAGGGCACTGGAAGGGACACGGCTCCCCAGTGCCCCCCACTATGGCTCTGGACAGGGCACTGGAAGGGACACGGCTCCCCAGTGCCCCCCACTATGGCTCTGGACAGGGCACTGGAAGGGACACGGCTCCCCAGTGCCCCCCACTATGGCTCTGGACAGGGCACTGGAAGGGACACGGCTCCCCAGTGCCCCCCACTATGGCTCTGGACAGGGCACTGGAAGGGACACGGCTCCCCAGTGCCCCCCACTATGGCTCTGGACAGGGCACTGGAAGGGACACGGCTCCCCAGTGCCCCCCACTATGGCTCTGGACAGGGCACTGGAAGGGACACGGCTCCCCAGTGCCCCCCACTATGGCTCTGGACAGGGCACTGGAAGGGACACGGCTCCCCAGTGCCCCCCACTATGGCTCTGGACAGGGCACTGGAAGGGACACGGCTCCCCAGTGCCCCCCACTATGGCTCTGCACAGGGCACTGAGAGGGACACAGCTCCTCAGAGCTCCCAGTCTAGCACACAGCACTGGTAAGAGCATTGCTTCCCAGTGCTCCCTATTCCAGATTGGAAAGGGGCCCCAGAGCACCCAGTCCTCCCCAGTGCTCCCCACTTCATCCTGAAACACGGCACCAGGAGGACTCAGTGCTCCCGAGTGCTTCCTATTCCAGCCTGGGATGAGAGCCCAGCAAGTAAGCACTGCTCCCTGCTGCTCCTCATTCCAGCCCAGGATGGGGCACTGGGATGAACACAGCCACCCAGTCCTCCCACACTGTCCCAAGATGGGACACCAGCAGGGAACCATCATCCCAGTGCTCTGTTTTTCATCTTAGGTCTGGCCCAGGTTGTGCCAGGGCTCCCATGTTGGGCTGTGTAGTGGGAAGAGCAGCAAGAGCTGGGCAGGGGGTAGCTGACTTAGCCCCCAGCAGCCACAGCCCCATCACCCACAGCCCACCCCCACAGTAGGGTACCCAGTAGCAGCAGCATGACTGCTCAGCAATAGCAGCAGGCTGAAGGGGCTGGAGAGCAGCCCTGTGGAGAAGAATTTTGGATGCTGGGGAGTGAAAAGCTGGGCATGAGCTAACACCATGCACTCACAGTCCAGAACCAACTGTGCCCTGAGCTGATCCCCAGCAGTGTGGGCAGCAGGGGCAGGGAGGGGATTCTGCCCCTCTGATCTGCTGAGACCCCCTCTGCAGTGCCAGGGCCAGCTCTGGAGTCCTGAGCACAGCACAGACAGGGAGCTATTGGAGTGGGAATCGAGGAGGCCACAGCAATGCTGGCAGGGCTGGAAGGGCTCTGCTGTGAGGCCAGGCTGGGAGAGTTTGGGTTGTTGAGCCAGGAGAAGAGAAGGCTCCAGGGAGACCTTTTGGTGGCCTTTCAGAGTGCTTAAAAGGGACTGATCAGAAAGCTGGGGACAGGCTTTTGAGCAGGGCCTGCTGTAACAGGACAAGGGGTGATGGTTTGAAACTGAAAGAGGGAGAGTCAGATTAGAGAGAAGGAAGAAATGTTTGACACTGAGGGTGGTGAGGCCCTGGCCCAGGTTGCCCAGAGAGGTGAGAGATGCCCCATACCTGGCATCATTCCAGGTGAGGTTGGTTGGGGCTGTGAGCAACCTGCTCTAGTTGCAGCTGTCCCTGCTGACTGCAGTGGGTTGGACTGGATGACCTCAAAAGGTCCCTTCCAACACATATCAATCCATGATCTGTGATCTTGTGCTGGTTTGAGGCTAATTGGAATATTTTAAGGGAGAAAATTATACTATAGGCTGTGAAAAGGAAACAATGGTGATGTCCACTCATAGGCNACTTTCCTTCTAACCCCTCTGGCCAATCCTCCAAGCTCACCCTGCATGTAAGGCAAACCTTGGGGTAAGGTATAGGGGTGGGGAGAAGGTGGAAGGGTGGTTGGGAGCCCCTCCTGGGGTCTCTGATGTCTGGGAGGGGAGTTGTGTTTCTGTATTCCCTTTAACTTGTCTATGTCTGTAACTATTCCTGTCTGCTGTGTCTATCTCTGCTTGTACATTGTGCTGAGCTGTAAATAGAGCTTCAGGCCTTCACTTCCAGCTGGCTGAGTCTAGTCTGGGGGATTTTACAAAACGGGGTGGGGGGTGGGGTGGAGGGAGGGCAGGGAACTCCCAAACCATCACAGATCTGCAGGGCTGGGTAGGATGCTGGGGGGAACCTCGTGGAGCACCCCACTGCCACACTCCTGCCCTTCCACACCCTGTGGGGCACCTCAGGGTGGGAACTGTGCTGTAGGGGTTTCTATACAGTGTACCACCTCCCCAAAACACTTTTGGCTCTCTCACAGGGATGAGTGCCCTATGGGGCATGGAGCACCTCCAACCCTGTCCCAGGGAGTCTCTCAGTAGCTAGTTTCTTTGCAGTGAGGCTGGGGCAGCCAGCTGCCAACAGCTGCCAACAGCCACAGCGGGTGGGAAACTGCAGCGAGGTGAGGGAGATGTTTGCAGACACTCACAAGAGTCTGTGCTGCTTTCCCTTGCTCATCCTGGAGCCTGGAAATGGGAACAGTGGTTTGTTTCCTTTGGCACAGTCACATTTTCTTCTGCAGCCAAGAGGCAGCCATCAGGAGAAGAAAAATCTTCTAGGAGCGGGAAATGCCTCTTGGCACATCCCCTGTGCCCCTTGCACTCCCAGTGCTTCAAGCAGCCCTAGGTAGGTTCTGGGATGAGGCTGCAGGGTTCCCAGTCCCTCTGCAGAACACAGGGGTTGGCAGGCCTTCAGTTTGTGTGCCTCAGGCTGGGCAGGCCACAGAGCTGTGGCCATAGAGGGCAGGGAGCCGCAGTGAGGGCTGCTCAGCTCAGCTCAGACCTTCCCTACCCAGAGACACAGCCAGGGACACAGGCAGGGACCACAGCCAGCCCTCAGCATCGGCCACGTGCAGAGGGGAAAAATGCTCCTCAGGCTCCCTCCCACACAGCAGCAGCTGTGGAATTTCTTGAGGTTGCAGCAGAATCAACCCTGAAGGTTATTTCTTTACAAAACAGACGGTTCACATATTCCTGATTTTCTTTTTTGCTAAACACTCCAGGATTTGGCTACAGGGACTCCAAGCCTTTGCTGTAGGGAGCTGCTCACCATAGCAAGCCCTTCTGCACTGTCCCAAGCACTTCTGCTCTGTCCCAAGCCCTTCTGCACTGTCTCAAGCCCTTCTGCACTGTCCCAAGCCCTTCTGCACTGTCTCAAGCCCTTCTGCACTGTCCCAAGCCCTTCTGCACTGTCTCAAGCCCTTCTGCACTGTCCCAAGCCCTTCTGCACTGTCTCAAGCCCTTCTGCACTGTCCCAAGCCCTTCTGCACTGTCTCAAGCCCTTCTGCACTGTCCCAAGCCCTTCTGCACTGTCTCAAGCCCTTCTGCACTGTCCCAAGCCCTTCTGCACTGTCTCAAGCCCTTCTGCACTGTCCCAAGCCCTTCTGCACTGTCTCAAGCCCTTCTGCACTGTCCCAAGCCCTTCTGCACTGTCTCAAGCCCTTCTGCACTGTCCCAAGCCCTTCTGCACTGTCTCAAGCCCTTCTGCACTGTCCCAAGCCCTTCTGCACTGTCTCAAGCCCTTCTGCACTGTCCCAAGCCCTTCTGCACTGTCTCAAGCCCTTCTGCACTGTCCCAAGCCCTTCTGCACTGTCTCAAGCCCTTCTGCACTGTCCCAAGCCCTTCTGCACTGTCTCAAGCCCTTCTGCACTGTCCCAAGCCCTTCTGCACTGTCTCAAGCCCTTCTGCACTGTCCCAAGCCCTTCTGCACTGTCTCAAGCCCTTCTGCACTGTCCCAAGCCCTTCTGCACTGTCTCAAGCCCTTCTGCACTGTCCCAAGCCCTTCTGCACTGTCTCAAGCCCTTCTGCACTGTCCCAAGCCCTTCTGCACTGTCTCAAGCCCTTCTGCACTGTCCCAAGCCCTTCTGCACTGTCTCAAGCCCTTCTGCACTGTCCCAAGCCCTTCTGCACTGTCTCAAGCCCTTCTGCACTGTCCCAAGCCCTTCTGCACTGTCTCAAGCCCTTCTGCACTGTCCCAAGCCCTTCTGCACTGTCTCAAGCCCTTCTGCACTGTCCCAAGCCCTTCTGCACTGTCTCAAGCCCTTCTGCACTGTCCCAAGCCCTTCTGCACTGTCTCAAGCCCTTCTGCACTGTCCCAAGCCCTTCTGCACTGTCTCAAGCCCTTCTGCACTGTCCCAAGCCCTTCTGCACTGTCTCAAGCCCTTCTGCACTGTCCCAAGCCCTTCTGCACTGTCTCAAGCCCTTCTGCACTGTCCCAAGCCCTTCTGCACTGTCTCAAGCCCTTCTGCACTGTCCCAAGCCCTTCTGCACTGTCTCAAGCCCTTCTGCACTGTCCCAAGCCCTTCTGCACTGTCTCAAGCCCTTCTGCACTGTCCCAAGCCCTTCTGCACTGTCTCAAGCCCTTCTGCACTGTCCCAAGCCCTTCTGCACTGTCTCAAGCCCTTCTGCTCTGTCCCAAGCCCTTCTGCACTGTCCCAATCACTTCTGCTCTGTCCCAAGCACTTCTGCACAGTCCTAATCACTTCTGCACAGTCCTAATCACTTCTGCTCTGTCCCTAGCCCTTCTGCACTGTCCCAAGCCTTCTGCTCTGTTCCAAGCCCTTCTGCACTCTCTCAAGCCCTTCTGCACTGTCCCAAGCTCTTCTGCTCTGTCCCAAACCCTTCTGCTCTGTCCCAAGCCCTTCTGCACTGTCCCAGGCACTTCTGCTCTGTCCCAAACCCTTCTGCTCTGTCCCAAGCCCTTCTGCACTGTCCCAGGCACTTCTGCTCTGTCCCAAACCCTTCTGCTCTGTCCCAAGCCCTTCTGCACTGTCCCAGGCACTTCTGCTCTGTCCCAAACCCTTCTGCTCTGTCCCAAGCCCTTCTGCACTGTCCCAGGCACTTCTGCTCTGTCCCAAACCCTTCTGCTCTGTCCCAAGCCCTTCTGCACTGTCCCAGGCACTTCTGCTCTGTCCCAAACCCTTCTGCTCTGTCCCAAGCCCTTCTGCACTGTCCCAGGCACTTCTGCTCTGTCCCAAACCCTTCTGCTCTGTCCCAAGCCCTTCTGCACTGTCCCAGGCACTTCTGCTCTGTCCCAAACCCTTCTGCTCTGTCCCAAGCCCTTCTGCACTGTCTCAAGCCCTTCTGCACTGTCCCAAGCTCTTCTGCTCTGTCCCAAACCCTTCTGCTCTGTCCCAAGCACTTCTGCACTGTCCCAAGCACTTCTGCTCTGTCCCAAACCCTTCTGCACTGTCCCAAGCACTTCTGCTCTGTCCCAGGCACTTCTGCACTGTCCCAAGCACTTCTGCTCTGTCCCAGGCACTTCTGCACTGTCCCAAGCCCTTCTGCACTGTCCCAAGCACTTCTGCTCTGTCCCAAGCCCTTCTGCACTATCCCAGGCCCTTCTGCACTGTCCCAAGCCCTTCTGCACTATCCCAGGCCCTTCTGCACTGTCCCAAGCCCTTCTGCACTATCCCAGGCCCTTCTGCACTGTCCCAAGCCCTTCTGCACTATCCCAGGCCCTTCTGCACTGTCCCAAGCCCTTCTGCACTATCCCAGGCCCTTCTGCACTGTCCCAAGCCCTTCTGCACTATCCCAGGCCCTTCTGCACTGTCCCAAGCCCTTCTGCACTATCCCAGGCCCTTCTGCACTGTCCCAAGCCCTTCTGCACTATCCCAGGCCCTTCTGCACTGTCCCAAGCCCTTCTGCACTATCCCAGGCCCTTCTGCACTGTCCCAAGCCCTTCTGCACTATCCCAGGCCCTTCTGCACTGTCCCAAGCCCTTCTGCACTATCCCAGGCCCTTCTGCACTGTCCCAAGCCCTTCTGCACTATCCCAGGCCCTTCTGCACTGTCCCAAGCCCTTCTGCACTATCCCAAGCACTTCTGCTCCCCTTCTGCACTGTCCCAAGCCCTTCTGCACTATCCCAAGCACTTCTGCTCCCCTTCTGCACTGTCCCAAGCCCTTCTGCACTATCCCAAGCACTTCTGCTCCCCTTCTGCCCTGTCCCAAGCCCTTCTTCTCTGTCCCAAGGTCTTCTGCTCTCTCTCATCACCCAGCCAGAGCTGCTGCCCCTTGCTCCTGCCCACCCAGCAGGGCTATCTGAGCCTGGTCCAGCTTGGTTTCTGTACAGCAGAGAGGAATTTGGTCTTGAGGGACCTTGAGGGCTGGAAGCCCTCTGCTTTGAGGCCAGGCTGGGAGAGTTTGGTTTGTTGAGCCTGGAGAATAGAAGGCTTCAGGGAGACCTGTTGGTGGCCTTTTAGTGCTTAAAGGGACAGACCAGAAAGCTGGGGACAGGCTTTTAAGCAGGCCCTTCTGTAACAGGCCAAGGGGTGATGGTTTGAAACTAAAAGAGGGAGAGTCAGATTAGAGAGAAGGAAGAAATGTCTGACACTGAGGGGGGTGAGGCCCTGGCCCAGGTTGCCCAGAGAGGTGAGAGATGCCCCATACCTGGCACCATTCCAGGTGAAGGTGTTTGGGGCTGTGAGCAACCTGCTCTAGTTGCAGCTGTCCCTGCTGACTGCAGGGGGGTTGAAAGGCTCCTTCAACCCAAACCATTCCCTGAGACCATGGTTGTATGATTTGTGTGCAGAGAGGACTCATTTTTCCCTGTGCTGCTCACTTTATTTCCCAGCCAGGCAGCTGCAATTGGCAGTTTGTCCCAGGTTTTTGGGTTTGGTTTTTTTTTTTTTTTTTCCTCCCCATCCCTGCTTTTGATCTTTCCAGCCTCTAAGGCCATGTTCCCAGCAGTGGGAATTTGAAGTAGTGCAGCAGAACAGAACAGCACCGTTTGGGTTGTTTCCTTTCATTTCTCAGCTCTGTGCCTGCAGCCAGGGACGCTGAGATGCATGGCCTGGAGACATGGAAGCCATCCAGATGGTGTCAAAGCCCTGCTTCTCTCTCTTCCACTGCTTGGATGGAGAAAACACCCCTGTGTGTGCCAGGGGACAGCACACAGACTGCACCTCCCTCAGAGAAACTGCCTCAGCCCACCAGCACAGCAAGGGCAGGAAGCTGGTCCCATGGCCACTGCTTCTGTCTGTCTGTGGCACTACCTCCTCACCCCTTCTGCAACAATTAATATTCCTTTGGGAATTACATCGATGACTTCTGTGGGATGGAGAACCAAGGCAGTATTGCAGGTGGTGGTTTCTTCTACTGCAAAAAGACATCAGACTTCTAGCCCTGACCTGGAATGGTTTCAGGGCATCTACCTCCACCCTGGTGGCCTTGTAGTGTTTAAAGGGGACAATCAGAAAGCTGGGGACAGGCTTCTGAGCAGGGCCTGTTGTGACAGGACAAGGAGTGATGGCTTGAAGCTAAAAGAGGCAGATTCAGACTAGAGAGAAGGATAAAATGTGTTACACTGCAGATGGTGAGACCTTGTCCCCAGCTTTCTAGTCAGCCCCTTTAAGCACTCTGAAAGGCCACCAGAAGGTCTCCATGGAGCCTTCTCCAGGCTCAACAACCCCAACTCTCCCAGCCTGGCCTCACAGCAGAGCTCTTCCAGCCCTCCCAGCATTGCTGTGGTCTCCTCTGGCCCTGCTCCAACAAGTCCCTTTCTGTGCTGTGCTGAGGACTCCAGAGCTGGCCCCAGCACTGCAGAGGGGGTACCAGCAGAGCAGAGCACAGGGGCAGAATCCCCTCCCTGCCCCTGCTGCTGCAGATCAGCCCAGGACACAGCTGGGGCTGGGCTGTGAGCTCATGGTGCCAGCTCATCTCCAGCTTGTCACCCCCCAGCACCCCAAAGTCCTTCTCCACAGGGCTGCTCTCCAACCTTTCATCCTCCACCCCAAACTGGTCGTTGGGCTTGCACCAGCCCACGTGCAGGACCTCACAGCTGGCCTTGTTGAACCTCATGAGGTTCACACAGGCCTGCTTCTGGAGCTTCTCCAGGTGCCTCTGGATGGATCCCATCCCTCAGGTGTGTCAACCACACCACTCAGCTGGGTGTCCCCCGAAAACATACTGAGGGTGCACTCAATCCTACTGTCAATATCACTGATGAAGACACTAAATTGGAGTGGGCTGCCCGGGGAGGTGGCGGAGTCCCCATCCCTGGAGGTGTTCAAGCAAAGCCTGGATGGGGCACTTAGTGCCATGGCCTGGTTGATTGGCTAGGGCTGGGTGATAGGTTGGGCTGGGTGAGCTTGGAGGTCTCTGCCAACCAGGTTGATTCTATGATTATATGATGCTATGATGCTATGATTCTATGATGCTATAACGCTATTATTCTATGATGCTAATTCTGATTCTATGATTCTATGATGCTAATTCTATGATACTATGATTCTATGATTCTGTGATGCTATGATGCTATGATTCTATGATTCTATAATTCTATCATGCTATCATGCTATGATTCTATGATTCTATGATGCTATGATTCTATGATGCTATGATTCTGTGATGCTATGATTCTATGATTCTATAATTCTATCATGCTATCATGCTATGATTCTATGATTCTATGATGCTGTGATTCTATGATTCTATGATTCTGTGATGCTATGATGCTATGATTCTAAACAGCACTGACCCTTCTTGGAGGTCCTGCTGCCACCAAGCAGAGGAGCTGCTGTTCTGGGGACTCTCCTGCAGGCCTGGCTCCCTGATTTTGCTCAGTCTCCTTCACTTCTTTAGGAGCCCCTTCGTGTCCCAGAGCACACAGCAAGCACTGGAAGCCCAGCACAAGCAATGATCCCGACCCCCATTCGACCCTCTACGAGGCACCATGAGAGTATCACTTGTGCTGTGGTGCTGCAGGATGGACTGTGGGGCAGGAGGAGGAAAGCTCCAGCCAAGGCTGGCAGGCAGGGGTGAGTCGCAGCTTCCAGGCATGCCAGTGGCGTTCGTCAGGGCTCCTGCTGAGGGCGAGCAGGCAGGGGGGGAGCTGCTTGAAAAATTGCTACTGACAGAAATAGAAACTTCCCGCAGGAACACGCCTCGGTGACAAAGGCTCAGCTGGGAATTTCTCCCTGGCAGCAGGAGCAGTGGGAGGGGAAGGGGTTGGGGAGTGTGGGAGGCTGCAGTGTGGGGCTGGAGGTGCCCTGACCCCAGCCTTTGGGGAAAATAGTCACTTGTAAGCTGGGAAGAACATTGCTTGTCTCCAGCTGTCCTCCAAATGGTGCCCAGGAGGAGGACCTGGTGGTGTGGGTGGTGATGGACCCTGTGCTCCCCATGCTGAGCTGCCTTCTCAGTGACCTCTTCAGATGGTGCCTGCCCAGGCCGTGGCCATCAAGTGGCTGAGCCTATGCTGGCATTTTCTGCCATAACCTCTCCAGCCTTCTGAGCTGCAGCATTAAGCAGCTATTCTTAGACCCATTTCTTGGCATCACCAGGAGCTGTCAGAGCCCACCCATCTATTTATAGAGAGCTGTGAGATGGTTTGTTACTTGTGTTAATTAAATTAATCCCTTCCAAAGCAAAACATAAAGACCTCAAAAGAGCTCACCTTCAGTTCCTGAGACAACATTCCTGAACCATGGGGGTCCAGGTGGCATCTCAGGTGCTTGGGATGCTCTGACAACTCTTTGAGCTCAGCATCAGGGAAGTGCTGCTCTGCTCAGTGTCCCCTGGGAATTCATGAGGGGGCATAGCACCAATCCTTCCCTGGGAGACTGAGAGCTCTGAAAATGCTGCAAGGGGAGTAAAATAGCTTCAATTAGATCAATATTCACATAGAGAGATTTGAATGCAGATGTAAATAAATTTAGATGTGAAATATCTAACCAGCATCTCCCTGGGGAAAGTGGCTGCTCCTGGCTAGGATGGAAGTCCAAGCACAGAGAGTGGAATGGAGCTAAATCCAGTTGGTGGCTGCTCACCAGTGGTGTTCCCCAGGGCCCAGTGCTGGAGCCAGTTCTCTTTGATGTCTTTATTGATGACCTGGATGAGGGCATTGAGGCACCCTCAGTAAGTTTGCAGCTGAACTAAGCTGGGAGGGAGCATTGGTCTGCTTGAGGATAGGAAGGCAGAGGGACATGGCCAGGCTGGATCAATGGGACAAGTTTGAACAAGGCCAAGTGCCAGGTCCTGCACTTGGGTCAAAACAACCCCATGAAAGCTCCAGGCATGTGGCAGAGTTGCTGGAAAGCCGCCAGGTGCAAAACAAGCCGGTGTCTCACCACCCTCACTGCAACTTCCTCCTAACATCCACTTTCAATCTCCCCTCTGACACTTCAAACCCATTCCTCCTCCTCCTATCACTCCAAGCCCTTCTCAGTAGTCCCTCCCCAGCCTTCCTGCAGCCCCCTTCAGATCCTGGAAGGCTACTCTAAGCTCTCCTGGAAGCCTTCTCTTCTCCAGGCTGCGCAGCCCCACCTCTCTCAGCCTGTCCTCACAGCAGAGCTGCTGCAGCCCTCTGAGCATCCTCGTGGCCTCCTCTGGACTGGCTCCAACACTTCCATGTCCTTCCTGTGCTGGGGCTCCAGAGCTGCACCCAGGACTGCAGGTGGGATCTGAGGAGAGCAGAGCCAAGGGGCAGAATCCCCTCCCTTGCCCTGCTGCCCACTGCTGGGGGTGCTGGCTGAGAGCAGCTCAATGCATGAGCCAGAGTGTGCCCAGCTGGCCAGGAAGGCCACCAGCATCCTGGCCTGGATCAGCAATGGTGTGGCCAGCAGGAGCAGGGCAGGGATTGTCTCCTGTACTCTGCACTGGTGAAGCCAAACCTTGAACACTGGAGTCAGGTTTGGATCCTTCACTCCAAGAAGGACTTTGAAGGTCTGGAGCATGTCCAGAGAAGGGCAACCAAGCTGTTGAAGGGTCTCAAGGACAGGGCTGGTGAGGAGAGGCTGAAGGAACTGGGGTTGTTTACCCTGGAGAAGAGGAGGCTGAGGGGAGACCTCGTTGCTCTCTGTGATGGAGTCACCATCCCTGAAGGTCTTCAGGAAATATGTGCCCATGGCACAGGGCTTAGTGGGACATGGTTTAGTGGGACATGGTTTAGTGACCATGGTGGTGCTGGGTTGGAATCCATCATCTTAGAAGGCTTTTCCAATTCAAACAATTCTATGATTCTGTGATTCTGTGTCCCTGCTGGACACTGCTGGCCTTGCAGATGTATGAAGAAAGGAGGAGTTTGTCCTCTCTGATACTAAGCACCCAATAAGGAGAGTTTGTGACTCTATCAGTTAGGGTCTTTCACTCAAGGGTTACTTTCTTAGAAGGTTAAAGTTCCACACTGCCCTGTTTATGACAGTTTGTGTGCCAGATGCATGCTAATTTCTATACATTTAGATTGGACAGTAGAAGAAAATTCTTCACTGAAATGGTTCTCAAACCCTGGAGCAGGCTGCCCAGGGAGGTGGTTGAATCTCCATCCCTGGAGTTGTTTCAAAGAGGCAGAGCTTTGGCGTTGAGAGCCATGGTTTAGCAGCAGCCTCGGTAGAGAGGAGCTGCACTGGATGATCTTAAAGGGCTTTTCCAACCGAAACAGTTCTGCGATTCTGCGTTTGCTGGGCGCTGGATCCATCCCTTCAGGGACTACTCCTCTTTGCCGTGGAAGCACAGCAGCTCCGGGCCGCGCCTCGGTCTCGCTCGGCGGGAGAAGGCAACTGCAGTGCTCCCAGGCGACAGCAGGTGGCGGCAAAGAGCCGCTCCGCAGCCAGCCGGAGCCGTGGTGGGCAGGAGGGTGTCCGGAGCCCCCCACCCGCTGCCTGCTCAGGCACCTTCTGCCCAAACCCACCCACCTGGCACGGTGCTGCCTGCTAAGGGACACCCTGCTGCGAGCCGGAGGAGTGCAGGTGATGCTTTGCAGCCAGCCGAGAACCCCCCAGCTCAGTTCACAAGTTGTCACATCGTCCCTGATCCTCTTCCAGCCCCGGGGCAGCAGTGGGGCAGTGGCTGCTGCCAAGGTGGTGGCACCAACATGGGTAATGGGGGATGTTACTCCCCCTGGGTCATCTCACCAGGCATGGCTTTGTGCTCCAGAGCCCCAGGCCATCACCCACAGTGGACAGGGAACATACTTCTGGGCCAGCCACTTGTGGGTATTGATATAGTCACAGGGTGATTTGCACTGGAAAGGACCTTCAAAGGCTATCCAGTCCAACTAGATCAGGTTGCTTAAAGCCCTGTCTCACCTGAACTTGTCCCAACAACGGGGGCATCCACAGTTTCTCTGCAACCTTGTCACAGAGCAACATGGCCTAGTGTCTCACCACTCTCATCGTGACAAAATTCCATCCTCTTCTGCTCTATGAGGCACTGGAGAGGGATTCTCACCTCTTCTCACTGCTCAGTGAGTCCCAGATAGCCTCAGCCTGCTTTTTTATGGGGTGACGTCCAGCAAGGTCTCCTGTCATCCCCTGGCTTTCTGCTCAGCACCATGGCCCCAAAAACCACCTCCCCTTTCTTACCAAATCCCTCTCAGAAGGCCTTGGGAGGCACCTCGTGCTCCCTCCCCGTTGGCAGGTGTCTGGGACACTGCTGCTCCACAACAAGAGCTATTTTTACCCCTTAGCTGCACACTCGCTCCCCCAGCTCGGCCTCCTGCCCTCCCCCTGCCCAGCATTGTCCCTGGTTCCTGGCTGGGACACCACTGCAGCTGGACCCAGGCTCTGCTTCTATCCCCAAGCACCCCACAACCAGGCAGGAGGGATGGGGGGGGTGTGTGTGTGGGGGGGGTGCGTTCCTTGCATTTTTTTGCATCATTTCTGCAGGTCCCATGCACTGCCCCATGCAAAGCTCTTTGACAAGGAGCTGCAGCCTGTTTTCCAGGAGGACATGCACACATATGCATGGCCCCTGCTATTGCCTCCTTCCCAATGGTCTGCTCTGGTGCATGGCTCAGGTCTCTTAAGTGGGGTCTCCCTGGGAGGTTGGTGCTGGGAGCTTTGCCAGGTCTTTATGATGGTCAGGGAAGGGACAAGCCCCAGCTCCTTGGGTCCAGGGACCAGGAAGGGTCTGTGAGCAGTCCCCATCCTTCACCAGGCTGCTGGGCCCTGAGTGCCTCAACAATCACACCCCCCAGCCCCAGGCTGCTGCCATCCATAGAGCAGACACTGCCCATCTCAGTGCTGCTTTAGGGGCTCCCTAAACCAAGCATCAGGGCAGACACTGGAACCCACATGACTCACTGAGGTGGGGCAGGGGAATCCATCTGCATTCCAGGCTGGGTGCTCTGAGCAGGAGACCTGAGGGGAGGCTTGTGCAGGGCTTCACCAAGGGGATGGGGGACATCACCCCTGTTGTGAGCTCCACATTCAGGCCCTGGCATCTCCAAAGGGCACCACCAACACAGGAAGGGACCCAGGGCTGGCAGTGGTGGCCCCTGGGGGAAGGACACCCTGAACATAAATCACTGCCCTCACTCCCCTCTGGGACAGCCTTTTGCTCCTTTCCAAAGAGCAGTTTGAATTTACCTTCTTGGCTGGGGAAATCCCATCCCAAACAATTCCTCAGTGTTCCTCCACATCCCAGTAACTACCTCCTTACTCTGATACTAATAGAGTTCATATGGCCTGCAGAAGATAATTGAAATTAGCCCTGTGCTGCCTGGGAGGGGGAGCCCAGGGGGCTGAGCTAGGTGAGGGGGTGAGATCTGACCCCCAGCTGAAACCTGGCACCCACTGTGCACCATCCACAGTGGGTCCTGGGGCTAGCAGTGCCCATGGGGCTGCAGCTCTGCCATTCCCACCCCAGGGGAAAATTATTGCCTGGAGTTTGCTCCATGGTAGCAGAGGTGAGGAGTCAGGATGGACTACTCAGCCCAGTCCCCACTGGGCTCCTGTTAGTCAAACCAGGAAGATGCTTGGCAGACCCTGCCCCTGCTCTTGAACCACTCACCCTTGCCCCCACCTTGTGCCTTGCTTTGGGCTGGGACATTCAGCAGCTCCCACCATGGGGCTGTTCCCATTCTTTAANAAAGGGGGGGGTGGGGGTGGGGGGGTGGAAATTCATTCTCCAGAAGAGCAACAAAGGCAGCAAGGTGCTGAACAGCTCTGGCAGGAGATGCCGTGGCCGCGCAGCGACGGAGCCATCCCAACGTCCCTCCAGCCCCAGGCACAGGCTGCTCCCACCCCACCTGCTCCCTGTCAGATGGGAGGTGACCCCCAACAAAGGCTGGGGCCACGTCTGCCACCCTTGGGCTTTGCCCTGACACGTGTCTCTTAACCTCATCCTCAGGACCAGCTGCTACCAGGGGACCCTCCTTTGTGGCCCCGGCGAGCGGCAGACGACTCTCCCCATCTGGCTGGCGAGGCCTCGTCTGTTGGAGACCCCCTGCCCCGGCTTATAACGGCATCAGCCCTCCCTGCTGGGCCCTGCCCTGCTCACACCCCCTCTGCCAACAGCCACCAAGAGCCCCAGGTCACCACGGGACCACCAGGCTGAGGACAGGCAGCCTGAATCCTGTGCTTCTCCAGCTGGCACCTTGTGGGTATGGGCATCCCTGCCAGCGCCTCTAACGCTGCCCATGCGCAGAGTGGGGCTGGAAGCTTCCTCTCCCGGTATCCTGGTGGAAATGCTGCAGGTAAAGGTGGCATGTAAATGCTTGCTGTGAGAGTCACAGAGTGCTTTGGGTGGGAAGGGACCTTTAAAGCTCATCCAGTCCAACCCCCCTGCAGTCAGCAGGGACAGCTGCAACTAAAGCAGGCTGCTCACAGCCCCAACCAACCTCACCTGGAATGGTGCCAGGCATGGGGCATCTCTCACCTCTCTGGGCAACCTGGGCCAGGGCCTCACCCCCCTGTGTCAAACATTTCTTCCTTCTCTCTAGTCTGCATCTCCCTCTTCTAGTCTCAAACCATCAGCCCTTGGCATGTCACAGCAGGGCTGCATCAGGAAGTGTGGTCAGCAGGAGCAGGGCAGTGATTGTCCCTCCTGTACACCTCAAATACTGACTTCAGTTTCGGGCTCCTCACTACAAGAAGGACATTGAGAGGCTGGAGAGTGTCTGGCAACAAGGCTGGTGAAGGGTCTTGAACATAAGCCCTGTGAGGAGCAGCTGAGGGAACTGGGATTATTCTGCATGGAGGAGGCTGAGGGGAGACCTCATTGCTCTCTACAACTCCCTGGAAGAGGTTGGAGGCAGGTGGGGATGGCCTCTTCTCCCAGGTAACAAGTGATAAGACAGGAGGAAATGGCCTCAAGTTGCACCAGGGGAGGTTTAGGTTGGATATTAGGATCTTTCTTTCCCCCAAAAGGGTCATCAGGCACTGGAAAAGACTGCCCAGGGAGGTGGTGGAGTCCCTGGAAGTGTTCAAAAGCTGTTTGGATAAGGAGCTCAGGGCCACGGTCTGACAGTTGTGTACAGGGAGGTGTTAAGCTGTGGTTGGGCTCTGTGATGTGAAGGTCTTTTCCAACCAGGCAGTTCTGTGTGCTTCTGTGTGAAGAGACTCTGCTAAAAAGGCTGTCTGCAGCTTTCTTAACCTCTTTAAGTACTAGAAGGCCACAATAAAGTGTCCTCTCCAGGCTCCCTGTGCCTGCTGCCTGGTGCAAGCACACACAGAAAGGCAGAATCTTGGAGCCAGAGGGGCCAGGGAAGCAGGAGGGCAGCCAAGGATAGTGCCAGAGAGTGAAGCAGCCTCACTGCACCCAGCTGGGATGTCAGGAGGGCAGATCTGACAGGCTCACCCCTTGGGGGAACACAGGAGATGGGTGTCAGAATGCATGTCTGGACAGGGAGCAGGCAGGATGAGGCAGGAGGGAAATTTACCTCCAGGGGATTGAAAAGTTCCCACACTCTTCTGGTTGCAGATGGGATGAGCCCAGCCTTGGCTCCCACAGTGCTGGGGCTCAGGATAGGTTTAGATTAGGCAATTAGGAAGAAATTTTTTAGAGCAAGGGTGGGGAGACACTGGCACAGGTTGCCCAGGGAGGTTGTGGCTGCTCCCTTCCTGAAGGTGTTCAAGGCCAGGTTGGAGGAGGCATTGAGCAACCTGGGCTGGTGGGAGGTGTCCCTGCCTATGGCAGGGGGTTGGAACTGGATGAGCTTTCAAAGTCACTTCCCCCAAACCATTCCATGATTCTATGATTTATGACCAGGACCCCCAGCACAGGGGCTCCATCCCAGCCCCACTACCACAAAGCCACATGCCCTTGCTCCTTGCTCAGTCCAGCTTCAAACTCCCCAGGGATCTGGGGAGATGCTGGAGAGCCCCAAGGTGCCTGACAGGCAGGGAATGATCAGCAATGGGATGCAAGGAGCAGCAACATGCAGGGTGAGCTGGGGAGCATCAGGAAAAGTGTGGCCAGCAGGGCTAGGGAGGTTCTTCTCTCCCTCTAATCTGCCCTGGTGAGACCACAACTGCAATCCTGTGTCCAGTTTTGGGCTCCCCAGTTCAGGAGAGACAGAGACCTGCTGGAGAGAGTCCAACAGAGAGCCATGAGGATGAGTGGGGGACTTGAGCATCTCCCCTATGGAGAGAGCCTGAGAGCCCTGGGGCTGTTTAGGCTGGAGAGCACTAAGAGGGGATCTGATCAGTGTCTATAAATCTCTGAAGGGTGGAGGTCAAGTGTCTGGGGCCAAGCTCTATTCGGTGGTCAGCAGCAATAAGACAAAGAACAGTGGATGCAAACTGGGGCAGAGAAGGTTTCATCTCAACATGAGGAAAAACTTCTTTGGTGTGAGGGTGACACAGCCTTGGAGCAGGCTGCCCAGAGAGGTTGTGGAGTCTCCTTCTCTGGAGGTTTTCCAAACCCACCTGGATGCATTCCTGTGTGCACTACCCTGGGTGATGCTGCTTGGCAGGGAGGTTGGACTGGATGAGCTCTGGAGGTCCCTTCCAATCTCTAAGGTTCTGTGATTCTGTGAGGCCCTGGAGTGTGTTCAGTAAAGGAGCTGAGGTGGAGGCTGGCATCTCCTGGCTGGTGGAGGCCCCTCAGGCTCCTGCTCAGCTGAGTCCCCAGGCCAGGGACATAAAGAGAAGAGACTCCACCACCACCACCTCCCTCACCAGACATCCATGTCTGAGGAGGTCTTATCTCTGCTAATGTTTCACATCAGCCTCCCCAAAGCTCATGGGCTTGGCATGATGCTCCCAGCCTGCATTTGCTCCAAATGGCTTGGATCAGGGGAGAACAAAGCACTGGAGAGCTTTCAAAGCAGAGCTGTGATCACAGCCCCCAGGAGCCGCAGCCGCTCCCCTCCAGCCGCCGCTCACTGGGGACCCAACGGGGCCCGGGCTCAGCCCCAGAACCCACTGGGCAGCAGACTGCTGGTCCTCAGCTCTCCTCTCCCAGCCTCAGCTCTGCTGGCCCAGGGTGGTGGCCAGGCAGGAGCTTCAGTGAGTGGTGATCAGAAGACAACAGCTCCATTCTCACCACAGTGCCTTGCTCCAACATTTGGCCTCGCTCCAGCTGCAAATGAAAAGCGCAGGTTGTGGTTGGGTTTTCTTCCTGCTCCAGAGTTCCTTGGAAAGCTGGTGTGAGCCAGGCTCTGGAGCAAACTCTGATCTCAGCATCATGCCACAGGGCTGAGGGGGCTGCATGACTGCTTGCTTCCCATCCCTGGTGCAGGCAGGTAACAGGGCCCAGGCCGGGGCAGCTGGCAGACTGGACTTCTTTTTCCTCCATAGCCAAGAACTTGGAGGGGGGGGGAAGGGAAATATTCTCTCCTCTGTCCACCTTAGCATAAATTGTCATGGTCATTAGGGGTCCTTCTGTGGAGGCTTGCCCTGCCCAGCCTGTGTTGCAAGCCTTGGAAATGCTGGCAGAGTGTTGGAAGCATTGGTGACACCAGGACTCACCCAGATCGTGGTGGCCACATGTTGCATGAAGAAAGACGAGCACTGTGCTCGTGGTGAGGTGTCCTGAGGAGGTGATGGCACAGGGGCAACTGTGCTGGTTAGGAAGGACTGGAAGAAGAAGAGGAACTCTATAGGCAAGGGAAGGAATAAGACCAGAAAGTCATCTTGGCTTGGCTTCTCCTCCCATGCTCAGAGAAGATGGTGTCTGCCGTGAGTCAGCTGCGGGAGGACTGTGAAATCAGAGCTGAAGAATGCTGAGAAAACAGCAAAACCCCACCAAAAAAAAAAAAATATTATAGGGGGGAAAAAGGCCAACAACCTTCAGGCAAAAGCAAGATGGAGCCTTGGGGCTGGGCAGACACGTGAAAGAGGTCGGATTTAGCAACTGGATGTTCTTGAGGGATAACTGCAGACTTGCATCAGCACTGGGGAAAGAGGAAAACAAACCTAGGAGCAGCAGCTCCCTTCTGGGGGACAGTCAGAGGGCAACACATGGCCCTGCAGCATCTGGCCTTGCAGCACTGGGCTGGAAGGACCCATGGGGAAACCCAGAGGCTCTCCCAACACATTCCCAATCCATGAGAAATGCTGTGGCTGTGATGGTTCCTTTGAACAAGTGGAGCTGACAATCTGGAGAAACGATGGAGCTGCCCAGCGCCAGGCACTGCCAAACGTCTGCCTTCATGGCACCATGGCAGGGGCTGCTCAGGCAGGATCAAAGAATCGTGGAACTCTTTGGGTTGGAAGAGACTTCTAAGATAATCAATCCCAAACATCAACCCAACACCACCATGGCCATTAAACCCTGTCCCCAAGTGCCATGGCCACAGGTTTCTTGAGCGCCTTCAGGGATGGGGCCTCCACCACCTCCCTGGGCAGCCTGTGCCAATCCCTGACCACTCTTGCAGCAAAAACATTTTTCCTCATCTCCACCTTAAACCTGCCCTGGCACAATTTCATAGACTCATAGAATCAGTCAGGGTTGGGCCAGTCAGAAGGGACCACAAGGATCAGCCAGTTCCAACCCCACT
>VWZE01014361.1:3310580-3344469 GCA_013396675.1 Eubucco bourcierii | reverse complement strand
AGTGTGGGGGGTGGGGGAACTCCCAAACCTTTACATCAAAGAAGACACAAAAGAACATTTCTGGGATGTTGTTTAGCAGAAGTTCTGCTAGCAGCTTATCAGCTTGAATGAAAACTGGAGTCAAATAATCTCAGAACCTACATCTGGTCACACTTGGGCTTGAGAAAAACCATGGCAAGTGCAATGGAGCCATTGTAAGGAGAAGCAAAGTGAATGCCAGGATGACCAATATCATTGATGGCAAGCAGGTAGGGACAGCTCAGAGGTCTTCTGCATGGCCTTTTGCAGCAAGGACACCATAGCAATGGTCATGCTTGCAAGGATCAGACACAGCTTGAATGCTGCATATTAATGTATGTGGGTTTTTGCAATTTGCATGCAGAATCCTTCTCCATTGGAGCTTTGCAGCCAAAAGTTATGCCTGCAATGGCTGCAGAAGGCAGTGAAGGCATGCAATAGCAATTTGGTTTCCTCTTTTTGTCTCTCTTCTCCACCTAGCTATTCTGCACATAGATTCACAGATGTGGCAGGATGTGTTTTGGAATCTGGGTGACCAGGGTTTGCCAGCATCCATTTGACAAATGTGCCCTTTTGTATTGCTGAGGTTAAACCACTACCAGAAATGTCCACCACGATCAACAATAATGATTACTACTTTGGAATTTAGAGTGCTCTGCGTTGTCATTCATAAGCAGCGTTTCAGTATTCTTCCAGCCAGGTACATCTCTAGTTACGATAATCGTCTTTCAGTTCGGGAGCTAATTGACTGTACTGCAGCAAGTAGGGAATAAATCATGTTACTATGGTAGCCAAGGTTTTTGGAAAACAGTATTTCCCAGGGTACAAGTGCCATTTATCTGAATTTTACTTCTTTCCCTGAAAAACAGCCCTATCATCACAGAGTTGTAAGAGATTCAAAGTTGCGGTTTCACTTCTTTCCAGCAAAAGTTCTACAGCAAGCTTGATGTTGCTTTTCAGTTTTATTTATTTGGTTTAACCTTGTTCACAGAATACAAATCTATGCATATCTTATAGACTCAAGCTAACAGCTACTGAGACTGACACCTGAGAAAGGAATCTGAAAGAACAAGACACAGTCAGAATTTGACCTTGAAATAGTAAAAGCGAGCCCATAGGATGGCATCAGGCTTGGAGACTTCTCAACCTGTGCAAAGATTGAACCAAGGTCTTGGGCTGAACTCTGTGGATTTATCTGTGCTAATACAAATACTTGGCACTGAAGCCAGGCTTTCTGCCTGAATAGATAAAGGTCATTTAGAGGGATTGCACTGTGAGGGAGTCAAGCACAGCCTCCCCTGGATGTGGTGCATCCATCACTGTGTTTTCTTGTTCAGTGCGGCATAAAGTACCAGAGATTGTATCCTCAATAACATTAATGGTTAAAGTCTTGATTTGGATTTTTATCTCTGCTTTTCAGCCACTGCTACATACGCAAGTGTTTTAACAAAGTATTTTGTTTCTCACTTCCCAGAATACCAAGTGCATTTCATAACACAGCTGTTGTGAATGTTATGGCTCCCTACACTTCATGTGTTAGTCTTCCCTGTGCTTCCCTTCTCTCAATCGTGTTTAATAGGCCGAATTTTATATTTCTCTAAATTTCTTAAAATTTATTGCATTTGTTGCCTGCCTTCCTTTCTTCTTAAATTCAGAGGAACTTCCAAATTTCAATTTTAAAGTGTTTTGTCCTTTTTTTTTTTTTAATGAAGCATAGTATTTGTTGGAGGAAGAGAAGTTGAGATCATAATCTGGCACAGTTGACTAAGTTTCTAAATTTTAAACCACCGCCTTCTCTCTTTTTAAACATTTCCTCTGCCAATACTAAACATTTTGATCATTCAAAATGTAAATTGTACTCCCCATAGATGCTGATGGGTTGTGGATATATTTACATACAAAGGAGCTGTTGAGTGACTCACACAAAGAGTTATGTTCTTGTTCGCAGCTTTAACAGTACAGCAAGGTTTTGCCCCTTTTCTGTACTTTCTGGAATGATTTGCATGCCCACTGGTCTCCAAGCAGTGTTTGAAAGGTGCATGTGGTTAAAACATGTTTTTAAAAAACCTAAAGCCATGAATGGTTTAAATATTTTTGCCAGAAGTGCACATGGTGGTCGCTTTCCAAGAGCTGTGTTCTGTTTCATAGAAAGAACACTCAGAGGAGAACCCCAAGGGCAGCAGTGGTCAGGAGAAGGAAAGTCTGCCAACCTTGTGGGGTAAGGAAGAGAAAGTCACATTAGTCACAATGTGAAATCCAGTGTTCTGGGCTGTGGTGGAATGTTCTCAAGGCACTTAGTACCTTGTAACACCAGTATTGCTATCTGGCTGTGTGCTCTAAGGTCTCACTTGGCAGTAGCATTGGCGGTACCAATCTGCTTACTGAGCAGCATTTTGTGGGACAGGTCTTGCTGTCATGCCTGTATGGCTGCTGGCCTTGGCCCTTTCACACATTTTGTTCTGGCATGAGGTACGACCTGTTTCTGTTGTAATATTCAAAATGTTGGGCCTGGTTGTGCTCGAGAAGGCTGAAGAGCACACTGGAGTTGCTCTTAGCCCTAAAAGCCCTGAGCTCCTGTACGTTTGCTGGGCAGCATTTCAAAACATGCTTGGAACACCTCTGCACTGCTCATGAGCCTCCTAGGAGGCCCATAAGAAACTCTGAGAATGTAACTGGCCACAGCTGTCTGATGTTAGCATGACAGATTTTCTTAGATCTTTCCTCTTCCTTAGCCTTACCCAAACACCAGGCCCAATACTGTCATATCAGTTTGGGAATGGCTCAGGCCTTTCATGAACTTGTAGAAGTATTTGATAAACAGCTTTATCTTCTACTCCTGAGAGTAGTCCTGGAATCTGAGGAGTGCATAGAAGGAGTGCATAGAACCGTCCACCTTGCTTGACTCACTTCTGACTAGTTTACTGTCTTCCACTTTGCTTTTTCTTTTAATTTGGAGCTCGCTCAAGAGTACCCAGGATAAAAATGATGCTGCAGGAGACCCCTATCTATCTCAATGTGGCTTTTGACCAGCAAGCAGGCCTGTGATCATCTCTACAGAGGCTACCCTGCTCTCCTCCACTTGCATGGCAGCTTTCTATAGTCTGGGTTTTATGTGCTTTGTCTGTTGATTTATGCTGTATTATTTACCTCAGAGTTGAAAATGTTTGTGTTAAGTCCTGAACGTGGAGTCAGGAGGTAGGTGGAGGCTTTTCAGGCTATGTGACCTCTCCTAGCAAACTTTGAAGGGCATCTGTTGTCCAGCCTCAGTACTGTTTGTTTTGTTCGGAAGCGAGCCCTATAAAAGGGCTTATTACACAACATAAGTGATTTTCTTGCTGCTAAGCAAATATTTGCAATATATTTTGGGAACTCAACCATTCAAAGTTAAAAAGCAGGGATATCTACCAGGGACACAGGAAGCATGTAAAGGCCACCTTCAATTGGGAGGACATGGGTTGGTTTTAATATCTTGAATCTAAAAGGAAGCCAAGACACATTCCTACCCTGATCTTCACTGAGATATAAGGTTTTTAGCATTTCAACAAACATGGGCACCTCTTCCCAAACTGTTCTTCAACACCTCCACTAGTTATAAAAACCAAGGTACTGTGGAACAGAGAGAAATCATATGACTTTAGGAAGCTCTGTATTAGAACCTGGATCATATTTTAGAGGGTAGTGTGTTTTATAAATGCCTGAAGTAATGAACAATACCCAGTTATGGAGAGTTCATCACTAGCTGAGTGACTGCTCCCAGTTCCAGCTCATTCCTTTGACTTGACTAGAAGTTGCGAAGACAGCATGTGGCTCAAACTAGCTGGCTGAGGAGCAGCAGATCAATGCTAGTCAACATCTAACTTCCACATGTGAATTTCTCCTTGTGCCATGGTATTGACAGGTGGCCTTATTTATATGCATGTAGTTTATAAACAGTGTGGCTATTGGAAATGAGGTCATATTTTGTATAAACATTTATTTCAATAGTTTAAAGAACAAGCCATTCAAAACATCTGGAAATCACAAGAACATGAGTCATATATAACAGCTATATCTTAAATAGGCATTAGCAGTACAAAGTCATCTTTCACTGTGATAAAAGTTACAACTTGGTTTGTTTTTTTTTTTTTTTTTCTAAAAAATATTCAAGCCATGGAGTATGTTTTTCTCATACATATATACAGCATCTAATTGCCTTTCTTCTTTCCTGTAGAGCCTGGAAGCTTGTGTGCTAGAAACAACAGGCTACACCTTGAAAGCTTGATTGGTTTGGATTGTATGTGCAGAGCTAGGCAAATAATTTACACACATCATGACTATATGTGGATGTAAGTGACAAATCAGGGGTTTGAAGACCATGTGCACATACATTCCCACAGCTGCTCATCTATCCATAACAACTGATGTGGTTATAAATCATTAGGTCTGGAGTTACTTCTAGAATGCCCCTATCTCTTTTCCAACTAAACTAAGACCTACTTGCATTATAACACTCTGCCCATCAGTGTTCTGTTACGCTTTCAGTGGTGATTTGGTAAAATGTGTTTGTCCTGTCTTAGTATGTGCGGACTGATAAATAATTGTGGTTTTGATCAGCTACAACTGTTTTATCCTCGTCTCTAAGGCAAGCATTTCCTTTTCTATTTCATAGGGAAGGTCAGCATTAACTTGCACTTCAAAATACTGCTTGATTTCTTCTACCTCCTTTTCCCAGAAATCTTTGGAGATATCAAACAGTTCGGTCAAGTTGACATCATCTAAACCCTTCAAGTTCAAAGCAGTGTCGGCAGGGATGTAACCGATGGCAGTTGGCTTGGCAGAGGCTCTGCCTTCAATCCTGTTGAACATCCACTCCAGAACACGGGAATTCTCTCCAAAGCCAGGCCACAGAAATTTCCCTTGGCTGTCTTTCCGGAACCAGTTAACATGAAAGATCCTGGGGAGTTTTGCAGCTGGACGCTGTGCCATGCTGAGCCAGTGGGCCAGGTATTTACCAAAATTGTAGCCAAAGAAAGGCCTCATGGCGAATGGATCATGCATAATGATTTTCCCTGTTCAAAACACACAGGGAGAATGGGAGGTAAGAAATAGCACATCTATTCTAATGCACAAAAAGTGAGAGCCAGCCCAGGATTTAGTACCCATGGTCCCTTAACCACCCGCTGTATGTGAACTCAAGAGCTTTAGAAAACAAAACAAGCATTATCCTTGATGTACAAATTAAATTTATTTTTTGTAATCAGTGGAAATTAAAGCTCTTAAATCTGAGGTCAGGCAGCTTAAATGAAGATCCTGAAGAGCTGACTTTGATCATTTGTATATTTATGTTGAGCTCTAGCAGAAGATAGAATTCAAGTTTATTTACCCCAGACTGTAACAAGAACTCCATATCAAGGCTTCTGACAATCCCATGCCTGCACCCAGTTCTGTATGCCTGCCACCTAGGGGATTATTTTGCTTAATTTGACTTTTACAGAGAATTTGGCTTTAATTCCAGTACAAATATTTTCTATTGTGAAAATGCACAGGTTGCAAAATTAGCTGCCAAAATCAAAATGTGAAAGATCAGGGAAGAAGGACAGAGCAGGCAGCCCAAGGAGGATTGATTTAAATACAGGTTGTCAGATTAAATTTTGATTTACCTTTGTGCTCAGCAGCTGCTGTTGCTTCAGATCTCATAGCTGCTCCTATGAATACTCCATGCTGCCAGTTAAAGGCCTCATATACAAGAGGCACACCTGTAAAGAACAAAATCACTTGAGCAACTAGATGTACAGAAATGGTTTTGTAGTAGATTTTTGCTACCTGTGGTACTGCTGTGTATTAGTCTCCAATGTGTTCTAATTTTTCCTGGTTTTTTTAAATCAGTTAATTTCCTACCCCCTTATAGCAAAGAAGCTTATATAAACATTTTCAAAACTAGCTACTGATTACTGAACACATTCATGTTTAGTTGCTCAGTAGGAAATATCTGGGACTCAGAATCCCCAGCAGGTTCTATTTGGACTAGAATCTGGTCCCGTGGTCATGATATTAGACTCATTATTATTTATTTTACTCATTTTTCTGTAGACTGCCTGGTACTGGTTCCCTTCTCTAACCATTTCCTATATGAACTAGTTAAACTGCAAGAAAATTGAGACAAGTGTAGCAATTTGCTATATGTCTATTACCCAGGTTAGTGGGTCCTCATCTCTCTCCCGCTCTTTATTATTATGACCATTTTGGTGTTAACATCTAACAATTCAGACACTGAAAAGCCAGTGGCTGTCTGTGAGTCAAAGGCTAATAAAAGTTAGATGAACATGATTATTTCCTTGCTTTTGCAGCTGTGAAAGTAAAGTCTGTGCCTGGTTGTGTTTCAATGCTCCTATGGTCAGCCCTTCAGCCCAGGCTGCTGTATCTCTTACCAGCAGGTCTGCGGCCTCCGAAGATTATCCCTTCAATGGGCACACCCTCAGGCGATTCCCATGCAGGGTCCATGATGGGGCATTGGCTGGCTGGAGTGCAGAATCGTGAGTTGGGATGAGCACAAGGTTCCCCTGAGCAGAATACAAGAATATGTCACAATGGCAGAATCAGCTTGAATTCAGCAGAGGAAGCCAAGAGAGGCTGTGGAGCGAGTCAGGTTACCATTATCTGGAGTCCAATCCTTGTTTTTCCAAGAGGTCAGTGATACTCCTGGTGATAATGGCTCATCAATGCCTTCCCAATAGACACCTCCATCACTGGTTTCTGCTACATTGGTAAAGATGGTGTTCTTGAATATGGTTTTGATAGCATTGGGGTTTGTTTTGACTGAGGTCCCAGGGGCAACACCAAAAAAGCCATTTTCTGGATTGATTGCTCTTAAATTGCCTGGAAGTTAATTAACAAAATATTAAACCAGTTAGACTTCCTTACTGTAATCCAAAATTTTGTAGCATGTCTTGCTGCTAAAAGCAACCCATATTGCACTGTAAAATAATCCAATTTCAGCTCCATACCTTGTTCATCAAATTTCATCCAGGCAATGTCATCACCCACACACTCAATCTTCCATCCTGGCAGGCTTGGGTTCATCATGGCCAAGTTAGTTTTACCACATGCACTAGGGAATGCTGCAGCAAAATACTTCTTTTTGCCTTCTGGATTGGTGATGCCCAGGATCTATTGAAAAATTAATGCAGCTGTTAAACACAGTCTCTTTTTTTTTTCTGGCAATTTTAATTTTGAAGATTGTCTCTCAGCAAGTGGTAATGATAAAATATTTAATTATGCAAATTTGTTCCTACAGAAGAAGCACCACATAATATGGTTGACAAATAAACTGTACTTCATTAATCAAGAAGTCTACTCTTTTTTTGCCCCTAGAATAAGGAAATCTTGTCTTTAAAAAAACCCACCAAGTATGAATATAATTCAAACTTGTGTTGTTCTTTTGCTAATTAAAGATAAACAGACTATATACAGCTGCATTTTTCAGCTGAGACAGAAGAAAATCAAGCGACAGGCTTTTGGCTGCATGACTGGAGTGAAGTGAAAACACTTTCTGTATGAAAATTTCTACATTGCTCAGAGTCCATAGGTACTTTTTTCAGAGACTCTTCTACACACTTTGAAACTAACTTTGTAGGGGTATTTTCTGGCACTAGAATGTGTAAATAACAGCAGAAAGTAAAGGCAAGAAGGGTACAAAGCAGAACTCATGTAGAAAATGTACTAGTTGCAGTTTTTTGAGTGCCTAAACCTCTTTATAATATGAAAGACAAGACAATTTTCAAAGCTTGCATTAATCTTTTACTGCTAGGTTTGTAGGGGCAATGTGGTTGCACCATGATGATGTTTAGGTGCATGGGTCTGCCTACAAGCAGACACTTCCAAAAGTTCCAAATCCTTCTTGGCTCCTGATGTTACAGGTACTATTTTAGAACATTTGCTACTTAACCTTGCAAACAGTTTCCTATTTCTCATAAGCCTGCCATGTGATAAATTCCCATCTAATGTTACAGGACTATCCATATGAGACTAATTTCATTGATAGCAAGATGTGATGTATTTATGTTGAACTAATTTAGGGTTTAATGGCTGTTCAAATAACACATGATTTAGTGGCTCTTACCAGCATGTGCTCAGCTAACCAGCCCTCCTCTTTGGCAAGTCTGCTGGCAATTCTGAGTGCAAAGCATTTTTTCCCCAGTAAGGAGTTTCCTCCGTAACCGCTGCCAAATGAAATGATCTCTCTGCGATCTGGGAGATGGGCAATCAGCGTTAACTCCGGGTTGCATGGCCAGTTGTTGATTAATGGTTCTGCAGAACAGAATGTTGTGCTTATGAATGCAGAAATTTCCAAGCTGGATCACACTGTTGTTTCATCAGCATCAAGCTTCTAACAGGAACCCATACCAGATGCTATAAAGGAAACCTCCTGGTAAGTACCAGGGATAATAATCTCCTTGCCCTGAAAGTCTTACTGAGCTGTGATTGAGTTCTGAACACAGTGCTGTTGTACAAACCACCCTTGCCTTCTATAGTGAGTGTCTCCCGTGTGCTGAGAACTCAGTCAGCTCTAAAGCAGGCATGTGGGAATTTTCAGGGGTGACAGTGTCTTACCTTTTAGTGGTAGAGGACATCCAACTGAGTGAAGGCATTTTACAAACTCGCCGTTGCTCAGGGCTTTCAAAGCATCTGTTCCCATCCGTGTCATGATCCTCATACTGGCCACTACGTATGGGGAATCTGTCAGCTCAATGCCAATCTTGGACAAAGGAGACCCAATAGGCCCCATGCTGAAGGGGATGACATACATTGTGCGCCCTGGATGTGGCAAAGAGCAGAAGGAGGAACTTTTGAAATAATTTTGTTGAGATGAAGGTTGCTTCTCACTTCTTTAAAAGCTGCTTGTCTTGTGGGTGATTCTGCTGATGTTTAAAGAGCTGTGGATTTGTTTGATTGTGTAGCAAAGAGTTTTATCTTAAATGCTGGAAGGAGCTGCTCAGACAAATTGTCTAGTCAGTAGTAAAGGTGAGTGGAGGCCAGGTCCTCTGCTGGTATAAATCATTGAGCCTGAACTTATTGCTAGGAGTAGGGGTTCTCAAGTGTTGACTCATTTCTTATCTGCTACTTTGTTGTTGTGTGACTTCCTTAAAACAAGTCACCCATATTTTCCTGTCTTTCTTTGCCCTTCTTAATGAAGACCACACTGGAAAGAGACTGAGGGCTACCTTTGCATGGGCACTTGGCTCTATAATAAGGATCCAGATGAAACCAACAAAGTGCCTAGTATAAGCAACCTTCAGCTGAATTAGAGTAACTAATAGTTGTAGTGCCTCTATAATCCTAGGAGTTCAAGGTCAATCATTCTTTTCTTGCCCACCTTGCATGCAGCCTGGGAACCTGGTATTGAAGGCTTTCTCAAAATCTTCCTCAGACATCCAGCGACCCAGCTGGCTAGTTCCAGTTTTAGGGATGGGAATGGTGTCTCTCTGTTCTTGAGTGATGATGACGGTTTTGCTCTCAATTCTTGCCACATCTCTTGGATCGGTGAGAGCCAACCAGCTGCATTTCACCCAAAATCAGGAAATTAGACTTTAATTATCAATACAGAACTTTTTACCTGTCTGTAGGACTGGTTTAGGACAAAAGGGTGAAATGCTCTGGAAGGCCAAAACTACAGCGACAGAGCCAGTGTAACAGACAGTCTCAAAAACCAGTTAGATACATTCTCTCACACAAATTGTTTCAAGACTCTCCAGTACAGATAACAAACAGCCTAGGAAGTTCTGGTTACACTTTAATACTTCATTGCCTCTTACTTCAGTCTTCTTCTCTTTAACTAACTTGCAAGGGAAAGTTAATCTCATTTAATTTTCGTTCTCATCAGTGTGAAGTTGTTTTGCATGGAGACCACAAAATGATGCATTAAGCAAAGTGGGTGCCAAGCAAATACTTTAAAGTGTTGGTAGAAGTGCCTTTGGGGTCAGAATCCAGCTAAGTGAATTGGCATAGTCCTTTAAGCTACAAACATCATGAAAGAAATACTGAGTATGAGCATGATCATAAAAAGTGAAGGAGTTTTATTAAAGGGGATTCTTTTTCCCCTCTAAAGAATTATTGCCATCTATTTACAATAGAGAGGATTGTTTTACATTTTCACCTCTGTGCATAGAAATCTTCCTTGAGTATAAAAATGTTCTAGTTGGGCTGTCATAACCATCATCACTACAGCTAAGCATATAATTAACAATGAATAATTTATCTGGTGAATCTTGCCCTTTTCTCTCCCAAATAGTCTGCAAACAGATTGCCAAATTCCTGCACTTAGTTATTCGAAAGTCTTTGCAGAATCCTTCCATTAAGATCTCTTGGTGGGCACGTAATTCCTGAGTGTGTACTTGGTGTTAATATTCTCCTTTCATGTGGGGTTAGTTGAGAGAGATGATGAAATATTTGAAAAAAAAAAAAAGTACTTGCTGAATACATTACAGTCAAAGCTCATCGGCACGGTACGAATCATGTCTGTACTGAATAATATTTGAACACCCACAGAGCTATTTGAACGCCACAAAGTATTTGATGAATAAACTAATTGACTAAAACAGTAGAATTCTTCAAAAGATGCATTTGCTAAATAATATTTAGCCATTGTTAATGGTTAGTTACATAAGTCTTGTGACATTCTTTCAGGTGCCCGATATAACTAATCAATAGAGACACTGTGCAGTTAACAGCCCAACTGAATAATATGCTTTATGTTAAGCTTTAGAGGGAAAAGTTTGCTTTACCTATGTAAGCTAGGAAAGCAAATATTGAAGGGTTATAAGCGGTTTTAAAAGTAAACAGGACAGAAAATCCATGGTGCAACTGCAAGACAATATTTGACTTCCTTCAGGGTACTCACCAGTTCTCATACTTGCTCAGCTTCTTGATCATGCCTTGTTCTACCATGATGTCCAGAATTTTTTTGTTTTCCTCTTCTGAGCCATCACAGATGTGAATGTTCTCAGGTTGACACAGCTTGGCATTACTTTCAATGAAATCCCTTGCTTCTGGAGGCAAGCTGTCCAAATCCCCCTGGACAACCTTGGGCATGACGTTTACCTCTGCTTTCAGCTGTGGGGGCATTATTGAACCTGTAGTGGATCTTGTTGATGGCTTTGAAATACTGATCACAATCTAAAACCAAACATGCAGAGTGTGTTAGCACACTACAACTGCCTAACCAGTGTCAATAAGCCTTCCTAACAACTTATTACACAAATACAGCATTTGTAATAGACTTGATCATGTACTTCTGCTATAAAATCAACACAGAGGACTTGGATAACTGGTAGTTTCAAGCTGGAAAAAAAGAGAGGCCATTCTACTTACTGTATCTGTAAGATTGAGCTGGATCAGAGAGGATTCTGCTGTTCCTTTCTGCTGATTTTGTTTTGCTTGCTTTGGAGTACTCCTGTGATCACTGCTTTCCAAGGGATCATCCTTCTTCCTTAAATATTCTTCATGATGGTGTCCATCCCACTAGGCGAGGTGAGAGAGGCTTGTCCTTTACGTCACCACTGGATGTGTCTTGGGACAGTGCCACCGACATTGTCATCGTGCAGCCCTGACCAGGTAATCATTTAACAGGTTTGATTAATGAATGCTGGAAGCAGTGATTCTTAGCCCCTGTGTTTTGTTGGTTTGAAACAGTTACAAAACTTAGCAGTTTAACCAAACTTTGATCCAATTTGACTTTGAAACCAAAAGCACTGTAACTTCTCAGTGTGTGGGAAAGGTTGAGTACAAAGAGTATCTGGAACCAGGAACACAGGGGTCATCCAGACAAAGAGCAGTTGGCACATTTGGTAGGCAAATGCTTGCTACTTGGCTGCGAAGAGGAGGCTTGTCCAAGGTGTGTTTATTCACCTTGGGAACATTGCCTGATCTGGGGATAAAGTTCAACAGTGAGCACTGACAGACATGAATAACCACTATGATTGCCTGCCTCAAGGCCTTTTTTTTTTTTTTTTTTTTTTTTTTTTGTCCGTGCAACTCTGGAAAAAAACAAAACCAAGCAATGTAAATATAAATGTTGAGTTTCCTTCAGTGCAGGAGAAAACGTTTTTGCTTCTGGCTTGCTTTAGGCTCTTGAAAACTGAACAGTATCTTCTACTGTTAGAAACTCAGAAGAGGTAGATGAGCAGCTGTCTCTGTAATTAACCTTCTTCAAATGTTATGTTTTCTTTTACTGGGAGTCCTATGTGGGTCATAAAATATTAACCTGTCTTTGAATTACTACTCAAACTAAAGACACAAAACTGCTCAGGACTGTGGCTGCACACTTTTTGTTACGTATGTGAAGTCCATTGTATGCATGTGTGCCTATACAGATGTGTACATATCTGTATTGTTTGTGGCAGTAGCTGATGCCAACAGCCCCTGCTATTCTTACTGTTCTGAGGCTGCCAGTGTGACCTCAGACATCTTGAGGTCTTGCCTCTAACTGTTCCTGCCCATCTGTCTTTCAGCTCTTTACCTTCTCTTTCTCCATTTTAGACTATCACACCCATAATGGAAGGCTGGTCTTCATCTGTGTCTGTCCACGTTTCCTGCGTATGTGAGAACTGAAATATATCAAGCAAAGCTGTAGCAATAACTCTGCTGCCACTTCATCTCACTCTGCTTGCACCCGGTCCCAGTAAAGCATCTTGGGCCTGGATAAGGCAAAGCTTTCATGCCAACCTGTCACTTAAATTGATAGGGCTTCCACAATGCAAGCAGAGGATTGTCAACAGTAGCTCACAGAGCAGGAAACCTGGGAGTCCTAGTGAAGATTCATGGAGTCCTTTAAAGCAAAACAGTTGTCTCTAAGTATGCTGTATAAGGGATGTTCATGACCCACCAATGACTCAGGTTCATGCAGTCAATGAGATGTTTCCAGAAAGGCTTTTCTCAGACAGTCAGCAGTGACTTGGCAAGCCCAGCAAAGCTGGGTCTGGCAGAGCAGCACAGATCAGGAGTGCAGCTCACCTTCCTGCCCTGCAAGTCTGAAATACTGCAGAGCTGACTCTCACACTGCAGAAATGTTTCCCCTGGGACCGTGTCCTCTATATCTATTGCAAAGCTTTTTATTATGTTTTGTAAATGTAAAAGGAAGAAAACAGTGAAGTAAGAGGGCTGTCCTTGATGGACTGCAAGACCAAACATTCCTGAAAAGGAAAACAAAAATCTAGTAGGATAAGTGCTAACGATTGCTCCAGATGGGGCTCTGCTGCAAGCAAAGATAAAGCAAATTTAATGATAGAGGTGGTGTTGGTATTTGGAGCCCATATACTGTGTTGCTGGTGGAGCTGATTAGAAACATTTTGACTAGTTGCTTTTTTCTTTTAAAACATAGTGTTATAAATGGGGCATAACCAAGTGTTGGTTGGTTTGTTTGTTTGTTTTTAATGTTCAGCCACACTAAGCAGACCCCTCTTTCAGTGAAGTATAAAAATACGAAGTCCTTCCTCCTGGCCAAGTAAGTCATCATAGGGAAATAAAAAAAAAAAAAAAAAATTAATACAGCAGTGCTTCTGTTGTCAGAAAAAAAAGAGAATGGACCAGAAAATCAGTGTATTGCAACGTAAGTCAGAATAAAAGCTTAAGACTGAGAGTGTAAGGCAGCATGATTAGTCCTAGTGTCTCTTCAGTTTTGAGCAGAGGGAAAAAATCCCCAAAGCCCAAGCATTAGTTTCTGCCAATTAAATTATAGTCAGGCAGGTGTTGTGCAAATTTTCTCACACTGCAATCCTAACCTCCCACAATCTTGCTATACAAACTGTGGGCTTCTCTTGAGAAGACACTAAATATGCCAAATTGGTGGCACTGTGTTATGAACATATGTCCATTAAAAATCACATTAAGGATTCCAAATGTTTTTCATTTGTGATGGCAGCAGGGCTTGAGTGCAGATGTCCACTGGGAATTCTAGACACTTAAGCATTAAATTACTTGTATTTAGGTAACACCTTCCATCAGAGGACCTCAAAGCATATCACAAACACACAGGGAGCCTCAAGCCCCCCTATCAAACACACGTAGTATTTGATGCAATGGAATAACTGCAGTAGATGCAAATCAGGGACAAGGGGTTTTTCAAGAATGCTCTCATTTAGAGATTCAGGTTTTAGATACCCAACAGAAGGCATTAAGGGTTCAATCCAAAGATACTGAATTCTTCCACAGGAGTAGCACCTCCAGTGGCTCAGTTACAGTGGGCTTGGAGTATTCACACAATATCAACGTGTGCTGCTTTTGCTCTGTACATGTCTGGATTCATTTCACTGGAAGACCTCAGCAAGAAACTTGGGAGGTGCTATGGGGACAACATAAGATGTTTTTAAAAAAAACCCAAAACCAAAACAAACCTTGAATGTAAAGTTTATTTTCCATTTAAACAAGAAATCTTTTTTAGTAGTAACTATATTATAATATTCATCTAATAGCTGATACAATTTCTTTGGATTGAACTTTTTTTGGCACTTTTCCACTGTGCTTCTTGACACTTGAATGTGATGCTCATCAGGTGTCTTCTTGGAAGCTGTCAAATTATTTAAATGAGTGTGAATCTGACATTTCAAGATGATAGTGTTCAACAAGTGCCTTGAAAGAAGTGTTTTCAGGATGTTTGCTTTGATGGACACTATTCAGGCTGTTCAAAACAGGTTTTGAGCTCTTCAGCTTTTACTGGCTTACTGGAGCTCAATGCAACAAATGTAAAGACTCTTAGATGCTTGGAAAAAGTGGCATAAGAAAAATTAACTCATCACTACAAAACCAAGGTGCAACAAAGCACTCTCAATGAGATCTGAAAGTTGTTAATGGCATGTAATAACACTCAGAAATTCTACTCCCTTCACATTGCTGATTATCCTACATATTGTCACCTCCAAAGAGTTTGTCACTTGGGGTTTTTGTTATAAAATTATAATTTATTTTTTTTAAAGATTCTTGAGCTGTTCTACTAGCAGAAGAACATTGCTTCTTGATAATTTTTTTTTTTAATGTGAAGTTGTGCTCAGCTGCAGTTGCTGCTGGATTGGAAGCCATGCAAACTCAGATCTGAAAGCAGCCCTTGCAAGCGTACAGCTCAGAGAGACCAGGGTAGGGACCACTCCTTGCAGTTTCCAGAAGAAAACATGAACTGTGCAAATTGCCTGCAGTTGCAAAAGAGTCTGTGGTTGAGCCAAGTGTTTATTCCAGACCTTGCACTGCCCTGTGTGATATTTCCACCTCACAGCCCCTTTCCTTACAGACAGTCCTTCGGCACTGACCCAGCTGTAGGAGGTCTGAGGGCTCTGGCCACACGTGCGGCACGCTCCTCTCCTCGTGCACCATGTCACAGTATCACAGTATCCCAAGGGTTGGAAGAGACCTCAGAGATCATCAAGTCCAACCCATCACCACAGCCCTCAAGATTAGACCATGGTCTACCATGAGATCAGCCTCTGGCACCCAGCACAACAGGTAGCACCAAACTGGGAGCACAATACTTCCCTTGTTACCTTCTTCTCCCCAACCCTAAATAATATGGTACTTGTCTTGGGCTGATTTTAAGATATAACATCTGTAGAGTACTGAAGTGATGTAATTTTGTGTCTGTGTTCAAGTGGTTTGTTCCGATGGCAGAGGAGCAGGAAGAAAATAAACAGATTTATTGTGATTAGTCTGTGCTTTCATTAGCCTGTCCAGCATTCTCATCTGGGCAACTGGCATGCTAAAACTTCTCAAAGGAAATGGAAGGGTTTATGATCTCTGACAAAAACCACCAACCTTTGATGCTTAGTTTAAGCTTGATCAGGTTTTCAGGAAAGTCCAGGCCAAGGTTGACATTCCACAAGCAGGCTGGTTTCTTGCTTGTTATTCTTCTATTTGGGAGAGAAACTATTTACTCTTTTCTGTTCTCTCTTAGTTATTCTTTTGTAGGGAATAAAAACCAGGTGGTAGCTAGGGTGATACCGTGTTGCATCCATAAATTGCTTGTGGAGACAATACACTCAATGTAATGGAGGTTTTATATCATAGAAGGGTAAGGTTGGAAGGGACCTCAAGGATCATCCAGCTCCAACCCCCTGCCATAGGCAGGGACACCTCCCACTAGTACAGGTCACTCAAGGCCTCGTCCAACCTGGCCTTGAACACCTCCAGGGAGGGAGCAGCCACAACCTCTCTGGGCAACCTGTTCCAGTGTCTCACCACCCTCACTGGAAAGAACTTCCTCCTGACATCCAGTCTAAATCTTCCCTCTGCCAGTTTAAACCCATTGCCCCTTGTCCTGTCATTACAAGACCTTGTCAACAGTCCCTCCCCAGCCTTCCTGTAGACCCCCTTTAGATGCAGGAAAGCTACTCTAAGGTCTCCTCAAAGCCTTCTCTTTTCCAGCCAGAAGAGCTCAAACTCTCTTAGCAGAGCTGCTGCAGCCCTCTGAGCATCTTCGAGGCCCTCCTCTGGACTCACTCCAACAGTTCCATGTCCTTCCTCTGTTGGGGGGCTCCAGAACTGTACACAGTACTCCAGGTGGGGTCTGACAAGAGCAGAGTAAAGGGGCAGAGTCTCCTCCCTTGCCCTGCTGGCCACACTGCTCTTGATGCAGCCCAGGACTCATTTGGCTGTGCAGACTGCGTGCATGCTCCTCTCATGCTGGTGACTTTTCTCAGCCACACAGGACACTCAGTCTGGTCTCTGATTTCACACATGCATCTCAGGTAGGAGATGGCACCCCACATGCAGAGGAGCAAGCAGCTCCCTTTTCGTAGTGCTTCCTCAATTAGTGGGTCTAAACAGCATGTTATTTGCTGTCAATTGTTCCCTCTTATGAGCGCATTAGCTCTGGAGATGGGATTGACTCCTGTAATCTTAACCATGGTTAAATACTTCTTTTGAAGTTATTTCTTGAGCTATGACTTTAATCTGAGGACTCCTCCACATAGGAATCCCTATGAGGGATCCATGTGATTACATAAGTCATGGGCTCTGTAGCCACTGGTATCTGACCAATGACCAGGTATGTGTAACTGTCAAGTGTGAGCTTGGGAGCTCTCCTCACCTACTATAGAAGGTCTAATAAGAATACAGAGTGTTTGGGCTCATCAAGACTTCAACTGACTTTTTCTTGTCCACCATGTACTGGATAAGATAATTACTATGCTTTTTGCATGGTTACTATTTTTTTTTCCTGGATGCACAGTAGAATTACAGCCAGAAGAGAAGGGAACAAACTGTACTAAACAGAGTGGAAAACAGTTGGCATAAGGTTGTGTGTTTCTCTTCACCTATGTAACATCTGCTCTGTTCATTCACACAAAGCCCAGATGGCACCAAGACTCAGCTTTGCAAATAAAAATGGTAACCCTTGCTGGAGTGAAAGTGATTTACTACAGAGCTGTGTACCTGCAGCTGTCAAGGGCTCCCTGCTCCCTACCTGTATAGGAGGTAAATGACAAATCCTTGCACATAGCTTCAAGCAGATGTTTCAACCTCTTGTTCAAAAGTAGTCTTCTGGCTTCCTGCTGATAACTAAGGTCCTTCTGACTGTGCCCTTCTACAGAGACTTCACCTCCCTAGGCCTCAGGAAATTACATAGCAGTACCTTCCAAAATTTAAACTTGTTGTTTTTGTCTAGGATGAGACAATCCTGATGCCTCTTGCTCCTTCCATTTGTTCCATTAGTTATTTCTCTGCCATTTTTGCTTCCTAACAGCACTTTCTTGTCAGTTCAGAGTTACACAGCTCTGTTCTACCTGACTGGCAATGTAGGCTATTTTATTATTTTTTAAAAATTATTCTATTTACATTTTGTGCCTCTTTTGATCCCTAATTGCATGCAGTCTGACTCAGTGGACATAGTTCTCTCTGTCCTTTATAACTGAGTTGTTTAAAGAAAGGTGGCTTTAACTGGTAAGCATGGCTGCAGATTCAGAAGGTTCAGGTTCTGTTTCTTCCTCTGCTCTGGATTTCCCCTTTGACTTTGCACATATAACTTTAAATCTCCATGGAACTTTATCCTCCCCACAGGAAGGGAGATGGGAGGTGATGATTCCAATTTCTCTCTGTTCTTGTGTATTCTTCCTAGTTGGGCTGATAGCTCCTGGTCAGAGGAGTTAAAAACCTAATTAGATAAAGATTGTTATCCCTTCTCATCTTTGAATCTGTGCTACAGAGAGTCCCTGCTGGGTTCTCTCTAGATTATTGTAATGCAAATAGTATACTCTTATTTGAAATGAAAAATATTTACTATCACCTATTTTATCCTTTGATAGCAACACAAAAGCACCAACTTGGGCTACACTGTGTTTTCTGTTTCAAGTGAGATTTGTTCTGGTTTTGTTGTTGTTTTTTTGGTTTTTTCCCCAGCAAAACAGCTTTTGATTAATATTTCAGGCACTTTGTAATGCTGGAAGAGACAACAACAGGATAGAGAAGATGACTGTGCATAAATAAAAGCCAGGCTACATCTAAAGGTCAGAAGGAGAATGTTCCTATGTCAAGCACTACATACCTTTTGGTTCTTGAACATGAGGGCTGTAGGGAAATCAACACAGCAAAAAAAAAATAATTACCTCTGTAATTGCTCCTGTGTTTACTGGAAAACTCAGCACAGGTCAGTTGAAATCCCACATACTCTACACTTAGCCTTAGCATATTTCTAACAAGAAGAAGGAAACATGGGTGGAGCCCATGGGATTTTTTTTTCAATGTGGAGACATTTTTATTTTGCTAATGCAAACAGTTCCTACCAGACAAGTGCTTCAGGTGTGATTGTTGCTACAAACAACACTTGGTAAAGAGGGCAATGGTTCAGCCAGGCCCTAGAGATCATTCTTGTTTCTTACTCAGACAGAATCCTGACTCTGTACATGCTTCTGTTGACTGACCATCTGTACCTGTCTCCAAATGTACCAATTCAGGATGATTCACACACTTATGAATACTGTTTACTTAAAGAGGAATCTTATACGTGAGCTTAAACTAATGTATTCAAATGAATAACAACCAACTTGCATTCTGCAAATAAAAGTAGTAACCAGCTTGTTAACCTTGTATAGTTCAGGGATTTGTGTTGCAATAACATCAAGGCAGTACCTCATTATTTTGGGTGAAGCATAAATGTGTTCTGCCAGGAGATCTTACTAAGACAGAACAAAAAGGTATGAATGACAGATCAAGAGACTGTAAGTCTGTAGAGGCAGCTATGAACAGAGTAATAACCATTATTCACAAAACAAGTCACTTACAATCCTAATTTGCTTTCCAGGCACTTCCTCATCTTGCTGTTTAAAAAGATTATGGGAGACTATAAGGCTGACTTTGTTTATTCTCATATAAACATAAAAGATGTTAAAAGATTCCTGCTATACTGTATTTCTCCTACCAGTTCCTGATGGGGAGGCATAGGACTTTGTCTTTCTTTGAGTGATGATTTGTCACTATAGCACGGTGAAAGACTAAGATTTAAAGTATTTCTGCTGCTAAATATGGAGGACTAAACCACCTGCTGTCTGACATTAATATACCTGTCTTTAAATATGTCCTTAAATTTTGTAGCTTATTCTTTATTTCTTTGGATTTTTGAATTGAGAAGCTTTATTAGGGCTCCTCAGACATTTTAGCACCCATGCTAGTTCATGATCTAAGCTAGGAAAAATGTGCACAGGAAACCTGTGCTCTTCTGAACCCCCCAATCAACTCCTTACTGTTGATTTTGCAAGGTTTAATGTTCACTTGCTCCATATCCACGTGGAAGCAGAATTTGGACTCCTTTGGATGATACATCTCACTCATTGATTTATTAGGACAATGACTTAATAGTGTCATTCTCTGGAGATCCTATTAACTTCCAAGCAATGGTGCTTGTTTAGCTGTACACAAAGAGCTGTTCTCAGAACTGTTTTCCTGATTAAAGATTAACAATGTGATAAAAACAAGGCAACATGGGCATCCTTGGAGTTTGTTTCTTACATCAGTTGGGTTAAACCTTTACTATCTTTTCTCACTGTGTAACTGCACTTTGTCTTTGGCAATCAAATTCTGCAGAGCTCCAGCACATTTCCTCCAGTTTAGTCAAAACAAGAGGAAAACTTTCTGCCTTTTAAACTTTTAACTCTTCGACCCTTGGACAAACAGCAGCAGAAACCTTTACTAGCTAACTAACAAGGGGAGTTGTCTTTAAAAACTTTCTTTGCTATCTCTTGGATTAAAGAGTATTCTGTAAAAACAGTGGAAGTCACTGAGGTGTAAACTGCATAACCACACTTCTCGAGTAAACATCCTCCTTCCAAACAGACCCAGGCACACAGATCTGCTGTTTGCCACAAATTGGATGGCAGAAATGTTTCTAAATATATCATGCTGCTAGATGAAATGGTTAATGGATAAATTGCCTTTATGGTTAATATTTTTTAGCCCACTTCCCTGACTTGTGTCTGAGCAATCAATCATCCCTGGTACCTTCAGCTCCAATAAGCTTACATTAAATACCTCTTTTATATATTCCACATCTGTATGCTATTATGCTCTGGGTTTTTTGTCATGCTATATAATTATAATCATTAACAGTACGGAGCAGGATTTTAAAAGCATAGGCAGTACTTAAAAGCATCAAGTCCTTGAACTTAATAAAAGTTGCTTCACTCAAATTTAAAGAGATGATTTGTCTGCTCAAAGTTGCAATGAGCAATGGAGAGAGAGCGCAAAGCAAGGCTTTGCCTTGTGCCTTAGGCACAGCCCAAATCTGGCTGATTGTGAGTGAACAGCACAGCCCAAGCAAGCACCGTGCCTTAGCTTGGCAGCTCTCCTTCTCTTTGCACTGAGAGAGAGAAGTGGTAATTTACAGCTGGGCTAGACGCTAGTCAATCAATACCCTCCAGGATTACTTCCACCTGTCTGCTTTGTTATGCTTCCATCTTCCCTTTGCTTTAGGGAATAAGTCAGGCAACAAGCAGGGTGGTATATTCTGAACTTCCTGGGTCTGAGGTCTGACTGCAGAGACAGGGACTAGAGAATTGTGTTCTTTTGGGTAGACAAAGAATCAAAGTTAGATCTGAATCCTAAATGAGGTCTGCTAGAATAAACTGCAGTTCCCAGCTTGGAAACTGATGTCTGTGGGAAAAATGAAGAAGAATTAAAAAAACAAAGCTAAAAACCCCCAAACAAACAAACAAACCACAACCCCCTCCCACAAAACCTAGCCAAACAAACAAAAAACCCAAACCAAAACATAGTAATAATCTTCTTTCCAGGTAATCAGTGTCTTTCTTGCAATTCAGACTCTGACTCTTGAGAATCTTCCAGGCCAACATTGAAGCACTAATTCTGAACCTGCAAATTTGAGTTGCTTAGAACAGGATCCACAAGAATAGAGCCTTTTATTTATTTTTTTAAATTTCATTCATTAGCTAACATGATTTTTTTTGTTTGTTTGTTTTTTAAATAAGGTTTCTGGTGGTCTCTGAAGAGGTGCTTCATCTGTAGAGGAAAGTGGGACACTAAAAGAATAAGTTGACAACAGCACCAGAAAATGCAGAGAAGAGATTTTTCAATCAGTGACTAAAAACTTCATAAAATGAATATTTAAAGGAGCACCTTGAATGAGAAGATGGTAAAAGTATGCTGGCTTTAGCTGAAACAGGTGATGGTGTGAAGAAGGTTATCTGCTGCTGTCATTAGGAGGAGGGGCAATATCTTGCTGCAAAATGGGTGATGAAGGTAGCAATTGTCCCATGTGTAAGAGCCAAAAGTAAAGGCATATATGTTTTCAGCCTGGTGTTAAGGCACATAGATACCACTATGACAGGTGCAGTGTGAATGCGACATATACTTGGAAACAAAAGTGAGACATCGGAGGGAAGCAAAAATGGAAAACTTTCCAGATGCCAGGTGGAAAATGATATTAAAGCTGTCAAAATAAGTCACAACAAAGATTGGGTTTTCTCATAGACTAACAGGAGTCATGTTCTGGAGAAGAATGGAGTTTTCAGCTACACGGCAGAATATCAGAAATGAAACAATTATGAGCACTAGAGGTGAAATAGAGAGTTACTTGTTTGGCTTTTTGCNTTTTTTTTCCCCCCCCCCCCCCCCCTTTCAAGTGTACTGCAACTGTCCTGATTTACTCTGAATTCTGCAGGTAGGTCAGAAACGTGTAAATAAATCACACACATATTGCTTCATATAGTGATCTATTCTGGGCCTAATTCCAAACCCATTTAAATCAATGGCAATCCCTCTGTTGGCATCAGAGGGATATTTAGGACCTTTGATAGCAGGATGGAGGTGCAAAGCATAGACAGTAAAGGCTGGTTATACAGCCTCTGCAGTCATCCAAAGTGATTTTTCTAAAACACAGGAAGGGAATGAAACTTGAAGACTTTGAACTATCTTCAAGGTCAAATGTGCTTCGTGTTACACAGTAACAGAGCTTTTCAAAAAGTCATCTCCATCTGAGAAGTGTTAAGTATCTCAAATATTATAAAAGATATTTTTCAGGTATAAGATGGACAACTTGTAGAGACAATCGAAAATTTTACTCATCAAAAAAGTCAGCTCTGCTGTTTATACTCAGAGGAAAATGCAGATCAGAACAAGGTTTGCTGGATTTCCTTAGTGCAGCCAAGGGCAGAATTTCCCCTGCTGATTTAGGATTTTAGTTGCCTGTGTATTCACTTTCATGCATTGGTAGATTCTCATCAGCAATTTATCTGCAATTCTGTGCCTGCATTTTGTTTCTTTATGTAACATTACTGCAGCACAAGAGAACGTGCCTACACTAAACTCCTCATGTTCCTTCCAAAACACTGCTAACAATCATTAGTTCATATTGAGTATATAAATGTAACTGACTTAAGAACAGAGGACCTTTTTTATTATTTTTTATTCAAGATAAATATTTCATGCAGATTGTTGATCTGTTGAAAAAACCCTGTAGAAGAGTGGGTAGAAGCTTGACTGCAGTTAGAGATAGCTGGTGTAGTAGGCAGTATTGATAACTGGAGGTTGTAAACACAATAGACCAGAACAGCCATTATAGAGCTTTTAACACTGTATTGTGTCACAATCTAATTAGAAAGCAACTGAATTTGTAGATGTCTGATCCAAGTGGTTCCTTTTAAATGCAGCAAAGCTGAAGGGCTATCCTGCATTTGAATTATTATAAGCTGATATTTTTCAAGGATTTATGTTAATAGTGACAGACTCTTAACCGTAGGTGTGTAGATGGTGCTGGTGCTAACAATGCAGAAGTACAAGGTAGGACAGCTCCTGTGTGCTGATAACTGTTCAAGTGCAGAAAAACTCATTAAAAAGACCTAAAGGAGGGTATATGAGTACAACAGCTATTTTTTTTTTCTCAGTTTCCTTCAACTATCATAATTGCAACACTGTATGGAGCAACTTGAAAAGGTTCAGAGATGTGTAAGATGTCTAAACTCGTTACAGTCAAAGGCATAATTATATGAATGTATTTTGTGTATTCTGCATCCTGTATTTGGTTTTGAGAGCTCACAGACTCTGTAGACAATGAATAATGTGATGTCAGCCCTAAATACATATTCAGACTTAAATAATCACTTTGGATCTGTGTTGATTCCAAGTAGCATAATAGCTTTGACTGTTTTGCAGTTGTTAATATTTTTGTATTACTTTGTCATTTAGGATTTTGCAGATTTATGAATAAGAGCAGTTGCTGTCAAGGGTATTTATGGGAATGTTCTCTTTTAAAAGATAAGACCCAGTAAGGTCAATGACCTAAAATCATCATGAGATTCATTTTTCAAGATGTGAAGGTTTTAATTTTTCATTCTTACAACTTGTTACAGTAGCCCCACTGATGTACTTTTCACAGCTACATCCTTTGTAGTGATCAGAACCACCAGCTTTTCCAATGGTGCTTTATAGCATTTGCCATCTCGGGCATCCAAATCACACACAGAATAATAATGTCCTTGCCAGATTCAGTGTAAAAAGAGATCTGTGGTCCTTGGGTACCCAGCAGGGTTAACTGTACTCAGAAACACACCCTGTAATAGTGCCTTTGTGCAAAACTCCACCTCACCTGGTGGAACTGTACAGCTAAACAGGCCAGCAGCACTTGCTGCTATTTGCTGCTAAGGATATTTCACAAATGCCAACTTTAATGGGTTACTTACACAGACAAGGAAAGCCACAAATTGGTTAGGGGGTTGGTTTTGTTTTGTTTGCAGTTTGGTACATGGTTTAGCAGGACTTGGACCATGCTGGGCTATAGCCACTTTATAATGTACTGCACTTTGCAATGCACTGAACTAATATTTAGAGGTGAAGCTCCAAATCCATCCTCTGCACTCATATATAATAGAGCATTAATAGTAAGTAGGCCTTTTGAAATGGTTGATGGTTGGAAATTGCTAGTCTAGAAGGGTACACAAGATTAAATGTTAAGTCTCTCAAATTGTGCAAGTTTACCTCAAAGACATTTTTACAATGCCTTTGGAGAACTCTTAAGTCTAAAACTTCTTGTTCTCATTCAATAACCAATTCTGGACTAAAGTATAGTACAGGGATGCTTATACATCACTGTAGTGCCTCTGCAAATGTTCTTCAACCAGTTTTGTAGGCTACTTGAGCTCCTAGGGTAGCAATACTGTGTCACTAGCAGTCAGCCAGCTCTTCAGCAGCACTCCAATGCCATGGCACCTGGGCTGAAGTGCTTCTCTGACTGAAACATGGGAAATACTTCAAATGTTTTGCAGTAGGGGAAACCATTTGAGCTTGGCCCCACGGTTTCCAGCCAAGTAGGGGCAGAAGGTTAAGAGCCTATAATTAGGACCAAGTGATCTTCATCTCAGACTGGAGCACAACAAAATAGTAGGCAGCTTCTACTTCTTTGGAGCTCCACACATGTCAAGCGCTGTCAGCTGGATGTGTAATACAGTCTCATTCTGTGCTTGTTTGAGGCTAATTGGAATACTTTAATAAAAAATTAGATGTGAAAAGCAAGCAATGGTGATGTCCACTCACAGGCTTGCTGAGATGTATGAAAACAAGGACACAAACATAGATAACACAGAGAGTCTCTCTCTCTCTGAGAGCTGATGTATCTTCTGGCCTTCTGCTGTGTAACCCAACTCATCACCCTGCTTCTAAACCCCCTTGCTGATCCTCCAAATTCACCTTGCACGTAATGCAGACCCTGGGATAAGGTAGAAGGGTGGAAAGAAGGTGGAAGTGTGGTTGGGAACTCCTCCTGGGGACTCTGATTTCTGGGAGGGGTATTGTATTTCTGTATTACCTTTAACTTGTATATTTCTGTAAATATTCCTGTATGTAGTGTATATCTCTGCTTGTACATTGTGCTAAACTGTAAATAGAGCTTCAGTTCCTAACTTCCAACCAGCTGAGTCTAGTCTGGGGGTTTTCATAGAGTGGAGGAGCAGGTAACTCCTAAACCATCACACATTCAAAATGCTTTTTGTTATAAAGGATATACAAACATTTATAATTTTTCTAATTATTTGGTTTCTAATAAAATATTGGTTTTATTTTAAAGCTATCCTACATAATTTCTGAGGTATAGAAAAAGTGTCACCACCTTGCCAATTGTCATATGACACAGAAAACATTACTATTTTGCTATTACTAGATTGCAAAGTCCTCTATTAAATTGGTTTGAAAAATGAGAACATCCTCTCTTGCCATTTTCTTTTAAGAAGTAAATGTACTGAAGTTGTTTTGGGGTTTTTTGGGTTGGCTTGTTTTTGTGGGTTTTTTTTAAATGGAGTTTTCTATGTTCTCAGTACTCTAATCTTAAAATGAGACTCTGAAATGTTATATGAATTTTTGAAGAGCTAGGGCTCAATAACTGTTCACTTTCCTCTTAGGCTGCTCTATGTTAAATGCAGATTGTTGCAGTTTTGTGCCCTCAAATTTCAGGCTGAAAGTCAAAATGAGTCAGTACCTTGCATTCTGTTGGTAGCATGCTTGTTTTGCCACTAGTGAATACCTTAAATTAGGGAAGTTGTGAAATGTTTTCTTTTTAAATAAGTTGACAGAGCTAATGATAAAAATAAGGTCCAGCAACTCACCCTATCTGAAAAGCAAGGAGTAAAGGAAATTTCTTTCACTCTTGAGGAAACAAAGAACCAAAACTGCAAGACTGGTGATGATTTGTAGACTCATGCAATGAAGTCCGAGTCCTAGGCTGCATCAAGAGAAGCGTGGCCAGCAGAGCAAGGGAGGTGATTCTGCCCCTTTACTCTGCTCTCGTCCGACCCCACCTGGAGTACTGTGTGCAGTTCTGGAACCCTCAGCACAGGAAGGACATGGAAGTGTTGGAGCGGGTCCAGAGGAGGGCCACAAAGATGATCAGAGGGTTGGAGCAGCTCTCCTATGAGGACAGGCTGAGGGAGTTGGGGCTCTTCAGCCTGGAGAAGAGAAGGCTTCGAGGGGACCTGATAGTAGCCTTCCAGTATCTGAAGGGGGCCTACAGGAAGGCTGGGGAAGGATTATTTACAAGGTCCTGCAATGACAGGACAAGGGGCAATGGGCTTAAACTGGCAGAGGGGAGATTTAGACTAGATGTTAGGAGGAAGTTCTTTACAGTAAGGGTGGTGAGGCACTGGAACAGGTTGCCCAGGGAGGTTGTGGATGCTCCCTCCCTGGATGTGTTCAAGGCCAGGTTGGACAAGGCCTTGAGTGACCTGTACTAGTGGGAGGTGTCCCTGCCTATGGCAGGGGGTTGGAACTAGATGATCCTTGAGGTCCCTTCCAACCTTACCATTCTATGATTCTATGATTCTAAGTTAAATAGCAGGAATATGGAACTCCACCAGAACAAACAGTTGTAAGAAACCCCAAGAATCTAAAATTTCAGATTTGTGCTCCACATCAGAAAAAAAGGTAAAGCGTTAATAACCTTTGAAGTTTATTTTTAGACGGTGTATGTTAAGTTAGATTTTTGAAGTGAGGTTGAAATTTTGTATTCAATATCTACAGTGTTAATTGTTGAGTTTGGATTAGGTTACATCTAACCTTCTGTGGAAATATGGAAGAAGCCTGAAGTGATACATGTTCAGATTGATGTCATCTGTGTTGTGTTCAGAAGAGACATTTTGGATGGCATTTAGGAATTAATGATCTTTTGCACAGTATGTGGTATTTGCAACCTCCAGGGAGATCTCAAAGTTAATACTATATAAATGTCTTTGAACAAAGCTTGTAATTTACTTAGTCTTTCTTAGTTGCCTCATTCCACTTCAAAATGTGCTTGTTCAAGGGTTTATAGATGATGAGCTTAGAGTCCCTCCAAGCTGCTGGCTGGGGGTTGTGGAGACATGTCTGTCAGCCAGATAGCTCCCAGAACCTGAGTAAAAGTAACAGAAAATGGCTGATTTAAGATTTTAGGAACATGAAAGTATGCTGCCCGGGTGAAGGACTGACTTGGGAGGGAGTGGATAAGCAACTGTTTCCCTAGAAACTGTATGTGTGCAGTCTAAAAGTTGGATGACATCAATATTGATGAGGCTGTAAAACGTGCATGACGTAGTATCCGGATAGTAAGTTATCTTGGCTGAAGTTGCTTCAAGTATGGCTCTTGTACAAATAGTTAATGTCCCTTGCTTTAGTTACTACATTTATAGAGAGCACATTTGAGCAGCTTTAACAGCACTAACATGTTTTTGTGTGGGCATGAATCCACAATGAATAAATAGCAATAAAGTGTTTTTGTTTGCTGTTACTGAAGTGAAGTGTTAGCTGCACAGCTCTGTGTGGTATACAGCATTGTATAAAATACATTTTGGTCTCAGCATGAAAATCATTACAGGGAGTGCACTTGGGAGCTGAGACAACTGTTCTGGAAAGACTCTTCAAATATGACGTATTTGCCATTTTGCAGTTTCAGATCTTCTTCAAAACTGGAAGTGTTGCACATTTACTCTTAACTTGTTAGGCTCAGAAGAAATTCATTGCTGCTTGTGCCATGAACTTGGAAATGTTATGTAATCCAAAAAGCAGAACTTTATTCTATTACTTCTTCAAGTAATTGATTTTTTTCCCCTCTTCCAGTTCTACTAATAACTTTTAAAGGCTTTTAAACATCATCATGGTTTTTGCCATACATTGTATGGTTTCAGGACTACCAGAAAGCTGAGAATAGCTCAACCTACCATTTCCAAATCTTTGAACAAACTTAGTGCTAATTATGCAGTTGTTGTCAAGAAATGTGTTACACAGGCTGTAAGTGCCTTTATGAACCACATCTTAATGATGATATCAAGAGAGGAAGTGTCATCCTATTTCAGAGGTGGGAGCTAGGCTAGGAGGCTTCCTGGGATTAGGTTCTAAACTGTCACTAACACATGGCACTATTTTGGGGGCAAATCATTTAGAAACTATTGCATTTAAGATTTAGCTGACAACTTGATTTTTTAAATAATGTATTTTGAAGTTCTTTTGTGTAAAAGCACGACTATTTTTGCCCAGAGCAGAGAAACTGCACAGGTACAACTACCTGAAGGGAGGCTGGAGCAAAGAGGGGCTCAGCCTCTTCTTGATGACAAGCGACAGGACTAGAGGAAATGGTTACAAGCTGTGCCAAGGGAGGTTTAGCCTAGGTATTAGGAAATATTCCTTCACTGAACGGGTTCTCAACCAGTGGAATTGTCTGCCCAGGGCAGTGTCAGAGTCAGCATCCCTGGGGTGTTCAAGTAGTGTGTGGACCTGGTGCTTAGGGATATGAATAAGTGTTGATCCTTCAGTACTTAGTTGAAGGTTGGACTGGAAATGTTCAAGGTCCCAACCAAGGGTTTATAAAGAGCATGCCTTCTGAGAAGGTATATGTTACATACTTATGGGATGTAATGTATTTTATTAGGAGCATTTTAGTTCAAACTAGAGTGTAAGAGAGTGCTCTTAATCTTCCAGATATCCCTCCATTCCATTCATTGGTCCATGCCTCAAGGCAGTTTGGTGCAATTAAAGGGAATTCTTTTTTAATGAAAGACAACCAGAAGAGTCCAAGAGTGTTACACAGTACTGGTAGAGATTTAGTCCACTGTTGGGTCTCATAGGACTGCCAACTGTGGCAGTGCTCTGTGCTGGGAATCATTCAAGATAAGGAGGCAGTTTTGTATAAACAAGGATGTTAGCTTAGCAAAACAGAATGCATGTTGAAGGCCTTTCTTTAACCGTGTGTGTGTGAACGGTTCAGGGAGAGCTGCCTGTAAACAGAAGACAGAATGCAGAGAGTGCATGACCAGGGTCTATTCTGTGTAAGTATAATATGACTTTTGGCAATAAAGGGGCAGTCTTGGGTGCACCATTTTGGTGTCTGGTTGACCCTGTCTCGTGTCATCCATCCCCCCACACCGAGCAATCCCCGATGGCCTGTGATTCCACAGCTTCTGATGATCCCCAACATTCTGGTGACCCCTGACATTCTGGTCACCCCTGACATTCTGGTCACCCCTGACCTGATATTTCCTGCTGATTCCACTACAGTCCACAGGACCAGTCTGAGTTGGTTCAAAATCTGTGTGCGTTTTGGATCCTCATTTCCCTCTTACTAGACTGTGTCAATTGCTGGTGTTAATGTTATTATTGATGGTATTCAGGGTTGATGGGGATTTTGGGGAAAGAAAGGCAAGAAAATAATTTACCATTTCCTCTTCTACCTTCTACCTGGCTAATGTTGAATCATTGTTTTCATGTTTTCATTGTTATCATGATGTTGTCACAGCTCTTAACTTTCTCTCCTTGCACATTTGAGGATAATTCAGCATTTTTGTACTTTAACTATTCAAGACAATTGAAGATAAGTAAAATTAATCCCTGATTAATATTTTAGAATTATATTAATGGCTTTATGCTTCATCAGTCTGACTCTCAGGTTCTGGAAAGTTTTTGCTTTGCAATCAGCTGTGTAAACTTAGAGAAACTTGTTTAGTCTTTTGTGCCTAGTCAACTAACAGTAACACTTAGCTTAGTCTGGAGGCTGTTGCTATAATAAAATGGATGTGGAGATCTGTGGGAATTTTAAATTTATATCAAATAAATGAGATTCTAATCATGTGCTATTTTAATATGTTTTTTATAGGTGAAAAACCTTATGAATGTAGTGTTTGCCAGGCCAGATTCACTCAGAGAGGCACCATGAAAATCCACATGTTACAGAAGCATGGGGAAAATGTGCCAAAGCACTATGTCCACATCCTGGTACCTTTCTTAGATGAAAAAGTAACTTGGGTGAGTCTAAGAGGGAAAAAAAAAAAAAAAAAGAAAGAAAACTAAACATAGAGATAATTAGAGGTGAAAATTCTTTTTCACTGCTTACAATATAATTACGTTATATATGACTTTACATCACTGTAAAATGTTTCTATGGAAAGCCTATCTTCTGTTTTACAGGTAAGCTCCTCCTGCAAGGAGAAGTGGTGACATCTTGTGGTTGATGTGCTAACTTGGTTAAAATGGTAAGTAGCCAACATTTAGCTTTGGGGGTGTTGGTGTTGTTTTGTTGTTGTGGTTGTTTTGTTGTTCGTTTTTTTTTTGTTCAATACCTCTGGCATTATGACCTTCTGTTTTTCAGTGAGAAGGTACCTCACAAAAATATGTCCATGTTGTATTAAAAAGTGTTGGGGGTTTTTTTTCCCCTCAAAGTCACAGAAAAATGTTAGATCGCAGTAGTTGGTAAAGTGTCAGTTAACTTTTAAGTTTGACTTCATCAGTCCAGCAGACAATGGTTTTACTGTGCTTCAAGCATTAAAAAAATGATAATTCTAAGTTGTGTTACAATTGCAATATCAAAGGTTATTTCTGGACTGTGTAACACTCAGGAAACATTGCAGTTGATCTGATGAACTCAAATGTCTTGTAGCTATTTGAAGTCTTTTCTCAGAATGCAAAGAACAAACCACTGCATAAATTCACCTTCATTATAATGGATATTCCAGTATCTGAAGGGGGCCTACAAGACAGCTGGTGAGGTACCTCAAAGATCATCCAACACCCCTGCCATGGGCAAGGACACCTCACACTAGATCAGGTTGCTCAGAACCATGTCTAGCCTGGCCTTAAAATCTTCCAGGGATGGGGCTTCCACCACCTCCCTGGGCAACCTGTTCCAGTGTCTCACCAATCTCATGGTGAATAACTTTTTCCTAACATCCAGTCTGAATCTGGCCACTTCTTGTTTTGCTCCATTCTCTCTAGTCCTATCACTATTCAACATCCTAAAAAGTCTCTCATCAGCTCTCTTGCAGGCCCCCTTAAGATACTGGAATGGTCCTTCCAATATTAGTTTTCAGACAAATTAAAGAACTTGGAAAAATAATTGAAGTGAGAGTGTGCTAGGACCAGTTCAGCAAGGAAAGTAAGAAATATTCATTAACTTCTTCAAAACCATATGCAGTGAGAATGTATATCTGGTTTTGGGTTAACTGTGCATACTTGTAAAATAAATGTAACCTTTTTTTCCACCTACAGATTTTACATATAAAACTTTATTGCTTATCCAGGAACCAGAAAATGATAAATTTTATTTTATACCCAGCAACTGGCAGTGTTCCTTTAAAGCAGAATTTTAATATATATTCTGGAAAGTCTTCAGGAGTTTTATGGAGGTTGTTAACTAAGTCAGCCTTTCACTTAATGTTGCAAAAGTTGTCTGTCAGAACCGTATTTGAGGTTTATATGTGTGTTAAGTTGCTCACATACATTAATACTCCAGCCATATATTTATGCTTGATTATGCTAACAGAAGAATAGGCACAAGCATGCCAAATATAGCGAATAGGTGAGGCTAGAAACTGCTACACCCAGAAAAAGGGGCAAAGGTAAACATAAACCCCATGAGAACTCAGTGTGCTAACCAAGAAGATAATCAGCGAGTAAGTTAAATTTAATCATGTAAATTAGAGTCAAGAATAAAAGGCTGAGGCAGCGAATCTCCCCTGCTGTTTAATTACTCTTTCACAATGACGCTAATTTAAGTGCTAATAACGGAAGAATACCTTCAAATAGTCTTTACTGTGTGTCAGAAATTCTCACATCTGAGGTTGGGTCGTTGCTCAGGTACCCATTCTGAGACTTCTGTTCCTGTGCTGCTGCAAACACCTTCCTAAGCTCCCTGTTTAGCAGTGCTTACAAATGTGTTTTTCTTTCTCCTTTTACAAATTCTCTTTGCCTTTATGAAGGAGGATGAAGCATGTCACAACTGAGTTGAGCTTTAGTGAGTTTTCTTTAAGAGCTCATGATTTATAATTTACTGCTTTAATACAGAGCAGACTGAAAACTTTTCAGAACTCAGGCTGCACGTTAGTCACAAAAGATCTAGCACATCTTAGTAAAGAACTTGTTCATCTTCTTTCTCTCAGATCAGGTATTGATCAAATAATAATGAAAATGTGACTGATTTCAATGGCTAGAGCCATTCTTCAGCCAGTTTAGAGAGCTCTAGGTTCAGCATGTCTGTGCGATCAGAAACTTGCTCGCAATTACTGTGGACAGGTCTCAAACACTGAGCATTTATTCTGGAAATGTCAGTATAAACCAAAAGATGGTCCACAGCTTTCATCCACTTACTGATCTTATTAGGGGAAGATTCCCAGGAAGTGAGTGAGTTCAGGTTTTGGCAAACCAAACCAGTGGACTAATGGTCAGTTGATGTGTTGTCAGTGAGAACTCCACAGCAGCAAGTCTTTTCTGTCTGGGCTATGCTAGTACATTCCTGATGCAATCATTTACATTTCCTCTTCATATGTTTTTTAGAGATGCAAATACCATTTTGTTCTCCCAAATAAATCTGGCAGTTTCATCTTACATCCTAAATCTAAAGCCCGGAGGAGGTGTCTGTTCTTCATTTCATTTATTTGCATTTCTGTTGAATCAGACAAAGCAGGAGAGGCAGTACTCAGGGCAGGCCATGGGCAGGAGCCCTGTGTCCTCATGTATCTTACCTTCCCTTTGTCTGTTTGATCTAATCCTGGATCTCTGTACTGCTGCCAAGTGAAAGCTGGTTATATATTTCTAAGGTCACTTTCAGGGCCACCAGGGTCAAAAAAGTGTCTTTGCCTGACAGGAATACCCTGTCAGTGTTTGCCCCTTTGCTTCCTTTTGAAAACCATAGTAGTCACCTTGATAGGATTCTTCAGGTGGTTTTTATGTAGTAAGAAAGAAGGATGGAAAAAAATCTATCTGAGGTCTAGGTGTCCTAAGACCTTACTTTCTGGTACATCAGATGGTATTGTGCTGGTTTGAGGCTAATTGGAATATTTTTATGAAAGGATTAGATGATAGGTTGTGAAAATAAAAGAATGGTTATGTCTACTTCATTCATAGGCTTGCTGAGATGTATAAGAACAAGAACACAAACACAGATAACACAGAGTCTCTCTGGGAGCCAGTGTGTCATCTGCTCTCTGCTGAGTAACCTAACTAACCACTCTGCTTCTAACCCCTCTTGCCCATCCTTCAAACTCACCTTGCACGTAAGCCTGGGGTATCATAGAATCATAGAATCATAGAATGGTAAGGTTGGAAGGGACCTCAAGGATCATCTAGTTCCAACCCCCTGCCATAGGCAGGGACACCTCCCACTAGTACAGGTCACTCAAGGCCTCATCCAATCTGGCCTTGAACACATCCAGGGAGGGAGCATCCACAACCTCCCTGGGCAACCTGTTCCATTGCCTCACCACCCTTACTGTAAAGAACTTCCTCCTAACATCCAGTCTAAATCTCCCCTCTGCCAGTTTAAGCCCATTGCCCCTTGTCCTGTCGTTGCAGGACCTTGTAAATAATCCTTCCCCAGCCTTCCTGTAGGCCCCCTTCAGATACTGGAAGGCTACTATCAGGTCCCCTCGAAGCCTTCTCTTCTCCAGGCTGAAGAGCCCCAACTCCCTCA
>VWZE01014361.1:3279269-3310012 GCA_013396675.1 Eubucco bourcierii | reverse complement strand
TTTGTTTTCCATTTGCCTTAGCAGGACTTTCAGCAGGATCTGCTCCATGATCTTGCCAGGCACAGAGGTGAGGCTGACTGGTCTGTAGTTTCCAGGGTCATTCTTTTTACCCTTCTTGAAGATGGGTGTTATGTTTGCCCTTCTCCAGTCAGCAGGAACTTCACCAGTCTGCCATGACTTTTCAAATATGATGCACAGTGGTTTGGCAACTTCATCTGCCAGTTCCCTCAGGACCCGTGGGTGGATCTCATCAGGCCCCATGGACTTGTGCACATTCAGGTTTCTTAGGAGCTCATAAACATCATCTTCTACTATAGTAGGCAGGGTAAGGTAGAGAAGTAGGAAGAAGGTAGAAGGGTGGTTAGGAGCCCCTCCTGAGGACTCTGATTTCTGGGAGGGGTGTTGTTTTTTCTGTATTACCTTTAACTTGTATATTTCTGTCAATATTCGTGTATATATCTGCCTGTATATTGTGTATATATCTGCCTGTATATTGTGCTAAGCTGTAAATAGAGCTTCAGTCCTTAATTTCCAGCCAGCTGAGTCTAGTCTGGGTGATTTTCATAGTGTGTGGGGGGTGAGTAACTCCCAAACCATTACAGGTATCTACACTGATTTATGGCCAGTGACACCAAGATAAAATTTAACATAGTGAGAAGAAGAAATGTTGGAGCTGCTCTGAATCTAATGACTGTATCAGCAGCTGACTTTACATGAGGACTGACACTTCTGTTTTCACTGTTAAGACTATAGTGGTATGGTTATGCTACAGCTGCAGTGTTTTTGTCTTTGCAATAATTAGATTTAGTTGTTTATTAATACTTTACCACATGCAAGCAATTTCTTTTTGGTGTCTTGCAGGTATCTTGAAGTTTGGTTTTTTTAGAGCCAAGACAATGTGTCTTTAGATACTGTTGATGCAAATACTAAGTCCATTAACTGACTCTCACAAATATTAACAGTTCCTCTGGTGGTTTTAGTTTTTGCATGTATATGTTGTTACCTCTTACTAGCACAACTTGTAGGGGCCTGTGGGATCCTGTATGTGGCTTTACAAAAGATTATTTATGTGACTGGTGATGTCTATGGTTTACTGTCACTAATAATTAAAAAAAGAAGATGCATCTATAGTGTGTGCATATATATAAAAAAATATAATTAGATTTGGAGTTAAATAATTATTGATTTTTCTGATAACACCACCATGGGAACTGAACTGTTCACTAACATGGATTGTCATGTAATATCCAACATGAAATAAGTTCGTTATCCAAATATACTGTAAGATAAAAGATGCACTATTATATATCGGCAGTATTTTCTCCACTGTTTGTTAGTCTATCAAAATATTTACTTGTCTTTCTAGTTAATCACTACAATATTTAGGTTTTGGGGTTTGGTTGTTGGTTGGTTTTTTGGGGGTTGGTTGTTTTTTGGTGTTTTTTGGTTGGTTAGTTGGTTTGGTTTTGGGGTTGTTTTGGTTTTTTTTCCCAAAGTTTGCCTGGAATCATTCCAAGATGTCTTTTCCACTGTGAAGAATTAACAATGTCCCAATGAGAGTGTTCCTGATTTAGATTGAATAGAAGCAGCAACTCCAAGAGAAAGAAAACCAGAAATGATTTGTGGAATGACTCTCACTGTGATGGGCAAGTAACATGCAAACAGATTCTGATCTTCTTTGTTTTCACTGATTGCAACTGACCAGTTCAAAGCGTGCAGCTATGTGCAGTTAGAAAGCTAAAAAAGACACCAGCTGAAAACTGTCAAAGCCCTTCTATGCTCTCCTTTTTTGTCACAATTTCTACTGTATGACCTAAATAACCTAAATAACTTTGCTGAAGTGTTGAAGTTATAGGGAACCTTCACCTGGTTTATTACATATGTCTAATAACAGAATGAAGAAAAATTAGCTGATTTCAGAGTAATTTATGAAGAAGCAGGTGGGGTGTTTTTCCACCTTGCATTTAATTTTTCTTCCAGATGGACTCTCAGAATTGCTTCCCAATCTGAAGCACATTTATTCCATAGCAGTTCTGTGAATTGAGGTACACGAACTTCAGTCTGTAGTTTGCTGAGGTGAACATGTGAAAAGCAATGATTTTTTAATTTATTTTTTTTAATGCAAGGAACATTTACTTAATTTTTCTGCAAACTTTTGGTTTTAATGCTAAAATACACCTTTTTTTTTTTTTTTTTTTGCTAAAAATGTGCAGTGTTTTATGCCTTGTATTTCTAGTATTAAGGTTTTTAGCTGCATTTTGTTTTCCCAGTCCTTTTCTAAAGGTGTAACATCATTATCTTCAGAAGATTCCTTTAGCTTCTTCAGCTTTACATCAGCATGGAAAATAGTGGCAGAAGCAGACCTTTTGGTTTGTTAGAATGTTAAGTTCCTGCCAGCTTTGAGGTGTGGTCTCCCAGCTGGATCATGCTGCCTGTCCTCCTTTTCCCCATGTCCTGGGCATTATTTTTTTCTCCCCAGTTGTTCCAGCTCTAAGAACCACACAGCTGTAAAGTGAGTTGAGTCAGCATTTCTAATTAGAAAACAGTATTTTCTCTTGTCTTAGTTTTGGTCAGATCAATCAACTGGACAGACTTGGAGTTGACAGAGATGAATCAGGAACAGTCTGGTCTCAAAGCAGTGTGCAGGACCACCCCTGTCTGGGGATGCATAACTTTGTATCACCTGAAGCTGACTACCTTGGAATTCAGATGGTAGCTCTTTCTATCACCCCTCCTACCCTTTTCAATAGGCTTCTCACAAGTGTTTCTGTGTTAGATTGTGATCATACCCTTAGCACTGGATCCAGAACACTCCCATGACTTTGATTCTAATGTGGCCTTCAATAAAGCACACTTATATTGGTTAGCAAAGTGCATGTTTATACTGCATTTAAGAATCTGAGAAATTTTAATTGTCAGATGCAGTTCTCTATTTGGTTATAGGATCTACTGGGTTTACTGCCTTAGTGTACTAGTGGGAGGTGTCCTTGCCTATGGCAGGGGGGTTGGAGCTGGATGATATTTGAGGTCCCTTCCAATCTTACCATTCTATGATTAATAATTAATTGAGTAATTAATAAGTAATGATTAGTTACAATGATCACAATTTCCACTTATGCACTGTTTGCTCTTTATTCTTTTTGAAATCTAAATACTGGAAATTTCAACTTCTGTTACTTTAAACAGCTTGTTAAAAAGGAAAGCTTAGGGTTTTTCTCCTGATAATACTTTGTGCTGTACTTTACATGTACATTCTCTTCTACTGGGATGAGCTTTTAAATTTGGCAACTATCCTGCTGTTAGCAAGACCCAAAGCACTGAGATGCTCAGGAGCTTTCTGTCATGCAATGAGTATCTCCATGTGCGTGACTATGAGATAAGGATGTCAGACTTGCTGTCTTAGAGTAAATTATCTAATTTTACAAAATACAGCCCACCTACACTAAAGGGCCTCTTCAAGACCTTAAATACACAAACAGAAATCACCACTTGGGAAATAGATTCCATTTTGTTGAGTGTGTTTTTCAGTAGTCACTAAGAAGTCAGCGTATTGGAATTCATCAAAATTACTCATTGGCTCTGTTCTCCTTCTATTAGAATGGTTTTACTTGAGTGTTTAATAAAGATTTAATGTTTGGTTTGGGTCTGTTTTAACAGTAATATTTATCCAGTTGTAAGTTAATGGTTTATTCTGGCTGCCTTGTCAATAACAGGACTTGAGAATACCTTTGTCCATAATTGCTTACACAGTATCGTTGACTTTCATTCTTCTTGTGCTGTTTCTGTTTGTGTCATAAACTTCTGTGTTAAAATCCATTGCAGAAGTTGTGTGAATTGCTTGATCAATTTTCTGTCCATCAGAGTTGTTATTAATAACAAAACTGACTTATTTGTGCTGACATCTGCAAACCAGACGACATAAAGTGGAATATGAATGAAAAATGAAAGATCTTGTCTCTGAACTCATAGAATGATTATTTAAGGAGTTGAGTGTCAGGAGGATGGAGCCAGGCTCTCCTTCATGTCAAATGATAGGACAAAGGCCAGTTGATACAGGCTGGAGCAAAGGAATTTCCACATGAACATAAGGAAAACTTTTTTCACTGTGACGGTGACAAAGCACTGGAACAGGCTCCCCAGAGAGGTTGTGGAGTCTCCTCTGGAGACATGCAAAACCTGCCTGAATGTGTTCATGTGTGAACAACTCTAGGTGATCCTGCTCTGGCACAGAAGTTGGACCAGATATCTTTAGAGGTCTCTTTCAAACTCTAATGTTCTGTGATTCTGTGATTCTGTTTTTTAGAACAGAACATACTCTGAGCAGATGCTTATTTTAAAATATTTAACTGATTATGGAGGAGTTGTTAAGCATATTAAAATGATTCATGTCATGGTACAGATCATACTAAAGTATCCTGTAGTATTCCCTAGCAGTGTCCTCAGATAATTCAGTCATGTGGAAAAGAAGATTTCTGTGTAAGAGGAAGCATTAACTCTCTATACTTTAAACAGCCAATGTGTGAGGGAAAGGTACAGTTTCAGTAGAGGCACATCGTACCCGTTGGATGAAAGCAGAAACAGCATAGAACCAGTATTTGGGAAGGATCTTATACTGGTTAGGGTCCATAAGAAAAGTGAGACCCTGAAGCACAGTAAGCTCAGCTGCACCGTGCTGCATTGTGATGTATCGACTGGAATCCTCTTCTGAAACTTCGAAGAATTGTTGCCCCTCAAACCCTAAAATCTGCCAAGCATATGAATAGAAGGAGCTTTAGCCAGCAAGAGCGGGTCGGTAAATGAGCACAAGTGCTTACTTCCTAGCCGGCAGTTAAGCACTGTGCTGCGAGCTGATGACTGCTAACGGGAGGCGCCTCCCGCAGATGGCAGTGTAGGTTCACAGCTAGTTAGGAGGCAGGCCAAATGGGACGTGTCAAAGGGCTTCCTTTGTCCTTGTTTCGACTTGGTAAGGTATCTGGCTGATGGATTCGTGCATGTCTATGCTGTACAAAAAAGAGCTCTCTGCAGCTTTATTCCCTTAACAAGCTCATAGGGGAAAGTGCACTCGTCGGTGCCAGGGCAGGGGATGGACTGCATGTACCTGTTTGTCTTCTGCTGAAGTACAGCTGGGATGGCATGGGGCTGCCCTGCTGCTGAAACGGGCATTGGTGCCCAGTGCAGCTGGCACAGCCCCAGCTGCTCAGCTCATCCCTCCACATTGGTTGACTGCAATGCCTCGTCAGCCCCTGACACACCCTCGCTGTGTTTATCTTCTGCTCTGGCTTACTTGGCTGAGTTGGCTCAATGAAAGGTCAGGTGAGTGCCAGCAGTGAAAGGCAGGTGTAGAGCCTGTGCCTTGGGGCATGGTAATCTATTTTCTGTTGCTGATAAATCATTTTAACAGATCATGTATTGTTTAATGATAATTTATATGGTTCATCTGAGGAGTATTTAGTTAAATTTTAGGGCTTTTAAAGAAGCAGCAGATTTGTTAGACACATTTTTAAAGTGCGTTGAGGTGAGGTGGTGTGCAATACAGGCTATGAGGAATCATCTGAGCCTTCATAAAGGGGTGAGCTCGTCAGCTCCTACAGATCTCTGCTATAATTTCTCCAAGTTAAGCTTTGGCATGACAGTGTGGAAACAGCACACACTCAGCATCGCTACAAAGACTCATCTGTGTGCTGTGATGTAAGATTATATCATGAGATGATCTTTACTCATTGTCTAAGTGTTATTCTGGTAGAGATGAGGAAATGGTGGATTTCCAGCTGATTTCCATTTTCATGAGTGTTCCAAGAAAATTTCTTGAACTGTCATCTTTAAGTTCCTGACATCTTTCCCATTGTATCCAAAATAATCTTTTCTCTGTCTTTCAACTCACATTGCTGATTGCCAAGCGTGGATTAGGGAAACAAGTCTGCTGTCTGTTGGTACACCTACTGAAGATCTTTGCTTTGATTACTTTTTGTTAGGTAAAATTAATTTGATTTGGTTATTTATCTCCAGTTTATTGCCATTACATTGCAATGATAACTGACAAAAAGTTAACAGGGATTTAGTTGTTATGAGGAAACCTAACTGTCCCAGCTATGCTGTCTCCATTGTACGGATGAGAAAGATGATCCAGAGAACAAAATTAAGCTCTGATTTAATCCTTTTGCTTTCAGAAGCAATGAAGCCCACTGATGATACAGTGTGCTGCTGCTTATTACTAGTTTAATCTTGCTGAACTAGAAATAGAAACCTGAGGTGTTGCAGCATGTAATGATTAAGTTACATCAGCAGAAGGTGGTGAGCAAACAAGCAAGGATCTAACGACATGAAGCCAGTGCTGTTAATCGCTTACAGAGACATTAAACTCAGAGTATTAAAACTGAAATAACATTTATGGCTTCTTAAAGGTCAATGCTTTAAGGCACTGTGGAAGCATGATGAAACAGCCACGGGTGTGAGTGGTGATATGGCATCTCATAAGGAGGAAATACAGACTTTCATCTGGTGGTAATTGGGAGGTGCATGAAGGACACACAGACTCTCACGAACGTTCAAAAGTATAGAATAGGAGGAAGAATAAAAGGAATAACGTTTTCCTTTGACACAAACAGAAACTCTTTTTGGTGTCTTTCCCACTGGATGTATGCTTAGTCTGTGCAATCAATGGTGGATGGCTAAGTTACAGCTGGCTGTTATATGTGACTCTGACAGTAACTTCCACTTGCACAGTTTATCTACTTCTTGTTTGGTTTAAGAGGCTGAATGTGCATTTGAAAGCAATTTACATTAATACAGTATGTCTTCAGGCAAACATCACTCCCTGTTGTTGTGCTTTTAAGCAGCCCCGCTATTGTTTGAAGTTAGTTGCTGACAGAGTTTGACTCTGTCTGGTGCTCTGGGTGTGTGGTTGCTACAAAATGGTAAAGAATTTTTGTTCAATGGTAAAGAAGTTTTGTTTCAATCTGTTTTCACTTGGAACTGGTACTTGACAATGAAGAATTTAATTTCTTGCTTCTTTGGGAGCTGACTCTTTGACAAAGTCACCTCTGGAAATAACTTTTATTTTTAGCACTTTTTTTTTTTTCTTTCAAGATTTGGGCTGTTATTGGTTTTATCCCTGACCTGTCCATACAACATTTCCAGCTAATGGGAGGAATGTAAAGGAGTGATGGTGCCGTTTGCTAAGAAAGAGCCTTGGTTTTATTACCAACTAAGCATATGGTAGGCAGCAGCTAATGGTGTTCATAATTAAGCATCGGAACTTCCATTCTTTTTCTGGATGAACTTTATGCTGAGAGATCTGAACTGCCCTGCCTTAAGGCAAAGGTGATTTTTTTGGCCGTTTTATTATAGTAACCCATCAGCTGTTTCACTGTGAAATGGAAGTTATAAAACCATTTATAGCAGTGATTTTTTCCATCCTATTTTAAATGTCCTGCTCTTTGAACTGAGTTATTTATCCCTTCATCATTTTTAGCATTACTGACTGTGAACTGAACTTGCTTGGTTTTAAATGGACTGTATCCTCCAGGCCGTGCCCTTCAACTAAACTTTTTTTGCAGGAGTTTTACTTCCAAAACAATTGTGCAGTAAGAGGTGGAATAGTGTAATGTACGACTGTGCTCCATCTTTGATTAATTTAGTGCCATTTAGTTCAGTGAATTCATTACAGTTAGATGAGAACCGAGACTGTGCTCTCTTCCTTCGGGGGCTACCTTCCAAAAATTGGTACATAACCAACAATACCCATTGGAGGCTGAGATACTTGGCACCTTTTAAATTAGACAACGCATCTGTACTTTGTATACAAAAGGATTGGGGGTTTTCTGATTCTCTTGGAAGTTCCTAAGAGGAAGGCAGAAGCTTGTGGGGGTGCCTGTCGGCTTCCTCCTGACACACCAGCAGCACAGGAGTGAGCTGCAGTTCGTTCTGGGGCTTGCTGCTCCGTCTGGCAGATGCAGGCTAGCTACAGGAGGTCATATGTATGGGCAGGCAGGCAGGCCGCCTTAATAGTGGAGTTTTCTCTTTCTCAGAAGCAGATGACTGAATAGAAACAATACGTTGCTTTCCCCATTCGATGATGAAGACTGACAGTTTGTACCAGATGAGATCAGAGGTCGCTGATGAGAAGATCCATCCAGATAATTGCTGTAATTGCACCCTGAGGACGCAGCTCCTATCACGAAGCATTAGGCAGCGATTCTGTTTGTAAATAGATACTTGGCAGTGAACTTCATCTTGTGTCTTAGATCAAGAAAATTCCTTCGTGAGAGATAAATGGGGCAAGTCCTGTCTTTCTCTTAATGCAGCTAAGTTTTCTTCTGTCAGCAGGCAAATAGGAAACAGTTCAGTGCTCAAACAGAGAAATAGTTGTGATTTAAGCATGAAAATAGCATTTAGTGTTAAATTCTTTGATGAATACACTATCTGTGGTTATATCTCAGCACATACCAGTAAGCAGCATGAATGAATTAATATACATAGATCATAATGCTTAATTTGAAAGTGCCTTTTTTTTTTTTTTTTCCCCTTACAATGATTGGGTCATTTTTCTTGAGTTTGTACAGTGACTTCTTTGCAGTTTACTACAAAAAGCTTTTTTGTTGGAGAGGGAACAGTTACAGACAGGACACAAGCAGCATGCCTGGCGCAAAATTAGCTCTTTATTCAACCCTTTTGCAAGGCACAGAAATCAGCAATGCTAAAGTAGTGGAACAAAAATTCATGATGGGGGATGAGAGGCAATGAAACCACAACAAATTTCTCAGCCTATCAGTAGCTGCTGTTAAATAAATGCTCAGATGTCAGGAGCTAAAGCTCAAAAATTAGTCTCATAACAGCTAGGTGGCAAGTTTAGATGCTGTGGCCCTAGCTTCTTAAACTTGTAAACTGAGAGGAAGATGCAACCATTTGGATTTCCTAGAAAACACACAAACTGTTTTAAAGGTATTTGTGTCTCAAAAGACATTAAAATAAAGATGTAACCCTATTGGCTTGTTCTGTGGCAGGGGTAGGTGGTACTCTGCTACCCAGGTGAACAAAATTGTGTGTTCTCCAGCCTGTTTGTAAGTGCCTTTGGTGTGAAAGCAAGCCTAAATGTGAGACCAACCACTGTTTAATGAGTGTAGATGAAGCTACTTCATGTAACTGCCACTGAAATAATTGATTAGAGATTAATTTCTGTTTCTCAGAATTCAGGTGGTTCTGTGGTTGTTTATTAAACCATTAAAAGTCCCCCTAAGACTCTGAAAGAATGAGATTTATGATCAAATCCTGTTTAGAAACTGAAAATTTTGAGGCTTTTTAAGTGCTCTGACTTGATAAAATAACTGTTGCCTGAACCCACATATACTCTTGCTCAACTGGAGTAACTTATGTAAGTCCTTCTGCTGCATCACACAGAGACCATTAGCAAGGAAGTGAGGAAGTGATGAAATTGATTCTATTCTGGCCCGTGCTCCCTGGGACATGCATCTAGCCTGGGAATCAGCACAAACTGGAGATATCAGTGGATTTCTTTACATTTACCATAATGCTTAGCTGTTAGGAATGTCTTTTCCTTCTGAATATGACCTTTTTTTTTTTTTTTTAATGACTTAGAAAGAAATTTTAAATACTGCTCCTTGCAGTGTGGACTCTTTAGGTTAACTGTTCTGAGCTTATGTTCATCCCTTCCAAGTGATACAAAAAATAAAGGCATGAGTTTATGCTTCTCTGCAGTGTTGCTGGACAAAGCCAGTCTCATGCCTCTCACTGTGTAGGGCTAAAATCCAGAAGCTTTATGGTTGCATTGCCACATGAAACTAAAGTAGTAACACCATTACCTGTCACTCTAGCACTTGGCAGTTAGGGTTTGATTATATGAAGAACAAGTAACCTTAAACAAAGATGGTGCTCACTAAGAAGTTAAAATGGCAGGAGCTGTCTCAAATACAAAATTTAGAGGGTTTATTACAACAGTCTATGCTTGAATCAGACTTTCTTTGCCCATAGGATAATCTTTTTCTTCTCTGTCTCTCTCTTTTTTTTTTTTCTTTTTTTTTTTTTTCTTTTTTTTCTTCCTTTTCCTCCCCACACATCCAAGGGATTGGAAGCAAAGGGTTTGTTTTTGAAACAAGTTACAATGTTTGTTTTCTGACAAAGCTGTACGAAGAATCCTGATCAGCCAAGCCACAGTGAAGAAGGTGAGTTAAGTGTCCAACATTATAGAATGATAGAATGGTAAAGTTGAAAGGGACCTCAAGAATCATCTAGTTCCAACCCCCTGCCATAGGCAGGGACACCTCCCACTAGTACAGGTCACTCAAAGCCTCGTCCAACCTGACTTTGAACACCTCCAGGGAGTGAGCATCCACAAGCTCCAGTTTAGTACCAGACATTTGCAGTCACCCTTCAGACTGTGTGCTCCCTGTATCCATTTTCTGTGGTTACTGGAAGCTGACAGGATAAAGAAGTGCAGGTTAGCCTTGCACTGCTTTAAACAAAGACTCGTTCCTCTCTGGCGCACTCTGGGGCTGGTCTGCATGTCGAGGCATGTTCCTTTCCTGCTGACTCTTACACAATGGCAGGAGAACATAATTTTCTGGAAACCACTTTTTTGACCTTTCTAACCCGCTGTTAGTTCCCCCTGCACAGATTTTTCTGCTCAACCCTCCAAGAACAGTTGATAGGAACGACAAGTACCTGTCTCTGAAGTACATGCCAGTGCAGGTTTTATAACAATAAAGCTTTGCTCTCATATTGCAATTTGTTCAGTCAGGTTTCTCTTTTATTCAGGTACATTGCTGTGAGACTATTCACACTGATAAAGGCTGCAGTATCAGAGACATACTGGTTTACATCCTATAACCTTCATGCAAGTACTAATTTAAACCTATCTTTACTGCTATGAAATAAGTAGGTAGCAACACAGTCGTAAGAAAAATTGTGCCAACATGGCTTAGCATTTTTAGAATTAGATTAGTACAAATAGGTTTCAGACTGTGTTTTGTACAGTAGGGTATGCATGCAATCTGTAAAATTCAATGATACCCTGCTTGCTTTGGTAGAAAAGCCTTTGAAATTATTATCTATAGTCCAGAACAGATTTTTTTCTTTTAATATTAGTTCAGTAGGTAGATGTTATGGTGGTTTAGTTTATGCCCCTTGTCACTTCATCAGCAAGAGGTGTAACACTACTTTGTGCCTACCATAGATTTTGGTATTTAATCATCATTCAAATACACTCTTGAAGGTATACTCAAAGCTCTTGGTCATGGGAAGCTAACAGACTTACATCAAACATATCCACCACTACTGAAAGCTATCTGATGAGAGACTTGGGGAAAAGAAAAATCTCCAGTTTAAGAGAACTGCAGAAATTTGAGACTGTCTTCTTGAGACAACTGCTGCACAGAAGCTCTGGCAGCTATTTTTGCTGGGAGTGCTTTGGGTGGAAGACAAACATGGTCAAATTAACTAGAATGCTAGAGGTTCAGTCAAGGATACTGCCTTAAATAGTTCACCCAAAAAGGACAAAGCTTTCTTAGGGCAGCCCCTTCGGAATTCCAATTGCAGTAACAATTTTTAATAAGAGAATATGAACTATTGTAATTTTTCCCTGTTGTTTTATTTTATAACAGCTTATTGCAATGTTTCGAGGTAAAAGTCAATCCTCTTAACTACAAAAAACTCACTAAAGCAAAAACATGTAGCCAAGAGCAGACCTTGATTATTATCGTTGTTTTCCTATGCTATGATTATATTTTTTTTCTATTCATGGCAATGGGTCACATAGCTGGGCAAGAAAAAAAAAAAGGATAAGATGCTAAAATTTAAAGGAAAATATATTCATTATTGGGCTGCTTCTGCTGTGTGATTGTTTTTGCTTCTTGTCCAATACCTGCTATTTGACCTGTGGGCTGTGATAATACTGACCTAAAGGGGATTATCTTCCAATGTAGGGTAAAATTCACTATTTACCCATAAATATTTTGTATTTGTTCTTGTTTAGTTGTGAGGAAAATAGGGATGAGTGAGGTGGCAGGGCGAGTTGCAGAATAAGAATGCACTGAAGCTGTTATAGATGTTGGTTTTCACTCCATCACTTCAAGATTGTTCAGGAAGTTTGCTTGGATCTTTACCTGGCTAAGGGACAAAGGGGCATTTCTAGAGCACAGCAGCAACCCGGGAGTTTCAAGATGTGGTTGGACATGTTACTAAATAATCTCATCTAAGGTTCCTTTCCCAGGGAATATTGGACCAGGTGATGGTTCGAGATTGCTTGCAACCTGGGCTGCTCCGTGTTTCTTTTGTTCATGTTGACTCTTTAAGGACAGTTTCATGCTTTTTGATGTGCTGCTTGGTGCTAGAAATAAAAGCTTATCAGAGCTCAATTTTAGAAGCTGCTTGACAGCTGGTTGGGTAAACACTTCTGCTGCCTGGGAATTCGGGTGGGTTGGGCTTGAAACAGGTACGTTTTCACCCTTCAAATATAACACTTCATTATGGTCTGCTGGCTGTCATCAGGCTTCATTGTTTTGGGTCAGATTTGGAGGGGGAAATTAGCATGCCTGATGCTGAGCATCCTTATTCTTCTCTTCTGGTACTCTTTCAGATGAAATGATCACCTACCACCTCATCTTCTGGCTCAAATATTTCATGCTCCTGGGTTTCCTGCTGCACCACTATTACAGCCAACATGGCAACATTCAGCCTCTCAGTTGATTATTCCTGTTCATTCATCTCAAAATACTTCAGCTGCCACCAAAGCTTTACAGAAGTTCCAGTCTCTCCCAAAATGCCATATGTGTGGGTGCAACCCCCCATCTGTTAATTAGCATTTGCAGGCATAGACCAGTTTCGAATCATGTGAGTAGGTAGTGGTTATAGGCAGCCCACTTGTATAAAAGAGTCCTTTTCAAATGCCAAAAGCAGAAACAATTCTCTGGATCATTTGTCATGATCCCTTTGCAAATACAGCCCCTCAATGAGACTCAGCAAAGGGTTAACAAGGGCTGTGCACAGTCAGTCCCCTTACTGCCTCTGCTAAAGAAACATTAATTATAGAGAGCCCTAAGGATTCAGAGCAGCTAAAAAGGCTGAGTAGTATTTAAAACCAAGACAGTCAAATAAGCGCTTGGAGTCGATCTCTAATAAATTACTATGTTCTGATGATAAAATTCAGCAAGAGTGTGACAGTCAGATGGGGAGGTTGGCAGCAAAAGTTTTAAAAATAAATAGTCTTAAATTGCAGGAAATTACAGCGAGCAGCTCCTCAGAGTTATTTTCCTCGGTGCATTGTGTGTCTGAGGAGGCAGGCAGCCTGCTGGCAAGCTTCTGACCTTTTGTGTGTGAAATAAAATATGCAGGTGCAATGGTGTGAATGCTCAATGGGTGACAGTGACTTTCAGCTGTGGGTTTGTGCACCAAGGCCCCACAAGACTGCGTGGGGTGCTCCAGATTTACCCCATTAAACTTGAGATCAGTGAGAGGCTATGGCTGGAAAGCATTGCAGAATGCATATGTCCCCTATCTGTATTCTTGTACTCAAAGCCAAGGAAATCAACTGATGGGAGACTTGTTTTACATTATCGTGCTGATAACTGATCTGATTCTCACATTGCCCTATTCATAGCTCAGTCTGGAGCAACTCTTCTCAGGGCAGTTGAGTTTAGCTCAGTTACACTGCTGCAGCTGTGATCTAACTCCCAGTTCCATGTATGAAAAGAAATCCATACCTGCGTGGTACAGACAATGACTCCTGAGTTCAATTCTATTTGAAGAAAACCAGGACAAATTTACACCGTGACATTTTAAAACTCTTTTTAGTGCATCATCTGAGGAGCTCATAATCTTTTATGTGCTTTTAATCATTAAAAACCACTGCAAAAATGGGGAGGCACTATTGCCTTTCCTCTGTGCAGTTTTGTAGTTTGGATGGCTGTCTTCCTATCTAGGGAAGTTTATGGGAGAAAAAACCATGCCAAGCTGCAGGCTGGGGTAGCAGCATTTTTTTCTCATGAAGTCTTTGTCATGGGAAGCAAGTACAGGGATACTTTTGAGGGGGGGAAAGGGTTGTTTCCTTGCTCTCCTTAAAGCTTCACATGAAACTTTTTCTGCAGGGAGGGTTAAATTTTGTTTAACTTTGTAGCGTCAGTGTTGTTTGGCTCCTCCTACGCTGACAGCTGTCTCCTTTTTTATGTGGAGGATAAAATGTATTGGGTTTTTGTTTAGTTATGTTGTAGGATTTATTGTTGGTGTTTGTTTGGTTGGTTTTTTTCCCAAAAGAAGTTTTAGAGATTAAAGTACACTAAGTTAAAAAATGGCATTGCATAGCTTGTATTATACCATTCTGCACCTCAAAGAAACATCAGCTACTTAATTCTAAATTATTTATGCCTAAGAGGACAAAATATTCTCAGATAATCTGTGAGCATGTTAGGGCCATGTGCTAGTTGTTTAAGTAGCAATTCTGTAGCTTATGTAATAAATAAGAATATATGGTTATACTGGTTATGATTTCTAAAATTCTTTGCTTATATATGTATATTAATAAAGTAGAGTTTAAGCCTAATCCTTTAAAAGAAAGGGCAAATAACTATGTGTTACACTGTCAGAATTAATAAGACTTTCCACAATGCTCATAAGAATGAGCATAAGGAATGGATTTTTAATGTATCCTTGTTCTAAGGGTGACTGAAGCATTTTTGGAAGTTTTATTTGTGTGAACTATCTTTACTCCTTCACAGCAGAAGAAGAAAGGCAAAAGGAACTTTCGTGATCTTTCTTTTTCTTTTTTTTTTTTTTAATCACTGTTTTAGAAATTCAAGCTTCATCCCTGAGCAAAAAAACCTGAACAACTGAGGTAGTTTCTGTCTGTCAGAGAACAGACAAGATGCAGTGGTGAGCATGCTTTATTAGCATACCTTTTAATGTCATATGCCACAGCCTGTTGGCTTTAATTGCTCACAGTTTTGGCTTCATGAAGGCCACACCTCTTAGTGTCCACTTTCCTGCTTTTTTCTTGGAGCTCATTTATGCTTGCAAACCTGTCTGAAGTTGGGTTATAATTGGACTATAATTAAATTAGCTATTAAATGAGTTCTATAAATTGGTTTATAATCCAAATTCCTAAAACTGTGAAGCTAATATGTATGGGAAGTGACCAATTTTTAAGCACAGTAAAAGCTCTGTAGATGGGAAGGTGACTGTAACGCTGGGAATGGCAGCAATGGAGAAATGGGTCTGAATTCTCCCTCTGCAGCAGAAGTGACAAGTCTTGTCCCTCTGTGGAGAAAAAGGAGTTGCTCCACTCAGATATTCAGTGTTTGTCAGATCAATATTTGTATAAATAAAACTGAAGAGTTCCATTCATTCCTTTCTCAGAGTTTAATGCTGTCTTTACAGCTACAGTGTTTGTCAGTTGTTCAGTCATGGAAAACCACCAGTTCCTACTGTGGATAACCCCCTACATGCTGTCCCAAACACTCTATAAATCATCAAGGGAACATAAGGAACTTACACAGAGGATTACAAATCCGTGGTGTTGCCTACTGATGGATCATATTTTGAACCAGTTTTTAGTTTTTGTGTTCTTAGCAAAATATTGTTAAAAAAAAAATTAAAGGATACTTTTTGGCTTTGGAGCCTTGTGTAACCTGTGTAGAGAAATTTATTTTCTTGTCCAGGTTTTTCAGCTAAAACCAGTTCTAAGTGTTATCTGCTGGTGGCACCATTACACCAGAAGACTTTTAACATCCAAGTCTTAAACAGAAAAAAATGCCACAGATGACACCTTTCAATCTGACTCAATGGAAAGAAAATCTTGTAAGTTTTTTTCCTTTTTATTTTTTTTTTCAGTATTTCTTTGTAGTTTGATGTCAGTTATACTACTTAGCTTGTTGTCTGGCTTTTTCAACAGCAGAGCTTTTTTAAATGAATGGTTGCAGCAGATTTTTTGACTCAGTTTGACAGCATGGCTCAGTTAGTAAAGAAAGGAAGGACAAACACTTGTGGAGCTGAGATTTTTGCATGTGATATTGCTGGAATCTGGCAATACCCAGATGCCTTGAGATGCTGGCTGTCCTACCAGGACAGGATTCACTCTTTTAAATCCAGCAGAGTTCCAGGGTTGATTGTGGTGTACACCAGCGAGATTCAAAGGAATAGACAAAGCAGTGCAGCAGTCTGTCAGAAAAGTTCTGCATCCAGGGCAGCTGGAAGGACAGAGACTAACAGCTGGGAAGGCCTTGACTATCTCTATTGGTGTGTTAAATTTGCCTTAATGCTTCAAGAGCTGTTAACTCTGAGAGCACCACTCACTTCCACCCCCTGACTCTGAACTGCTCAGCATGCCCTTCAGACAGCAGCAGAACCTGGTCCCTGTACTCACTACCAACTGTCAATTTGCACTTTGATGCCAAGAACCCTTTGTGAGGGACTTCTAAAGAAATGAGCTTAATAAGGAACCTAGTGGCAATGCAACAAGGAAGGAAATTGTCTGGTAGTGTCACCTAAGGCTGGTGATGCTTTATGCAATCATACCCTGTTTTCTTCCCTGCATCCGTAGTATTTATGCACCGGGCTCTATTTCCTTTGGATTTGTGAATTTACTTTTTTTCCCTTAAAGAATCTTGACTAAATAATTTTTTTAAATTGGAACTTGGTTCATTTTCTGGATGCTGCTGATTTATTTTTTTTTCTCTGACCCTTGGCTTTGCTAATTGTAAGTGGGCAGGAACAGGGCCCTTAATCTTCTACCTCCTTCTGAAATTTTCACAAGAATTTGGTTTGTGGTATGATCTGTTGATAAAAAACTTCCTGGTAGTTCTTCATTTGCTACAGAATGACTGAACACAGCTACATTAACTTTTGTCTGTGGGGTAACCACAACCATTTGCTTTTGTTGGCAGCTAAAATATGACTGATTCTGTTTTCTTGACAAGCTTATAGTTGCGTGAAAAATCTATGGGTTAAAAGCAAGACCTCGCTTTTGAACCGTATCAGTTGTGTCTGTATGTGGAGAGAGGTGCCGGGAAGTTTGCTTTGTTTTTTATCTAATGAACCCTATGCATTCACAAGCTTTGAATAGGGCTGATATTCATTCTATGCATGGTAGTTGGATATGTGTATATTTAATGTCTGCACCAAATCTCTATGCTAACTGAAGTTTAATTTTTCAGGATTACATTGACTGCTGCAGTTGCCTAGTTGTTAATGCTAGTCTGGATTTAAACCATGCTCTGGCTCAAGAAGTACCAACAGTGCTGACTGTAGCATGGAGGGGTATTCCAGGTAGACTCCTGATGTGTTTACTTCTCTCATAATATCTCCTCTGTACAGATTTGCTGTTGGCCACTGGTGGAAGCAGGTCAGTGTGTTTGCTGGCTCCTCCTCCAGCAGATGAATGGCAGCAATTTGTAGTTAAATAGTTCTTTTCTATACACTTTTTTTTTACAGATTACACAAGAGATTTTTAAAGAGATTACACAAAATGTTTTGGACTCACATTTAGCATGCGAATAGCAGATGCTATGTTTACTGAATCTGCATTTCCTTTGTCTCTATATTCTGCCTCTGCCTCAGACAAAAATGTTGGGGTGTGAAAATGTCTGACTTTATCCTTTTTATTTACTTCATCAACCTTTTCCTAATCCTTCATGTAGTTTCTCAGCGTTTTTCATTGTTGATATATATTGATAAGTAGCTGTATGATCCAATTGTGTAGCACAGCACACAGCTGCAGCTTGGCTTCTGCTGTGGCCTAGAGGAGACAATCGCCTTCAACACACATCATGGTGAATATTTATCCACACAGGGTTTTGGTTTTAACTTCATGCTATGAAGATTGAAAACTTTTAGCAGTTACCTAAATTATTCCTTCTCTTTCCTGGAAGACACAAACTTTCTTATTAAATACATAATGGATTCTGTTAACTCTGTTTCATACAAGGAACTAATTGCTGTAGTCATCTTCATTTACAGTCCATTGTGAAAGTCCTTATCCGTGGCACATGATCCTGTATGTTAGGATTAAAGAAGAAAGAAAATTAGGCAGATTGTAAATCCTTTTATTAGCCCTGGTAATTGTCTTTTTTTTTTTTTCCTTCCAATTTTAGAAAACAGAGATTCATCCCATGTTGCTCCCTCCCTTCTCATGGCTTCTGTAGCTTTATAACTGTAAATAATTTGTGCAAGACACATTGCTTATAGGACAGTGCCTAAAAGTGTTTCAAAAAGGTCATTGCACATGAGATAGAAGGCAATGTTTGTTCCAGCCACTCGCACTGAGAACTCCAGGTCTTTGTTAATATTAATTGTGCATATTTTAAACAGTCTGTGCTTTTAAAATACACTGTGTGAACATGCAGCAATGAGTGGTTTGTAAGCCCCAGGGCTCAGTTCTTCACTGGTGATTTTAGGCATAAATGTTTGCTGTTCTCATTAATGTCAGGGTTCGTGAGTTACAGCCATGTTGTCTGTGTGCTTCCAGGAGCATGGGCTACATTTCCATGCTCACCATTTCCAAAAATACAAGTGAAACAAAAATAGTATCAAAGATGTATAAAGTACTAAGAAGATCCAGAGCTAATCATTTGCACAAACATTCGCCATGATTGTGCTTATAATAGTAACTATGTACGCAGAACATGGGAAAAAATCTGCTGGGAGATCAAGGCCAGTTTCCCTGCATTGCTCAAAAAAAGCTGAGCTGCCATGAGGTGGTAGACTCACAGTCTCCACTGTCGCCTGCTCCTCTCTGCCTGCCCTGGACCTGGGGTGCATCTGCTGGGAGGACTCAGTGCTCACAGTGCAATCTGCTGCGGCTACTTTCCTGGCCACCTCTGCTCCCTTGGATGTTGTCAATGGCTGGTAGAAGGCAGAGGTGGCAGACTGCTCTGTGGGTGATGTTAGGATCTGGTTGGGCTGTCCCCAGGGATCATCTTTTTTTGCAAGGGTGGTACAACTAGGAAAGGGTGAAGTGAAAATCAGCTCACAAAATGTAACACCCATGCACATTCACCCTTTCTGACATCCCTTCTTGTGAGCCAAATAAAAAACCAAAGACATTAATCCCTCTTCAGGTGGACATTTTCTGACAGTGATATTTTAACTTAACCCCCCTGATTCTGAGACTTTTATATATCTCCAGAGAAACTATTTGCAAGGCTGTACCAACAAAGAAACCCTAACACCTGGACACCATTCCCATCAAGACCCTCTCACTCTAGCATGCTTGGTTTGGTTTGTAATTTATCCTTAATAAGAAAATGTTGGAAAGGTCTGATTCTGGCTCTGCATCAAAGGCAGTGAAGCTGTACATGTACATGGCTGTGTGTGCTGGGACAGAGTGCTGCATGGCAATTGACAAACCAAATCTGTGTTGCTGTCGAGTGTGGCTTTTCTTAAGAAAATTCTGGTGTATGTTATGTTTACAATGGTAATGGTTGGCAAGGTTGTGGAGAAAAACAAGGGTGGTGAAAGAAGTGTGGTGAAAGTAACACTGTTGTGAGCCTAGAAGGTGATGCTGGAGGTAAAGTAATTTCAGAAATTCTGTGTTAATTTTATGAAGATAAATATTAATTCCCTTTTGGAAGAAAGACTGAGGTAAAACAAGTGGGATTATTGCCAAGAAAATGGTTGGGAGGAGGTAATGTGCATATGTTGACACATCCTGCTTTTACATCAGGGTTTTGTTGGGATTGTGGGTTTTTTTAAACAACTTATGAAATAGCCCTGAGTGGATTGATTGTATTAATTAGTGTAGTATGAAACCAAGTATATCCAGCATCTCAAAAGGGCTGTCTTGCACTGTACCTCTCTTCTGTTTTATTTGACCATTTAATCTCTGCCCAACACATGCTTTTGGTTTGGTTTTGGTTTTTTGGTTTTTTTTTTTTTGCAAAAGCAGGATGCTATGACTTGAACAATATTGAGCAGCATCTCTTACCTGCTGTTTGTACAACCACTTCCACCTCAAGAGTGGGTAGGACTTGAGCCACTTCCCACTGCTGCCTGCTTCAGTTGGAAAACCACTGGTCCTGCCTGCCCAGTGCACAGGTTTCACCTTGTTCTTCTTCTGAGCAATCCATCAGCTCACTCCCACTTTCCCTGTCTGAGAATCAGATCTATGAAGGAGGTTTGGGAGGGAGGGACATTGATAAGTTGGAGGCCAGGGAATATCTTCCTCCAGGTATCTGTCTGTGCAGTCCTTGCCCTGTGTACTAGATGTCTTCCACATCTGAACCACGAGATCCCCTGGGTTTTTCCTGCAAGAATCCAAATTTTGTCCCTGAGCACACTGTAGCCCCCTCCCCTTCCCCCCCTTCCTCCAAAGATCCTGTAGCTCTGCAAATAATGTCTGCTGTCTGTTTTTTCAAGTCATTTGACCATATGTTTTATTTGGAGATGCTGATGGACAGCAACATCTGCTGCTCCCAGCCAGCTCATACACTCTTATTTGGATTGTAATTACTTCATCAGCTGCGATCTGTGTCCTGTGTTTGCCCACTATCTGTTTCTGTCAGGTCATAGTCTTCTACAAGCTACCCATTATGTAGTGATGATAATTAAATCTCCCCTCCACCAGGCAGGTCTGAGCAGTGCTAGAAGGGCCCTCCTTGTCCCTGCAGCTGCCAGAGAAGATGCAGCATGTAATGATGCCTTTATCACCTGCCTGCTAGACAATGGCTGCGACCACCTATTTGTTTCAAACAAGCTATTTTAGCAGCTGTCAGATGCTAATGGCTTTCAGCTGCTGACAACCTGTGCCCTATGCAAACCAGAGCACATATCATGGCAGAGGGCATAAATATTCATGTGGGACTGACAAAACCAAAAGTGCAAGTATGGTTATCAGAGCTCTCACATGAATATATTGTAGCCCTGGTGTATGGGTTTAGTGTGACAAATGTACACAAGTGTTTTGAAGCAATGTTGCCCTTTTTATGTTTGTGAGGAAAAAAACCACCAAAGGCAGTGGGGTTGCAAGAGCATGTGAGTCAGAGAAGGATTTGTGCCCCTGGATAACGCAGGCAGGGTGTCAGCAACGCTGTCTGCCCTGGGTGATGCACTGGCACTTGTTTCTCAGAGGAAGGAGTTGCTGTGTTTAATAATTCTCTTCTTGTTTCTTTTCTGAACATGCCTAAGAAGTGAAAGCTTCTCATCAGATCTGTACAAGGTGCTTAAGGAACACAAAAACCCAGCGACTGAGTTCAGATTGTCAGTTTTAACTAATTTCAAACCCAGAAATACCTGATTTGGCCAAGAGATTATCATTTCCCACCACTGCAGCCCCCTATAGCCCAAATAGAAACACGGTGAGCTGCTCTCTGTTGTACAAATTAATTCTGTCAATATGTCTGCATGGGAGTATTTTTTAAACTGTTTTGTTTGTGATGTGCTTTTATTTTCCTCAGCAGATTCTGGATAGCCATGCTGAGAAGGGATGTTCAGATTAAAGTACACGATGGGGGTGAGGAAGGTTCTGTAACAATGGAGTCGATGGAAAAGGATGATGGGCCTGTTGAAACTCTTCCTTGGTAGGTACCTATAAAGTACATGAGAAGGTAGAGATGCACATTAGCTCATGTTTCCCTGCCACAGCAATAACTTGCAGTAACATTCCAGATCTGTAAAGCATTTTTAATTAGTCTTTTGTAAAAAGTAATCAATTCTTGGGAGACTATCAAGCTGTCTCTCTACATCCCTTAATCATTTTGCCTTTGCTGCCTAAAATGAAGCTCACCATTAAGATTCACTAAAGTGTTTCTGTCTTTAGAATTGCATAAAAAGGTGTGGAGCTGAACAGGGATTAAAGGAGCAATCCTGCAAATTGTTGGAACTTAATCAATTTTACTTGTGAGAGCTTCTGTGGGAAAAATCCACACTGTGGTTTGACTGTGGTCTGAGTCTCATTTTCACTGGCTGCTGTGTGCAGGGACAGGTAGGATTCAGTCTTGAGCGGGACTGACAGTGTCAGAAATCTTTCTTGGGTTTGTGTGGATAAAACAGGCTTTATGAAGGCCAGTTGATTAACTTCATTTAAGTCTGAAAATAATGATAAATTGTTGCTGATACCTTAGTTCTCTTGCATAATTACCCATATAGCCTGTATGTGTATATTTTTGTGGCAAAGAGGACTTGTGAAAAGGAGGTTAGTTCACTGTTTCAGCTAAAGAAGGGTATTTTAGTTAGAAATAATTGTTGTAATAGTTAGGCTAAAGTATTCAAATATTTTGTATCTTGGTATGAATAAAATATTAAAAGATACAAGTGTTGTTCATGAACCATCAAAGAGTTTTCCACTGCCACCATGTCTTATTAAAATAAGGAGGAAAGAAAAAAGCCAGAGTCATGTGCTAATCCTTTCCTTTGTTGCTTAAGGGAAATTTCAGTATAAAGCAGCAATTTCCATATCATTTGAATAGCAGTTGCAACCCATTGATGTTTAAAGTAAAATGTGCAACTACTATAATCAGCAAAACAGATGCAAATGTGGTGTTTGTCTTTAAATGTAGCTCTTTACTTGCTGTCCCGATTAGATTTGGAGTGGAAAACTTGCTCAGATAATTAAAAACACAGAAGTTATTCTTTAATTTCTTTCATAGCAATTGTTCAAGAGCAAGTTGGAGTGAGCTTGGCTAGGTGTAGCACACGGCAGCATGAACATGGGCCCCTGCAGGCAGTCCTCCCTCCTGGGCTGCAAGGAGAACTTGCAGCCTGCACTGCGTTGAAGGTGGGTAAAAGGACACATCCCCTACCCACCTCTGTATGCCAACACTGCTCCTGCCCCTGGGGACAGGAATGGCCTTTGAGATCTGTTTATGGCCAGTGGCATCCCAGTGCAAGCCTCTGCACAGTTTTGTAAATAAGCAATAACAAAAATAAATGACATTTAGCATTTAGATCCCAGACCAGTGATTTTCTTTGTGCTGGGAAGTGTAGCAGGTTAGATCAAACTCCGTTGCACTCCTTGAGCTCTGCCATCCCAGGCTTTGGGTATCTGGAACTGCTCCTCAGAGGGCTTTTTAACTCTTTAAAAAAAAAAAAAAGTCCCTGTAATGATATGAAGGAGGAGTTTACTTTATCCTTCATGTTTCCAAATTAAACAATGAACAGGCTGACAGTGCTTTTCTCTGCTCAGTGTATGCGAGCTGCTGGTGTAGCAACTAGAGCCAGCCAGAGATTTCCATCAGTGCGATTGCTGAGTGCAGCTGCCCTTCTTGGAAAGGGAGAACTCAGGAAAATACTTGGGGTTTGAGCAAACTGAAACTCAGCTTTGTTAGATTAATTAAATAGGTGGCAGCTCGGCTGTCCGCCTGGATAAATGGAACTTACCAGTTTCTGTAGGGTGTCTGCTGGTGAGAGTTGGGGATTTGTGCTTGTCCTAGGCAAGGGAGCAGAGTGGGAGAGCACAACTCCCCATCTTCCCTTCAGCTCCTGCTGCCATGCTCCCAGGTGGAACAGGTTGCAAAAGGGGAGGCCCAGTAATTTCCCCATCTTTCTGGAAGTACCTTCTAATTTTTTTTTCCCTGGGTGGAAGAAAAAAATAAAACCATGAAATGGAGGCCTCCCAAACAGGTTGCTGATAGGATGAGAAATCCTGCTTTGGTTCTTCTAAAACACTTTCCTGGTACAAGGCTGTTGTCAGTTTGGGTTTTTTTAAATTAGTACTTTTCCTAATTAAGAAGCATGTTATGGAAATGGATTTCCATCTTGTGGTCAGCTGTGGTAATAAAAGTCTTCTGGTTCTTGTTTTGTTTATTGCAAGCCAAAATGTTTTTAGTAAGAAAAAATTAAAATCTGTTGTATGAAGGTAAATGTTGAAGACCTCACAAAGTCTGCTTGCATTTGTACTTGGTCATGTCTACCTATTAGGTTAAAATGCTTCAGGGTTAGCTCCCTCCAGAAAGTCATCTTTGGAATAAAACAGAGTTGGAAAAGATGTACTATAAATTGGCCATGACAGAATATTCAATTTTAACAGATTATACAATATTTTGGACTCAGGAACCATGCCCAGGTGCCCAGACTCAGGATTGTTTGTAGCCTCAGCAGGAGAGATTCAAAACTCTCAAACTTCTGGGAAAATTTGCATCCAGAGCCAAATATTGTTGGTTGGGATTGTTTTCTCTTCCAAGATGACTCTTAGGCTCAGCATTATGTCATCTTAACTTCATGTAGATATTTGTTCCTCAGGACAAATTTTGAAACTCACACTCTAACCTTGAAATAGTAAAATGCTGCAGGGTTAAGTGCTAGAGTTCACTGGAAAATCTACTTACTGCAGTGGAAAAAAAAATTTAATATATTAAAAACAAAACAAAATTGAAAAGGTCATTTTAAATACTGAAAACCGTGAAGGGCAGCTCTGTATGTGCTGGAGTTTAGATCTGGTGGCACTCAGGATCTAGTGTAAGTTGTGTCTCTGATGCCATTTAAACAGCCTACAAATATAGGTGAGGTTGTTAAAAAGGAATAGTTTGATTCTTTTGTTTAGTTACTGCCTTGTCATTTCACACCGTGATGCCACCACTGGTTGCATTGCAGATACTCTGACTTTGGCGAGAGCAGGACCAGCCCTCAATATTTTAAGGAGAGTTAAATAAGATCTCGGATCAAATTCTTATAGGGAGATGTAAGAAGCTTATAAATTCTCTTTATTTTGAGGGCTTGTAACTAAAGGAGATGTTCAGTGTGTTCCTTAGTGGGTGCCAAAAAGCTTATTTTCAGAAGTGTCTGAGGCGCAGGGAAAGTCAATGATTGCTATATTTACTCTGAAGTCTTTGCAACTGCTGCCGAAGTCAAATCGTGTTCTTTTTGTAGGAATAGTAAGAAAACAACAGAGCATTTATATGAAGAGTCCAACTTATATGAAAAAAAGCCCAGTTCAACAAAACTGTCTGAGGTTGTGTTTTAAATGTTACTGTAAGGAAAGTAGAAAAAAACTGAACAGTTTGCTGTATTTGGTAAACACTTTCCAAAAACCCCCTTACTCACAGAGTTTGCACTTGGACCTTATTCTCTTGTAACTGCAGTCAGCCCAAGCTTTTGCCATTGTCTCTGCTGAGACAAGATCCAGATTATTTATTGTCTTCTAATGTAGAAATACAAATCTTGGGCCTTAATCACAAGAACACTTGAGAAGGAAAATACTTTCTCTTATTATTAAAAAAAAAAAAAAGTAATTGAAACTACTGCTTAGTTAAAAGCATTTAAAAATACTGGAGGAAAAGACTCCTTAAATCAAAACCTCTCGGTTTTCTTTGAGACCTTCCTGGCGAGCTCTGTGTTTATGCCGTTTATTTAAAGTGCGAGAACTTTGTCAGGTCAAACCATTAGCAGCTGCCTGGGGAGCAGAGAGCAAAGCTCTGGGCAGGGCTCAAGGCTGCTGTTGAAACAGCATTTCTACACCTCCGCCTTTCGCCACAGGAAGTAGGCGCTGAGGAGAAATCAGCCCGAGAGAGAAGAGTGGCAAGTAACTTGGGGAGTCCTCACAGAGCGGCTGCTCATCAACCTCTGGGGAAGGCACACTTAGCTCTCTGGCCATCCCCAGCCAACCCTTGCACTCGTAAATGATGTGTGATGTGAATTCATCACCCAGCAAGCCAGGCCAGCTGCATCCCTGGGATCCCTCTCTGACTTTGGGTTATTCTGCACATTGCAATATGTACCTCTGGGCATTTCTTCTTTCAGATTTTTGGGGACTAATGTATGGTCCTTTGCCTGTGGTAAAACCAAACTTTTTTCAATCTTTCTTGCAGGCTTTGCTGAGCCTGCAGGTTTTGAGGTGCTGGATGAAGGATGAGCAGCTCTTTTCTTCACTCTACTGGATTGTTTCTCTTCTCTGTTTTGAACTACTGAGTAATTATTTTATCTGAAAAACTATGCTTCATTTATCTAGTTCTTTGCTCCTCTAATGTTCCCCAGTGCACTGTATTTGTGTCGCTGCAGAAGTGTTTTACTTGTGTGGAGCTGCACAGAGAAACATCCACTTGTGTGAGGGAGAGGCTTATGTTCTCATCTCGGTTTGCCCTGTTCAAGTAACTGCAATACCCATGTAAGCCTTCATGTGTCCTGCAATCCTGACAACAGTGGGTGGGAATCACCCTCCCTGCTTCTGCTGTTCCTGGCCATGGAGAGGGATGTTTTGTGCAAGTTTTTGTTCCCACATCTTCAGCTTTTAGAAGTGTGATGAGAAAAATAATTATAGGTGCTCTAGAGAGAGCTGAATGAGATGACCAAATGGTCTGTTGGTGTTTTCTCTTTATCACTAGTTGCTGAGAAATGTCTAAAGAAAGCTGTTGAGCACAATTTTGTGATGTTACTTTCCATATAAATGGTTGCTAGGGTCACCAATGCAAGAGTATGTGGTTGTAAAGGAGAGAGGTAGCTGCTACCAAGGTCAGGATCAGCAGGGAGGTGTCCCAAGCAGGTGCCAGCAGAGTGACTTTCAAATAGACAGGGAGATCTTTTTAAATGCCTCACCACGGTGTGGTTTGTGATGGGACACATCTTTTGAGTTTTTCTTCTCATGGAAGAGGCTCTCCTGGCTACTCCACTTGGTTACACTTGGACTTGGGACGTCCTGTGTTTTGCAGTCCCAGTGCACTGAGTGGAGTCAGGTGTGCTGATGAGTGATGGAGTTCATAGTGCCTCAGAGCAGGGGTTTCTACCTGCCCAAAACTTTCTTTGTTTCTGTGGCCTGAATATGGTGTGGGATTTTTCATTGGTTTTAGTTTCTCTGCAGTTCCTAAGCTGTGGGTGAGTGCTGTGACACCAGGCTGCCATCTTTTAACAGCAGCATCCCAGAAATACTAGTTAATCACAAGTTTATTAACTTATGGCCTTAAGCAAACCTGAAATTATTAGCAGCCCATTTGTTGGGCTAATGATTCTTTTTTAACTGGATGTATAATTTAATATATGGTAACTTTCATGCTTAATTATGCTTTTCAAAGCTTCTTTTAAAGGAATTTATTTTTCTGCATGCATGTATAGGAGAGGGTTGAGAGCTGGCTGGCTTTGCTTGCATGCTATTCTGTTAAAATCTGGGTAGTTTGTTTAAGAAGGTTTTAATTTAGGTATGGATAATTCCTTCTTTGCCTGTTCTTTCAATATTTTTAATCTTTGAGTGCTTGAAAAATAAATGATGATGAATTACCAACATGTTTTAAATGGCATCATTTTATGTCCTATTGTAGCTTGTCGCATTGTTTTGGACAAGACATAAACCCAAAGTCCTGATCAACGGGGCCATTGTACCAGCAGCTTCCAAATGAATGCCAGTCTTGATCTCAGTGTCCTGGCCCTGTTCCAGCCTGGTTCACATTTTACTCAATGGCAAGCCCCACTTCTGTTGTCGCTAACCTCAGTGGGAACAGAGTCAGGCCACTGCAAAGTGCTGCTAATCCCACGTGCCATTTGCATGCAACACTTGTAAAGCACTCTGGGATCAGTTTCGATGAAAAAGGCTATGCCTGGAAGATGTTTTTCACTGGCATCCCAAATCTATATCAATGAAAGAAGGTTATGACTTTGACAATCTGGATTTTTTTTTTAATTTTTTTTTGAGCTAGGCAGCTGATTGAGATAGATAATAAAAATGAATTTGATTTTCTTTCTGTGAGCTCTAGTGTCCCCTTCATGGAGATTAAAAATTTCCCGGTACTGTTTTCAGGTCCACAGAGCAAGCAAAAGATAATCTCCTGCTTGGATATACTCGCACCATTGCGATCCACTAATAGGATCACCGTACAGTTTTGACTTAACAGGCACTGGGAGAGGATAATCCTGTTTATTCGGTCATTCAAAACACTGATGATGTGAGATAATCAGTGGACTGAGAGCAGGCAGGAGGAGAGATGTGTGAGGCTCATTTTGCCCAAGTGGTTCATCTGGTTGGGTGCTTAGTGCTGAGGAATGGCTTGATCTCATTACTGCAACCCAAACAGAGCATGGGAGAGTACCCAAAACCTCCTCACAATGCAAGCCATGGAGAAACCAACCTGAGGAAATAGCTTTTGGTAGAGTCTGATCCAGATGTTATGCTCAATGATTTAAAATTGTCCTTTTTGTGACCAATTTGATATAGACAGACTCAGGGAAGTGTCCAAGTCACCACATGAGGGTCTTTGAACAAAATGTTTTGGCTACCAAGTGTCAGTGTGGAAAATGTGTCCTTTCTCTGTAGTCACTTACATTTGGAATGTTGAAACTCTTGTACTTAGATCCAAATGTGTTGAAAGTGGAGCTGCTACTAGGTGTGTAGGTATATATGAGATTCACAGGACATTAGTATTGGTGTGCAGCCATTAGCTCTCTGCAAATGTGGAGCTGGCCTAGAGATGTCTTGGAACTGGAGTGTACGGAATCCCTTGAGAGGGCCTATAAGTGAGCTTTCAAATGATTTTCTGCTCTTGTGATCATAAAAGCTTTCACACTTTGTATTATATCCTAATCGCTTGCTCATTAATTTACTGGCTTGGGTGTCTGTGAGAGGCACTATCTTCACTCCTGTTTTATCTCAGTCCATGTGCATATTTAGCAGTCAATACTTTCCTATTCTAGATTTTTTGTTGTATTTGTAACAACTTTTACAGCAGATGTGAGCCATGGATTAACCTCAAATAGTGATGCTGACTTGTAAGCCTTCTTTTATGATCTCTGAGCTGTCATAGTCCAGATGACAGGTTTATAGTTTGGGAAGCTGGTGGCAATAGCTGAGGAATTGCTCACTAGTCATCATAACCAATGTGCTGTATCTAGGTGCAACTCCTCACCATGGTGACACTTGCAAATATTGAACACACATAAAATGATTCATGGGACCTAGCATAATGCTTGCTTTAATTAATATTTTACAGCACACTAGCTTTATTTAACTTTCCAAATGTGAGTGGATATGGGGAGATGATCCAAATGACAGAATGTTGCTATGTAAAATTAATAGACACTCAGGCTTGTGTGCTTGTTTTTAAAACAAAATGTGGAAAACCAAAACAAACTAACCTTTCTTTCTTTCTTTCTTTCTTTCTTTCTTTCTGTCTTTCTGTCTTTCTGTCTTTCTGTCTTTCTGTCTTTCTGTCTTTCTGTCTTTCTGTCTTTCTGTCTTTCTGTCTTTCTGTCTTTTTCTGTCTTTCTGTCTTTCTGTCTTTCTGTCTTTCTGTCTTTCTGTCTTTCTGTCTTATACTTTTCTTTTTCTGTCTGGCAGGTATTCTGGGCCCTGAAAGTGGCTCCTGTGGATTTTGTGTCTTGAATGATGCTCTTTCAAAAGTGCTGTTCTTGCTCCCCTTCCTCACTCCTCATTTCCTCACTTCCTCACTCAGTATGGCAGGGCTGTGTTCTTCCTGAAAGTGCTGTGGACACTTTGTATGTTGTGTAGAGAACACCATGCCACGGCACAGCCCCAAGGGAGGTGCACAGGACCACTCACTATCTATTGTACCCCAACCATCAGCCACTTCAGACTCAACATTTAGCCATTTTCCCCTGAAGAAACAACATGGTTGGGGCAAGTGTCACCAGATTCTATACTAGAGTTCCAGGAAATAAAGGAGTGTTTGGGTTGCAAAACTTTGGGGCTCTCTGTATCTCCTCCGAAGACACAGCAGGAGATAACCAAGATTAAGTCTTGTTAATCAAGTTAACCAAGACTGATAAGCTTTCTGGCACTACCTATAAGTGGGTTTGTGAACTGTGTGGTTTGCAGACTGGGAACTGCTGCTGCTCCGTGGGTTGAAGTGGTTTTGTAGGTGCTGGTACTTAAAGCAGCCCCCAGGGAGCAGTAACGCGGCACAAGCTGCCGCTGGTGTGCGAAGTCCCTGCATGGATAGAGAGGGGTTCCCCATGACTCCTGCCTCGGCCAGGCTGTACCCGGCCTGGCTGTGCTTCAGTCTGGTCTTCGGGAGACTCTGGGCAGCTCATCTTTCTGGAGAGGACACTGTGGAGGTGGCTGTCTCTCACCTTCTTTCCACCCAGCAGGACCATGTGGGCAGCTCCCAGCGATGTTCAGGCACCCAGAGGTGCCCAAGCACCTAGTGATGCCCATATATCACTGAGCAATGCTGAGTTGCCCCACAGTGTGCCTACCCAAAGCTGCTATTGACTGCAAAAGCTGCTTTTGTGGCATCAGAATCAGCCTCTGTCTGGTTGATGAGATGAACTGGATGAAGCTGACACTGGGCAGGTGATACTGAAGACCTTGACCTGTGAATGCTGAATGCTGTATATCCAGGAGGTCCTTCCTAATGCTCCAGTGCTTTGTGCTTCCTAAACACTATATAAAATACAAACATGTAGCAGCAAAAATGTTTCCATGGGAAACTGACCACAAGACTATACTTCTGAACTAGATTGCTGTGATGAGCTTATTTCAGATTTCTATGCATTTTAACTGGACTTCATTGCACCTAAAAATCAATCTACAGATCAGGAAAGAAGTTTCACCTGACAGAGGATACATCTACTCATCTACATAGACAGTGGTCACACCATTCCCAGAAGTGCTCAAATACAGCTTTCCCTTTGGTTATGTCCTAACAATTTGAGATATCACTTCACATTTATAGCCTTGACCTCTTACAGCAATGAGGTAGCAACCAATAAGAAGACCTGCGAGTGCATAGCTTCACAGTGTGGAAAACACATAAAATACCTTTACATGGATTAAAAGATTTGAGTTGCCTCCAGGGAAGCTTTCCCTGAGTGATTGCTTTTTACATCTTTCACCTTGTTCTTTGTAATCCATTACCAGTTGAGGTTTTCCC
>VWZE01014361.1:3259069-3279251 GCA_013396675.1 Eubucco bourcierii | reverse complement strand
AAGCCTGACATGCAGCATGACGTTACAAATTCTGGCCTGTGACTGCTTGAGAACTATTTATTTGTTTATACAAAATCTCTTTCCTTCCAAGTCTATTTTAAATGCCATGGAAACATTCTCTTAGTCCTGAGGTTTTGTTTGTCATTGTTAGTTATTAAGGTCAGCAGTGATCCAACCATGCTCCGCAGGAGGCATCTTCTACAGTCCAAGGATGGCTTCTGAAAGTCACAAGGGATTGGTGGAGAGGAGAAGAGGATCTAGGGATAGGAACTTTTTCTAGATGATTCGAAAGGTTTCTTTTTCTTTGAAAAGAGTACAATAAGAAGTAACCACGAGGCATGTAATAAAAGCTGAAACTGTGCAAGACTCAAGTGTGGCTCAGCTCAGTGTCAGAGGACAGCTTCTGGTGAGTTTTGTTCCTTTTGCTGTCCTCATGGTTGGGAATGTGCCACGCTTTAAAACCACTGTAGCATTAACTGCCCCATTACACAAAGCAGAGAGCTGAGTGACTGACCTCATCTGCTAGAACAAGTGTTTTAATGCTGTCCAAAGTTCAAATCAATCAAAAGGTCAAACTTGTTTAAGGCAATGAGTGATAAGGAAGCTCGTTCCCAGCCATTGGAACAGAGCCAGCCCTGCCTGCAGGAAAAACTCCAGATAGCACAAACTCTGGAGAACAGTGACAGCTCAGGAACTGAGGCTGTGTCTCCCCTTGCTGGAGCCAGTGGCTGGAGGGAATTCCCACCAAAAGCAGTAGAAGAAAACTAGATCTTGGTGAATAGGACTTTAGATAATCCTCCTGGCAAGGCCTGGCCAGGACTCAGGTCATGATGTCTTTAATTTGGTGAGATTTTCAGTAGGGTGGTAGAATGGACTGTTAAGAAGAAAATATGATTTTCTAGCTGCCAGTTTTGTCACTGTGAAGAATGGAAGATCTCTCTGGGAAGGCTGGAGGCATCGTGGACCTGGGATGCAGGTAAAGATCAGGCAAATATTCCCTGGTGTTGTGCTACACACTTCTCATCCCAAGAGGTGTCTGCATATCAATCCCTCCAGCTGCAGAGCTTAGGTCTGCTCTGTTTTTCACTAGCCTTCAGTGTCACTATTGCCAAAATCAGTACCATCAGCAAGATTTCAATAGAGAATTATTTTTTTCTGAGCCCTGATTTGTGAAACCAGATGTGCCTGTGCTTTTTTTTTTTCAAGCTGATTTGAATGTATGCAAGGAACTTCTAACTTTGAAAAATAGTCAGTTGCCAGATGTCTTTTAAATTGTAAACCCCTATAGCCAGAGGTTAAAACTGTCAAACAGTCACTGATAAGAATTTATATGACACTTAACACACAGTATGGTTTCCTTCAGCTTTTCAGCCTGGAAAGTTTTCTCACAGATATTTTATGGCCCACAAAAGATTTGCCACCTGCCCATTGCTATAGTTTCAGTCCCCGATTTACTGATTAATGTTTTTAATTATTAACAGTTGCAGGATCTCTCTACCTCTGTCTGATAGCTCAGCCCTCTGACAGAAGGAAAAAGGGCTTTGTGTGACTGGAGGAGTCATGAGGGTTGTGTGCTGGTGGAATGTACCTGCAGCTGTACCATCTGGCTCCAAACGCACATCTTCTCCTGTGGCTGGAGTTGTTCTTAAAATAATTTTGTCCTGAGCATGGTTTTGAGCCTAGGATAGCTGGAGGAGCAGGTATACTTGCAAAGTTACTAAGGTAAAAGAAGTTTCTGGGGCTATGTTGTGTTGAGAAGGAGCTGTGCAAGACAAAGGGATGAGCAGGTTGGGCTGTGATTTTCTTTCTTAACTTGACTCTCCAGGGTCTAATCCAGCCTCAGTGCTGGCTGCCAAAAGCTCATATGGAGTAGCTATTTTGGGATAAAGCAACACCAAGTGTTACTTCAGCTACGTTTGGAGAGAGACTTAATAAATTCAGCTAATAAGATTTGACATGCTGAAGATTAGAAAGAGCCTTTCTGAACATCTGCCCTGACCTTGGAGGTGGAAGGCTTAATGGAGACATGGGTGTCCTGAGCCCAGGATGCCTGTTCCTGGGATGGCTAGTGGGACACAGCTGTGCAGCACACATGACTCTCTTTCTGAAGCCACCTCTAAACTCTGAGGGCAAACCAGCAGGGACAACCTGGCACTAGGTATTTGCCTTAAAACAAAACAAAACAAAACAAAACAGAAGATAGGAGCCAGCTGTAAGATGTTGTGTGTCCAGAGGTTGGGAGCAGCCAAGCTCTCTGTGCAGCAGGCAGCTGGGGGGAGATCACTTCAGCAGTCGTCCCTGGGTAAATCATCCTGTCCCTGGATCAACAGGCTCACTTGGCTGGCACTGGAGAAACAGGGGTCCCAATGGTTGGGTGAGCTCCTCCGAAAGAATAGAGCCCCAGCATTGCCCTTGCTGCTTGTTACAGTTCTCACTGCTGTGGGCTTTCAGCTTCTGGTTTTGTTTTGATGGTTTGAGGTTTTGGGTTTGTTTTGTTTTGTGGGGTTTTTTGTTTGTTTGTGTTTGGGTTGTTTGGTTTTTTTTGGGGGGGGGGTGGAGGTGCTTTTTGTTTGTTTGGTTGGTTTTTTTGCAGGATCAGCTCAGAATAGAATCACAAGGTTGGTGTTTATTATATTTCAAATAATCTATAGGCTGGTTTTAGAGCTGACACTGTGTGTGAAGGGCTGTGTCACCACTGTGCTCATGTTTCTATGTGGCACTGAAGCTTACAGCTTTTTTTTTTTTTTTTCTGTTTCATAACTAATAAGTGAAATGAGTTTGACAGCCTTGGATTCAGCTTCAGCCAGTTGGTTCCCATGTCACAGACAGGCTCAGTTAGCAGCAAATTCTTGTCAGGAGAAGAGAATTACAGCTCAGGCTTGAAATGTGCTAGTGTCCAGTGCAAAGTTTGGAATTATTGACCAAAGTTTAGATAAAGTCAGCTGAAAGTGTGACATTTGAAAATACACTGTTTTATCTTCTCCTCCTGACCAAAAATACCTAGAGTGGAAGCATGTGCCTCATATGCATTCAAGTGGAGAACAGTTGAGCTCCTCTAAAGAAGAGAGTAAACACAGCATTTTAAATAATCTGGTGGGTTTTTTAATCTGTGCAACTTTCCCATTCCTTGTATCTATACATGTTATGTGTGTGTATGTGTGTGTGTATATATAAATATTAAAAATATGTGTATAATTAAATATTATATGTGTGTGTATATATATATATATATACACACACACATATAATATTTAAGTGTATGTGTAGATGTCTTTAAAGAAAAGAGAATTAGAGAAATATTGTTTATTAAGATGTAGGGAAGCTTATTTAACTGGTAATCAGGAAAAAAAAAGAATGATCGCTCTCCCACAGTAGTCATTAATAGCTCTGAGTTCCAGCCTGAGTACAGATGGAGCTTTGATATTATCAGAGTTTTGCTGTGACTATGTGCTGGATGTCCTGCTGCTAATCCTATGCTAGAAATCAGCTCCTCTTAACACCTGGTGCCAAGAAACAACCGTTTGCCTGAACCTGACACAAGTGATGTCACCTACAGCATATGCAGCCTCGTGGGCTGGATTTGGCCACATCCCAGCTGGGTAAGTCTATGCTGGGCACTTTCACTTGGGCAGTGTGCTAAGGTTCTCCTGCCGCCTCGTGGGACGTCGCTCCTCTGAAGCCACCCTTCTGGGCTGCCCTCCTGGGTCGCTTTCAGCTCAGTTATTTATCCATTTCTGCATGCTTGATGGGGACTGCTCCTCCCCTCTGGACACACAGAAAGAGGCTTTGTTTTTAGACAATGTTTTTAGTTGTAGTTTCCAGCAGGATGAGCTATCCCACGTCACAGGCTGAGTGAGGGAAGAACAGCATGTGAAATACAGCAGCTTCTGTGGTCAACTGAGGAGCAAGTGCCGGTGGAGCTGGGAGCCGCAGGCTCTGGGGCTGCAGCCCTGGGCTTTCTCAGGCCCATGCTGTTAACGGAGCCTCCCAGATGGGCTGCGACTGGAGCATGATTGTTGTGAAAACTGGTGTCAGTTGCAGACTCCTGATGGTCTGAGCCTCTGCTGACTTACAGCAACCACATCTTGTTCTTTCAGAGTTTTCCAGAAGCTGAATAGAAGGCTTTAGGGTGGTTTGGAGGGATTTTTGTTTGTAACAGTTAGATAAATTTGTTTTAGATGTGGAGGGTCTCTTAGCCTGACCTCTGGTGTATAACATGGAGTATTGGATTTCATGCACTTAACAGGCTATCCAAGAGCCAGCCGACCACTGTGCTTCCCTAAGAAAAAGAAAGCTCTTAAATACAGCCATTTCAACGTGGTCTAAACGTTTGTTATTCCTAATAACATGCTGATAGCTGGGAGTCATGGGGATTCTCAGCAAAGCTCTGGAGATCACGATCTCCTGACTGCAGCTCTCTTTGCCTTCCGTTGACCCCATTGCTCTCCTCAAATTGCACTCTGGCTTCTGCTCATCTCTCGCAGAGCAAAATGCTGTCCCAACTCGAGAGAAGTCTCAGACTCACAAGCTAGATTTTTTATCTTCATCCTTTAATTCCTCTTTTTTCTTTCCCAGACTCTCAAAAGATAATGCCAAAGAAATGATTCCCTGTAACCTCCTGAGGCAGAGAGAACTGGGCCAGATGTGTTGCCAGCAAGCATTGGCCCACCTGGGGTAAGGAAGATTGGGATATCTGGGAGGGAGGGTGATGCACAGATCTGGAAAGCAACAGGGGGGCTTTTCTAAAATGGCACAGACAAAGATATTGTAGAGATTATCCTTCAAAACCTCAGTGTTCAAGAGCTTAATGACTTAAATAGCAGTCAAATGTCTGCTCATTATCACCTATTGCCAGTTGAATTGCATTAATGAAAGTTTCTTGATAAAAGCTGCCTTATCATCCGGAACTGAGATACCAGGTCTAATGTGTTCCTGCAAGGCTTGAGGAAACGATCATTTCAGCAGCAAAAGAGATGATGTGTTGCCTTCCTGAATTAGGCTGAGGCAAATGGTCAGTCAGCCTCTCCAGAAAGAAGCAAATTGTTTCACCTTTTGATGTTAAAGGACTGCATTATCGAAGTGCCAAAAACTGCCTTGCAAGGGTTTAGAGTCGAAGCAAACACTGCTGGCCATTTGCAGTGACCTGAGCTGAAGGTACCAGAGCAACATGGAGAGGTGTCAGTGCAGCCTGAAGGCAGAGTGCAGGTTGTCCACTGCACACCCATCTGTCATAACTCATACCTCCCTGGAGAAAAGGGGTAGGAAATGGTGGTTTATATTGTTGCCTATAATTTCTGCAGATTTGCTACCTGTTTGGTGGGGGCGTTCTTTTGTTGATTGTTTGGCTGCCTGCTTCCTCTCCTTCTCCCAGCCCTGTAATCTACCTCCTCTTATCACAGCTTGCTCCACCTCTTGCTCATTTTCATTTTATTGCCTGGCTAATCTCATCCTCCTGCTTTTCTTGACGCTGCTCCCCCTTTCCCATCTGTGGAGATTAAATCACTGCTCCTTTTGTTTAATGCCACTCAAAATTCCCTCATTTCAGTCAGGCTTTGGGATGCTTCCAGGCACTTCTGCTGTTGGTGCACACATCCATTTTCTTGGCACAAAAAGGCCTGTCAGTATCTGATGGGAGCTTTAGTGAGTCCTCATTTCAACCAGTACTCAGAGAGATCCTGAATCGGAATGCTGAGAGGTGTGCTAGGGGTTCTAGGACCAAAGTTGAAACCAGTCTCCCTGTTCAAGGGTGCTAGGTACATCCTGATTTGGGGTCACAACTGCAGGTGTGGGTGGAGACACTGGGTTTTCAAACCATGTCTTTCTGGCACTCTCCCACCTTCCCACAACTGAGAACAATGCTGGAGGCTCTCCTGCTGCTCTTTCCTCTATCTGTGTGATTCTTCAAGCCACTGATTTCAGTGTTGCTAATGCCAGCTCAGAAACAGAACCAGCAGGGCCTTTAACCACCGGGCAGCTTACTTAAAAATGACTTACAGCTGAGGGACCAGGTCCATTTGCAGAACTCCTTGCAGCTGCCAGCCTTCTGATCTGCTCTGTAACACCCACGTGTTTGCAGCCAGCAGATATGAGAACAAGTCATAAAACCCTGATTCAAATAAACCTTGCTTTAAGTACCTGGGGGATACTCTCCTTAGCAAGGACCAATGCTCTTTGGCCCTAAGCATTAGGTGCAGGTACTCCATTTTAATCTGTTTGTGCTTTATCTCTTGCCTTAATTCCTGATTTGCAATGCCAACCACGATGCATTTGCTATATCTCCCCTCACTACTTTTATCTACCAACATTTCTTAAATAATTTTAAAGACTACAAGAGCTAAAAAAACCAAACCAAACCAAAACAAAAACCAAAACAAACAAAAACTAAAAACCCCAACTAAAAAAAACCAAACCCAACAAACAACCCAGGCAGCTTAAGATAAAAGCCAGCATCATGCTTTTAAAAATAGCCTGGGCAGCCCTGCAAGTGGTGCTGAATAAGTGGGTGCATGAGAGGGGAACTGAACGGGCTGAAGAGGCTCTGTTTAAACAGAAGGTAAGTAAGTGGCAGGGGGAGCTGCAGTTAGTTCATTTTGTTCCCTTACGTGTTGCTCGGATAATGCAACATATCTTCAGGCAGGCTGGTTCTAAAAATGGATGCAGCTCTTAAGTTTCAGTGGGTGACACTGGGGCTGCAGCTCTCGTACACAGTCTCCTGTGAAGTGTCCACGGGAGTGGTGCCAGTGCCATGCCAATGAAATGGCATTTAGTGTTTGGGAAGCAGAAGCAGTGCTCAGGTCTCAGCACTCGAAGAAGGCTTTTGCATGATGAATGTGTGCCTTTGTATTGCACTGAGGTCTCTGTTGTAAGAGAGAGAGATGCCTGGTAAATCCCTGAGGTCAGGCAATGTTTTGTAAAAATTCTCTTTCCTACTGTGGTTGACCTGTAGAAGCAGCAACCACCTGACAGTGACAAGGGCATTTAATTAGTAATTCAGGATTAAAGTGTCCTGTCCAATGAGTAATTTCACAGAAGCAGAGTTTAGGAGTGAAGCTGGTTTAGTAGACCAAAACACTTGTCTTGGAGGCTTCCTTGACATTTTAATGGTGTTTTTCTTTGGTGTGAATGTACATGAGAAGTTGAGAGGATTGTGTAAACATGAGCAGGGGATGGAAGGGACCTAGACTCTAAGATCTTGTCCAAACTCCATGCTATTGCACAATGGTGTGAGCCACTGTCTTCCTGAGGATAAAAACATCATTCCAGGGAGCTGCACTAGTCACCATGCCTCTCTCCCAGCTCCAGGATGAGGGTTAGTGTTTATCTTTCTTTTTACCTTCCTTTCTCCTACCTAAACAAACTCAGCTTGACTGTCAGAAGGATGAGTACTTGCCACCTTCAGCAGCTACATAATGATGAGCCAACTCTTCCCTGCTCCCAAGGAGACCATTCCTGTTCTGTAAATTCAGGAGGCAAAGGGCAGCAGTGCTCCTTAGCCAAACCATGGCAAGTAGGCTTGTTCTCATAAAGCAAGTGACAGAGTCCAGCCTTCCTCCTGGGAATAGTGTTTCCCTGTAAAGCTGGTGCCTGCTGGGCAAATAGTTGCCTTCAAGGTTAATTAGCTGTAGAAAATGAGCTGGAATAGTTAGGAGTAACACCTCCTAATCAATTGTTGTATGTGAGGACTGGGAAGCTAAATTCATGCATATTTGGGGCTTGTTTTAATCAGAATGGAAAATAGTGCTTTGTATTTTTCTGTTGTTCTGCTTTCATTTCTAAATGTCAGGAAGTAAATCACCATGGCCTGAGTTTGTAAGGTCTTGGGATGCTTGACTGCACAATGTTTAAACTGTCTCCTGAGTTGTTGAGCTGAGGTAGGAGCAGCAGCTCTTCTGGAATCAATACATTTGCCACCACCTTCAAGAAATGGCATTTTGACCCCTGACTGAGAAAACGTTAAGTTTCTCCTAAGCTAAAAGAGGAAAAAAGTGTTGCATTGTGCTAATGCTGTGCAAGCCGTGGCAGTTCTGATGGAGGTGTAGCACTCTCATCTAGGAAAGCAGATCTGATGATAGATTCACCTCACATACCAAGGTGAGTCAAGGGACCTACTGGTACCAAAACTTGTCAGATCCTTTAAGCTCCTTCTGCCCCCAGAGGAATCCCTGGAGTTTTCCTATAAAATTAGACTGAGCAAAACCACAAACTAGGGGGCAGACAGATGTTGCAACTCTTGAAATACCTGGGAACCCAAGGATAAGCAAACTTTCCTACCCAGAAGGTAACTTCCAGAATCCCAAAGTAAGATGGACACTGTGAAAAAGAGGATCTTAGTGAGAAGAATTTGTTCTCTCCCTTTCAAGAATAATAGTGTGTCCTTGGGTGAGCTGAAGCCTGACACAAAGGCTGTTGTGCTTGATTTGGGAATTTTTGGTGTGGTACCAAGGTTCAGTTGGTTCAAGGTTCAGTTGGTTCGGGGTTGGAGGGGCTGTGAGCTGCGAACAGGAGGAAGGTTTGAATTCACAGCCTTTCTTTTAAATCGGTGTCAGGGTTTAACCAGGAGAGTGAGTGGGACTTGTTTAAGTTATTTAGATAAACCACTTGCATGGATGTCTCTGGAGATGTTTGGAGAGAGCTGATAAATATCTTGAGGGTTCACACTGGTGTTAGCTTGGCCACAACTGTTTGAGGCAGACTATTGTTTCTGTCATCTCTGGGAACAGACATCAGCAGCAGCAGCTTTCTCATTCAGAGAACAAAGCACACTCTGGGGTTCGAAGAGAAAATGCACCAACTGACATTTAATATTGCTACTAATTACATGTCAAAAACTAATATAGGTTAGGACTAAATGTAGTGCATTTCTCCAGATGTTTTCACAGTTGCCCTGACTGCAGCACACTGGGTTGTGTTCTGAGCTCTTAGGTTCTCATACAGCTCATTCTTGTCTCCACTGTTGTGGTTGTTCCTAGTACAGTCAGGACTCCTACTTACTAAGTACTGTAAAAGGCATCAATGAAAAAAAAAAAAAAGTGGAGAATTCTCCTTGGGGTATGGAGCTCTCACAGGAGACAGGCAGTGAGGCGACTGCTTGTAGATCTGGCCCTATGCTTTCAGATGTGAATTCATATACAGTATCTTCTGTGAAAGCAGCTTTTCTTGCTCTTGCCAAACTGCTCTAAAGATCAGTACAATGATTTTAATTGTAAGCCCCAGGCTGGCTCTTATCTTTGAATTGTTTTTCTCTAACATTTTAAGAAGAGCTCAGCATGTTCTCAGTTGGAGCTGATAGATGCTGAGCACTTCTGAAATTCTGCCAACTTCATTTAGGCTCCTAAATGGGAACTGAGTGCTTTTGAACATATGATCCTATGGGTTCATTTTATCACAGTACAGCTTTGTCCATATTATTTGTTTCCCCTATTACTGTCCCCAGAATGCTCCCAGAAGTGGCAATAAGACCAGGAGCACCAGGCTAGTCAAGGCTTGAGTGATGTCTCTGATATTATGTCAGCTCAAGCAACACTGAACAAAACTAAATGACAGCAGTTAAAAGCGGGGTGCCTGTCTGAAGCCTGTCTACAACAGGGTCCCTAGCAGAGCTACCAGCACTTGCAGATACAGCTGAGATGGCTGTAGTGGCTTTTATACCTAAGTGTTATATATATGAAAGCAAAACCTAGGGCAAACTTGGCCTTCTTTGTCTGAGTCTTTCATCCTGTCTTTCAGGCTGTGTACACTGCATGTGAGAATACTGACTCTCAATTTCAGGATTTAAATTTTCTCCAAAGTAGGTTCCTGGGGCAGATATGATGAATCTCTTCAGTGTTTGCAGGGCAGAGGAGGACAGAAGACAGGCTTGACCTGAAACTCTTCCAACAGCATTAGTGCATGGAAGGCATCTGTTTTGGTCCTGTGAGGCTGACATCCTCTCCCAGCAGACTTGGCAGTGAGTGGAAGAACCACATGTCAGAAAATCTGGGGGGCCTACGCTCTGTAGACAAAAGTATGGTGAAGAATTTAAACATTAGTGACTGGAGTGATGTGGAGGGCTGGCTAAAAGCGATTAGCACAGTGCTCTGGAATGTGGCCTTTCAATAGACACTCCAGAAGGATCTGCAGCCCCATTGACTTTTGCAGCATCAGGAAAGAGCCCTCACACTCTGGCTTTTGCCACTTTGAATGGGTGAACGTGCAGGGCAATATATGCAGTGATCACAGAGCTCCCTGCTCTGGCTGCTTGCAGGCCACTGCATACCCAGTCCCACATGCCTGCTGGCTGGGATGTTTTCCCTAACTCCAGAGAAATCCCATGACCCAGTGACTCAGGTGGCCACAAGGTCCTCATGCATTTCCAGAAACCCCCTTGGCAATCTTCATCCACGTCAGACCATAACTCTGCTGCTTGTTTACCCTGAGCCAAGACACTGACAGCCTCCTTTGGCTGTGCTCTGGCTGTGGCTCGCTGTGGGGCCAGGCAGTACATCAGTGTGTGGTTTGAGTGTGTTGTCTCCACGTGTGTAAGTGTCAGGTTTGGGTATTATTTCCACTACTGCTTGGTTTTTGGTCTCTTGGGGAATGCACCCAATAGGACTGAGTCTGTAGTCACAGTCACTTGTTTTTGTTGTTGGGTTTTTTTTTTTCCCCTTTCCCTCCTTTCTGATTTCTAAGTAGACAAAGTGTAGAATCAATTATAAATAAAGGTGGGTAGCAGGCTGATGTGAACATACATTTTTATCTGAGGTGGGAAGCGAATGCCCTCATTCAGGCCCTCATCTAGGGCAGGGAATTCCCTTGCTTTTGTCTAAATATGGAATGCGAGAGCAGAGCCCAGGCGATGCAATACTTCACTGGGTATTGTTTAAAAGGGTGCTTGGCACTGAGCAGCAAGTAGGATAGTTGTGAAAACATGGCATAAGAAGTTGTTTGACAGATTCTGACATAGCAAAGTCTTTATGAGAGGCAGAAAAAAAGAAGACGACAAGAAATAGTGACACTGCAGAGTACATGAAGCCAAAAGCATACTCTGTGCCTAGGTAGAATAAAAAAGCATACAGCACTGAATACCCTGCATGCTGTATGGGTCTGATCCTATTAGTGGTTGATGACACCAAGTTAAAAATCACCAAGTTAAAAATCCACCCCCAAAGGATTACTGGTTGCCAGTCACTCAGGAGAGGTGATGAAGAGATAGTAAGAGCTGGGAAAGAGACTACTATGGCTGGAGCCCACTGTCCAGTCTCTACCACACTCTTTCCTGTTCAGAGGGAACTATACTCTACTGTCCTGGTGCTGCTGTGCAGTGTTTTACCTTGTGGGCAGTGCTGTTTCACCAGCAGATCTTTGGCTGCAACACTTGGTACTAAGCAATCCTGTGGTCTGGGTGGGTTTCTCTCTGCAAAATTTATACTGAGTTGTGGCTTTAGATACCTATAGCAGCAGTGGGACACTGCTTTGCATGTCTCAGCAGTGAAGGTTTCTTGTCTCTAAAACTCCCAGTCTCCTCTTGAAATATGACTGTTATGTGAGTGCATTTTGAAGGAGGGAGGGCTTATTTGGGATTCACTCCGCTTCTGGAGGTCTCAGATGAGGAGACCTCACAAGGTGACTTTGTTGCTAGCTACAGAGGCTGTGTAGCTCATACAGAAAAGGTATTGACTTAGCCTTCCCTATATAGAGTGAAGTCCTTCACTGACTTGACCTCAAACGCAGCTTCCACACTCAGTCGCAGCTGGAGCCTCCTCACCTCAAAGATAAGAATCTGCTCTCCGGGTTGGCTTATTGGATAGTGCCTCGAAATGTAAAGCAGAATGACAGAAGGTGATAAGTCTGTAATTAGCACATGACCTCAGGAAGCTCTGTTCCTGAAATGCAAAGACTAAATTGTGTTCTGCTGCAATAGTATTGGCTGCTCTGCATCTGTACTGGTGTTATGGGAAGCTGTTCCTTAAGAGCTACACATCTGTCTGGTAGACGATAGGAGCCAGAAGGACTCAGATCCAATTCTGTGGGCATCTTCCAGTGAAACTATCATACACCTTAATGTGTTGCCCATGAGATTACTCTTAAAGCAGCAAGGTCCAAGAGTTTCTGGATCATCTGATTAAGGTCAGGAGAGAACAAAATCACAGGAGCACTCCTCCATTTTTGAGCATTTCAGCTGATGTTGTTAATTACAGTGGAGCTGCTGCAAATACTTCTGAAAGCAAATATTTGATGTCTCCATCCACTAGAAAATAGGTGGAAGAACCAACTGCTTCTCTACTCACCTGGGCATCTCAACAAAGCCGAGCCAGGGCTGAGAATAAATAGCAACGACTGCTGAGCTTTTGTAGTCAGCTTCCCTACCAGCATGAGCTGTGATGGGAGAGCAAATAACACCTGCCTGGGAGGAACTGGGCTGAAAAGGGAGTGGAGCCTGGTGGGCAGAGGCACTTTGTGTAGCCGTTGGTCTCTAGGGTGGGGCTGCTGGCAGAAGCAGGAGGAAGATGGTATTTCCACCAGCCCATGCTAACACAAGAGGCAGAGTGGACAAACACTCTGCTTCCCTGTGCTCTGGTTGGTGAACCACAGGTAGTGGCTCCTCGGTGCCACCCAGGAGGAAACCTTGGAGCAGAATCACTGCCAAAAGAACCTGCTACATTTTGTCAAAAAAAAAAAAAAAAAAAAAAAAAAAAAAAAACAACAAACAAACCACTTAGCAAAACATTTTTATTTCACTAATTTTCCAGTTGCCTACAGCAGTCACTTTCATTGTGGCTTCATCTAACTAGTTTTACTTGAAAATTTCCTCTTTGTTTTTTTCTGGTGTTTTCTTTTTCTGTTGCTGGGGTGGGGGTTGTTTGGTTTTGGTTTTTTGTTTGTTTGTTTGTTTGTTTTGCTTTTTGTTTGGTTAGTTGAGGTTTTTATTTGATTGGTTGATTGGCTTGGGTTTGGGGTTTTTGTTGGGATTTTTGATAGTCTGCTGTTCTTGCTTTGCAGTATGGGTAGAATATACTGGAGGACAGGAACTTTTCTCCCTGGTCATTCCTGCCTCTGTCTTGTGTTTAGGCCTGCTGGACCCAGTACATTGCTGTGCTACCAGGCAGTCAACTGGCTTCCTCCTTTTTTCTCTGGATAACCTTCTTCCCCCTTTTTATTGACTAAAATCGTATGAAATCACATGAAGAATCAAATTTATGATGCAATGACTCTGAAACTATTTGTGGGCACAAGACTAAACCTGTGGTTGTACTTGACTTCATACCCTGACTCCAAACAAGACATGGTACTCTGGCACCTAGGACTAGCATGGGGTCACATATGGCACTGCCTTGGGTACACAGGAACTCTTTGCAAGGTAAGGATGGCTTTCTAGTGGGGCTGTGTTCAGGCAGCACCAGTTCAGCTCCTTGCTGCTTTGCCCATCTCATGTATAGAGAAAAACCTTGACTCAGACTGAGTGATATCTACCTTTGAGCACTTGGGAGGGGGAAGTGCCTAACTGCAGGTTACTGCACACTGCTGGGAAATAGCATTGGCCCTCGGCCAGGCCACAACAGTGAGGTGGCAAAGCTGCCTTTGATGCTTCTGTTCCTATTGAGTGGTAGCTCCTGGAGGGGCGGCCCCTGCGGGCAAGGGTCTCTGACAAGCTGTTCCCATTCCTGCTCCCATGGATGTGGCAGCCCCCCTGCTCTCCACTGTGCTGGAATATCTTGGCACCTTGGCCCTGTTGTGTCAGGAGGCAGTGGCTAATTTTTAATCCTTCTATTCAGAGTCTTTTGAGGAACAGGAGGAGAAACATAAGGCATATGCTCACCTCAGCTCCCAGGAGATGTTAGGGGAGTCTGTCCCAGCAGCTGCTGGGATAATCCTTGACCTTCTGTCCACAACACACTCAAAAGGTGTGTGCAGAGTGCCTGGACATTGCCCACAAGCAGGTGGGCTCCACCAACTTGGCAGGACTGGGTGAGGGCAAAGTCCCTTATTCCCTCCTGTGGCACAGGAGGGTAGTGGGCAATAGCAAGTGTAGTGTGGGGGACCAGAGGGACTCTGTCCTTTTCTGGGTCTCCCCCAGAAAAGGACCAGGTCCACAGTGATGTCTGGGGCACCTGCAAAGCACAATCTATCCCACAACAGACACTGGGGCAGAGGATTTTGAGGTACAGGTGACTTAGGCATTTGAAAGTTGGTTGAATTAAGGACTGACATTTAACCAAAGGAGGTCTGTAGTGAGATCCAGGCTAGACACAGATGCGGCCTCAAAGCACATGAAATATCTGCAGCAGTAGTAGAGGCAGGAGCAGGCTGCAGTGCTCAGACATCAAATACCTGCCTTCTAGATCCTGGACCAGTCAACATTTTCCCTCAGCATCAAATATCCACCACATCGTGTCTTGATGCACTGTTAGTGCTCATTGTCCTGGCCCTCATCCTGACCCTATTGCAGTCAAGAGGAGCAGTGTTGGGAGCACTGGCAGAACCAGCATCTCCTCTTCTCCCTCCACTTGTCCCCTCCTGCCTGCCCTGATCTCACTCTCTCGCTGCATCACCTGCTCTGGGCACCATCTGGTGAGTTCTGGGCTGTCTCATCTCACCAACTGTCGTTTGTCCTGGCTGTGGTGTAAACGTGCTCGCATTTTGCATCAAAGGACCCCTAAACCATTTGCTTTGTGGACCAGCCAGCCTGTCGGAGAGGAGCCAAGCAGTTGGCACCCAGCAAGTAACAAGCATTAATAAAAGCACTACAGTGAGGTTAGTGCCTCATTAAAGTAATGCTAATGAACCGGCTGCCTTCCAGAAGTATGAAATTTTAACTAACACTTCCTTCTTCTAGTTTTATGTATGATTACATTTTCCTAGGGAGGCAATATTCAGTTCTACAGGCTGCTGTGGTATCAGCAAAGCCATGTTCAGAGGAGTTGCTCTGGAAACGCACTGCTGCTCTTGGGAGAGGTCTCTGGCCCCATGCTTCAGCCTCACTACGCAGGGTGTGCCAGACTGTGTGCTCATGGCCATGACCTGGAGCTCACTGTACTGTAAGCACTGGGGCTGCAGGGTGCATGCCAGCACCAGCGGATGTGGCTGTGTCCACCACCCTCTCTCTGCTGGGTCAGGACTCTGCCTGGCCCCATTCACTGAATATTGGATTAAGATGGGGTGAAGGCAGGCTCTGGATTGATGTGCCCAGGTTAGGGCAGCAACCAGGTTAGGGCAACAGGAGCCACTCACTTGGAGCAGACTGGCACAGATCTGGTCTAAGGTGTGGGCAGTGCCATTCATTGGCTCTTTTCCACTTGCTAGGAGTGGGGTGCAACTGGGCCAAAGGCTGCCTTCAGTTCGCAGAGATGCTGAAATTAAAGATCAGGGGCCTTGTGCTTGGTGATCATACCTTTTGCCTGGTGTCTCTGGAAGGGAGAGGTCCCATGGCTTCTGGTCCTTGGGCACTTGCAGTATCAGCTTTGCTGGATGGAGATTGCTGGTCTTGGGACTGAGGACTGATGTGTCTTGGCCAAGCATCTCAGATGGGAAAAAACAGGGGTTTGTAGCAGAGTTTTACTCTATACCCTCCTCCAGGCTCCTTGAGCACACTTAGGGATGGCTCCAGGTGGTTGGTTCTGACTCCCACACAACCCCTGGGCCATAGCAGTTCTTTGCCCACTGTCTCTGAATCCCAACTGTCCACTGAGCCCCATGGCTCCATTGTAAAGCAAATTAATTCTCCCCTGTGCTAAGGAATAGGCGCTCAGGAAGGTTTGGCAGCAGCAGTGAGGAAAGCAGCTGCTCCAAGACTCACAGCCCCTTTTCATTTCTGTTTTAGCAGCATGTGATGGGCACGTGAGCGGCGGCACTGCCGGACACACAGCCACTGCCGCATCTCGCCGGCTGCCTGAAGCTGCTGTCCTCCCTGTTCATCTGTGAGCTCACGTCTTCTCTCTGTTGCTCTTCTTCCTCTCACCTCTGACACATACTTTTTCTCATGCTCCCTTGAAGCAGACCCAGAGGTTTTGCTGTTAGAGGATGGTATTTGATGAATGAATCTTTTTATCTTGTAGCTGGGGAGAGTACAGGGCAAATATGGTACTTTTAATGCTCAACACCACTTTCTTGAAGGAAAATAACAAATCCTAAGAGTTTCTGCTGTGTCTAACAACCTGTTTGAATGATCTGTGCAGGGGAGATGGTGTTGTCAGAAAGGACTTGGTGTTACTTGGCTGTCTCATGTTCAACTTGTTGCTGATGCAGAGCTGGATGCAGCTGCAGTTTTGTGCTAAGGCTTCCTAAAGCTGCTGGATCAAAGGGACTACAAGAGCAATCATTCGGCTTTGGGATGTGCAGCCCGAGGCTGGCAGTGTCTCAGGAGTGGAATGACCACAGCCAGGGGGACATCACCTTTCCCTGCAAAATTTCACCATTGCTTCAGGCTTTAGAGCACAGATTTGCATCTTGCAAAGGCCTCAGCTTTCCAGACAAGCACTGTCTTCACTGACTGAAATTAACTGAGTATCCAAGGGCAAAGGTAAAACTAAAGCACATAAGTAAATGTTTGCTGGATCAGGACCTTATTCAGGCATCAATCAGGTAGCTCCAGCCAACAATAGAATTACCTAAGTATAAAATCCCATGTAAGCCAGTAAGATCAGCTCCAAACCTGCTATGAATTTGCTTTTTGTTTCCATGCCAAGAATATATCACTCCTAACTGCTGCAATCATGGCTGGGCCTTTTTATGCTGGGTTTTTTTAAGTGCTTTTGGGCACATTTATTTCCCGTCTCCAGCAGACACACATGGAACCTGACCCTCCTTTCCTTGGGCATGCCCCAGCCTGCTTCACCCACAATAAGTTGCCACTAGCAGATTGTATGTTTTTTCTTTCTTTGCCTTTTCTGTTACTGCATCCAGTAAACAAAGGGACAGCAGTGACGCTCCAAAACCGTTCTTTGTGTTTGCCTGGGAACTGAGTCAACTATTTGTTGGCCTTTTGCTATTGGATTTTTTTTTTTTTTTTTTTCAACTGATGACCATTTAGATGGCTACTGGAACCTGTGGTGCACCACATACTGGTGTTGCAGGATTTGTTACCAGATGGCACTGGGAAGTCACTGAGGAGGCAGTGAAGAGGACAGGGAACTGCAAATCAAACCAAAGGTCCAGGGCACAGTGGTCCCTACTGTCCCTCCCAGAGAACAGGAGAACAGCCTGCAGAGCTTTCCTGGTCATTTTATGTGCCTCAGTTCCCTCAGCTCTCAGGGCAACGTTTTGAGAGAGTGCCTCAAGACAAGGACTCTTGTGACATTTGTGACTGGTTGAACCAGGATGATATTATTTCTTGAAAATGAACTTGGGCAAAATACACAGGAGAAGGAAGGCACAGAGAGATGGTACAGAGAGAAGGAAGTTGGAGTGAGTGGTTAGGCACTGGAATGAACTGCCCAGGGAGGTGGTGGAGTCACCAACCTTGGATGTGTTTAAGGGTCGTTCAGATGTGGTGCTTAGGGATACGGTTTAAGGTGAATCTTGTTGAGCAGGGTTATAGGTTGGGCTTGGTGATCCTGAGTGGCTTTTCCAACCTGGATGTTTCTGTGATTCTGTGATCTTTATGCATCATGCTTAGAACTGGACTGACACACCTCACAACTTTTTTCTACACCAGTCTAGGAAGGTTCTTCTCCCCCTCTACTTTGCCCTAGTGAGATCACACTTGGAGACTCCTTTAACTCAACGGGGAACTTCTATTGGCTTCTCCTGGGGCCCATGCAGCAGCAGTGCAGGCAGTAAAGGCAGCTCCAGGCCCTGTCTCTTCCTGGCAGACACCATGAGAAGTGTCCCAGCTCCTGTTCACTTCTCCAACTGTACCTCTAGATCCCATGAAAGGGTGCTCTGAAAGCCCAAGCAGAGCCTCCCCTGTCCCATTGCACTGTGACAGAGCAGTTCCCAGGACAGGCTGTGAGGAACAGGTATGCACTTCCTAAGCAGCATTTAGGCTCTTTGATTATTTCAGAATGGCCTAGAGAGTCCTCATTTATTGGCTGTAGAAAACCTCTGCCTGTGACATGCTTTAACTGTGAACCTCCCCACATAGTAGCTTTTTTATAGGTTTTGCTTTCTCAACCTCATGTCTTGAAGCAGAAGCAAAATCCACCAGGTAACTGCAACACTTTTCCTAGTGTTGTGATTTTCTCCTAGAATGACTCTGCCATAATCACAGCTCAGTCTCTTGGGGATGTCTGAAATGCAAGTCTTTCGTTGATGCCATGGAGGGGATGGTTGGCTGGCATGGAAAATAAATCACCCTGAGCTGGCATCCTTTAGAAACCACTATTTCAATAGGCCACAAGAATGAAGTGGTGCTGGGGGAAGCCAGGTGTGACTCAAACAGCGACACTGTAGCACTCGCCTGGATGCCTGTCTTCAGGACTTCAAGACAAGAGGACCCTCCTATGTGCTGAGTCTGGCTCCCAGCTCTCCTGTCCTGGCAGAGCAGATCCCAGGTGGGGTGCATAGCACAACAGCAGCTCCTCTCTCCAGTCTGGGTTGTTCCAGGAAGTGTTTAGCAGCCACATGCACCATTCAGTGTGGGATGGAGTGGGCTGCAGTTCTGTGCTTCTGCCCTTCTCAGGGTTTTTGGTGCTTACTTTTGTTCATCTCTAGAGCAAGCCCTGTGTCCTCTGAGGGACCACTCAGTCTCCAAGTATCCTCTTACGGCTCCAGAGTTGTGCTTTCCTCGCCAGGCTTTCAGCACTGGTGTGGCTGAGTGCCATCAGAGCCGTTTGTCTCCCACGGGCGCTCAGGAGTAGGGTTGGGAGCTACTCCCCAGCCTCTGCCAACCGTAACCATCCTGCTGCAAACCAAACCCTCCCACAGCGAAACATTCCTGGGAGCCATGTGGCATCTCTGGGGCTTTGATTGAATTGAATGAAACAGAGTACTGCCCAGCAGGTTGGACTGTGAGCCACAACGAGCCTGAAGGAGCCTGTCCAACCCTGCTTGAGGTGTGCAGGCTACCAGTCTGGGTATTAAAGGAGCCTGTTAGTGTCTCCTGTCAGTGTCCAGTGCAACTGCTGAAGGGATCTACCTGGGGGGGCAGGGTTAGGAGGGTGTGTGTGCACACGTGAAGGGGGATGGTTTTGTGGTCAAGTGAAGCTAGTGGAGGGAACATCTCAGGCTGATGTGTGAAACAGCTGGCAGGTGGAAGTGGGTCAGGGAAACTTGAGCATGCACAGTGTTTGCTGTAAACTCAGGCTGTAAAAGCCATGTACTTAGGACAGAAGCTCGTTCTGCCAAGCCTTGACCCGAGAGCTCAGCTCTTTCAGGTGGAACTAAACAGTCCTGAAGGTGTCAGGAGGAGGGGGGCATGTGAGTGTAGCTTTGCCCAGAGGATGGATGTCTGATGTTGCAAAGGTTTACTCTGTAATTCTAAATATGTAAAAATACCAGATCCCAGAGTTTAAAGGAAAAAGGAGGGTGATAGGATGATAGTTTCTGACTGACTATGGATTAATTTTTTAGCTTTCTACCTATAACATGATGTCATGCAAAATCTATATCTAACCTCTACAGAAACTCGCTTCAGAACGAGTAACTGCACCATTTTTTTTCAGTCACTCTCCAAAAAAGGACCTTGTGGTATTGCTGGAAGTGCCCTTTCTTTACCAAAATACAATATTCTGATGTAATTGATGGGGTATTTGGACTCTGATAGCCTTTGCTTCCACCTAGTTTCTTGTGCAAATGCTCCTGCTGCTTTGCAGAGCTATGTGAAGGTAAGTAAGCTTTAGCCCCCCATATTTAGCTGCTCACAAAGGACATGGACAAGGCTGAGGTGCTCAATGACTTCTTTGCCTCAGTCTTCAACAGCAAGGGCTCCAACCACAATGTCCAAGTTGCAGAGGGTAAAAGTGAGGACTGGGAGCAGGCAAATCTGCCTACTATAGTAGAAGATCACGTTTATGAGCTCCTAAGAAACCTGAATGTGCACAAGTCCATGGGGCCTGATGAGATCCACCCACGGGTCCTGAGGGAACTGGCAGATGAAGTTGCCAAACCACTGTCCATCATATTTGAAAAGTCATGGCAGACTGGTGAAGTTCCTGCTGACTGGAGGAGGGCAAACATAACACCCATCTTCAAGAAGGGTAAAAAGGATGACCCTGGAAACTACAGACCAGTCAGCCTCACCTCTGTGCCTGGCAAGATCATGGAGCAG
>VWZE01014361.1:3187128-3249379 GCA_013396675.1 Eubucco bourcierii | reverse complement strand
CTTGGTTTGCGGATCAAAAAAGGATGCTGTTAGCATTCCTTATATATGAGGGGGTAAAATTAGTTTTGCTGTTAACTTTATTCTGAAGTACTGGTAAGAGCCAAGAGCAGCCCAGTTACTATGCAAATCAGTCCTGCCCTTGGCCTTTCCCTCCCAGCTTTAAACTTTCAGTGCTGCAGCTGTTATGCACAGAAGCTGGGTTGTGGGGCTAGCAGGGTCCCCAGGATCCCCCTTGCCCATCCCAGGGGTGGCCATTGGGAAGTCCTGGACTGAAATGGAAGCCCATAGCGCTTCCCGAGGCCCTCGGACAGATACTGCAGTGTGGTGGGGCAAGTTCCACAGAGATGTGGGCTTGGTGCCCCTCTTATCCTTATTGCAAGAGAGTTCAGGCAGGTGCTGGCAGCAGAGTCCTCAGCAGAAATCTCACCTGAGCCCTCCACTTTCTCCAACAGACAGGTAGGGAAGGCCTGACCCTAGTCATGAAGGCGGTACAGGGCTCTCTGTGGGCTTGTGGCTGTGGCAGGGGGGAGAACGGAGGTGATGCCAGGCTAGGGTTGGGCTCATCTGGACAGGGATCAGCACCCTGGCACTGCTGTTTATGATGATGCTTCCCTATGACAGCAGAAGGGCTCCACCTGCTCCAGCCCACACAAGCCAGTGCTCATCCTGACAGTCCAGGTGTGATGGCTTCCTATGAAAAGGATTCTAATTTGTCATGCAAATACCTGGGCATGTGGGCACAGCTGCCAGGTGATGGCTTGGCCTAGGTCAGCAGCCTGCATGGCTGCTGTGATGTGCCCGGGAGAAGGTGTGGTCTCACATGGCTGCTTCTACCCTCGGAACCTATGCCAAGCAGATCGTGCTGCTGAGGCTGCCCTGCCAAAACCACCCAGCCCTTGCTACTCCTCCTTGTCTCCCTGCGGCAACATGTTGGCACACTAAAGCTTTTAACAATGGCAGCTCACACCCACCCTGAGATCCTGAATGCCTGGAGCAGAACTGAGATGCTCAGAGCAAGCTTGCTTCATGATTGAAGAACACAGGGCACATGCTGCTGGTCTGTCAAACAACATAGGAAAAAAATACAAAACAAACCAAACCCAATAAATTACACTTTTAAGCAATTGCAAAGTGATTTAAGCACTTGTGACTTCTAACTAGTTAGGGTGACACAGGACCAGTGCCTGTCACCCACAGCATTTAAGTCTTGTTCCTCTAACACAGTGACCTGTTGAGCTCTGGGTGGGTGTCATTCTTCTGCCTGGCTGTGATTTCACGGTTGGGTTTTTGTGACCAGGAAGTCAGCAGATTTGGCTCCTGTTTTGATGTGGCTTTCTCAGAACAAGCCTGGAGCAAAGCTGAGCAGGTTCCAGGAATGGCTCTCAGCAGTGGTGCGCTAGGTGCGAGGTCAAGGAGCATACTGCTGTTCCCTGGTGCCTGCACCCTTGCTTCCTGCCAGTTTTGGCCACCTTTTGGACACATTGCCCAAGGATGAGCACCTTACTTACCACCTGGGTAAGCAGGCTGGGGCTGCTCCCTTTTGCTCCAAAATCCTCCCCTTCCCCCCTTCCTTAGAAAGATTCATGGCAGGGAGAGAAGAATTGCTGAATAATCTCCAGCCCTGATAGTACTTCAAAGGCAGGTTTCTCAGGCCAAACTGTGCTCCCTGCCAGTGCTGTGCTGGATGCAGCACTCAGCTGCTGCTCCTTTGGCAGTCCCACAGCCACATCCAGAAAGTAATTACTTAAAAAGGAAATAAATGTCACCCACATGGTTGTAAGCAAAACCCCAGGCAGGATGAACAGAGGCCCACCAGGATCTGCATTCTTACACAGTACGAGCAAGGGAGGAAGGAGCTGTTTCCATTCATCGAGATGGGCTGTTTACTCTGAGGCCTACTGACGACATTAGGTATGCCCACTATGTTCCTTTAAGTTCAGCAGGACAGATGATCAGGTACAGTGCCAAACTGCTTCTGCTTTCATCCTGCAGCACCCTCTGCTTTGGGCTTCATCACCTTCAACTGCAATATACACTGGTGCAAAATATGCAGGGAAGTCACTGATCCTGCCATAACCTTTACAGAGATGAACCAGGTAACTGGCATGAGCAAACAGAATAATTGTATTCACTTTTAAAAACAGTTTGTAATTGTCAGAACATGAACCCTGAATTTCTAAAGCAGGCTGGTTGGGAAAAAGTCAAATGCAGCACCCTGCCAGAGCCTCACTGTTACCTGCAGCCTGCCTGGGTCCCTGCTGGGTTAGAGGCCTCAGCAATGTGTCTCTGAACCAAGACAAGACTCCCAAGTAGTGGTGCACAGGACCTGCTGCGAGGGATGGCAGCACTCATGCCATGCCTGTGCAATGCAGTGCTGGGTCAGGACGCAGGCAAGGACTCTTGCCAGCCTCTCTGCGCTGCATGACACACATTCCCAGCCCACAAGGCGCCCATGCTCCTGGGTGACAGCTCAGTGTAGCCAGACCAGGTCAGTTTGAAAGTACTCCCTAGTGGACCTCATCCAAGCAAACAGGGTACCATACAGTATTGAATAATTTTAAAAGTTAAAATAGTTTATTGCTGTTCTTTGTAGAAATGCACTTAACTTACATCATCTGTTCTCTTCCTTTATTTGGCTGTTGGATTATAGGCTTAAAAAGGTCACATCTACCCATTTGTTCAGAGACAAAACACCTCTTTTCTCTCTTGCTCCACTCAATATATTCTCCTAAGTTTCACTGACCAACAGCCCCAAATCTGTTTTACATAAATACTGTAAATGTCTCCATAGGTTGCAGCATTGTAACAAAAGATCTACCAAAGTAGACAAAATGTTCAGTATTCTTGGGTTTTCTTTTTTGCATTTAAAAATATACCTAAATTTGAGATCATCTTAACAGAGTAACAATTACAATAAGAAAATAGTACAGTGCGTTGACTAAAGGAATATTCTGCTCTCCTTCAAGCCAATATTCCCTTTTGCATGTTGAAGTGATTCAGCAATTACTTAAGAACTTTTACCTACATACAATAATTTAGTAAAATGAGAATTAAACAAGGCAGATACTTACTACTATTCTTCTGTCTGCAATTCACAGCTCATGCGAACAAAATCGCAATAAATATTAAAAAATAGTTTTTCTTTTTTTCTTTTTCTCTTTTTTTTTTTTCTGTAAGGCATCTCTGAGTATTACAAAGTTTTTGTACAACCAAAAAATAAGATTGCTCTTTTCCACGTTTGCCGAGTACCTCTGTACCTCAACAGTAAAGAAGAGGATTGCAGGATTGATGAGGAAGGAAGGGTTGGTGGGGCAAAGACAGAAAGAAGACCATGGGTGATGGAAGCAGACCGCGATGTGTGCAAGAATCTGTAGTTTTCCTGTGAAACATTTCAGTCACTTTTAGAACATCTTCAAGACAGTATCTGTCCAGATTGCAGGAAAAAAAACCACCAAAACACCACCAACTTACCAGAAGTCCATTTTCATAAGCAAAGGCTGCAGCTTGGGTTTGCCCTTAACACTCTAAATAGCTCAGGTATGGATACGCACCTATGTAAAGAGGATAAAGGGACGGGGTGGTTTATTTTTCTTTTTTGTTGTGGTTGTTTTCCTTCTTTTATTGTTTTTGTTGTTGTTGTTGCTTTTGTTGTCCTGGTCGTATCCTTCCATTGTAAAAGATTGTCCTCGGTGGGGAAGGTGCAGGCAGGGCCCTCACTGCATGCGGTCGGGCTGCAGCTGCTGGGGCTGGTACTGCACAAAAGCGGTGGTGGGAGCTGCAGGGTTGCTGGCGGTGATGGGAGGTTGCACCGTGCCCGTGTAGCCGTATCCCACGAACCCGGCGGCAGGGGAGGCAGCATAGGGGTACTGATCATAGGCAGCAGTGGTGTACTGGGAATAGGCTTGGCTGGCGGCGGTGTAATCGATGTAGGGAGACGTGATGGACTGCACAGGGGTAGGGATCACCACGCTGGGCTGGATGATAGCTTGGGGGTAAACATAGTGAGGAGTGAGCCTGGGGAGGCAAAAGCAGAGAGTCAGTAAGGAGTTGGGCTCCCTCCAGCCTGCATCTCCCACTCCTTCACCCCCAAATTTATGTGCATCAGCCACAGAAATGGTGCTGCCCTCAAATGAGGGGTGCTGCTGTGGGGGCAATGAAAAGCTCCTAGATCCCAAGAGTGGAAGTAGTGCAAGATGAAACACGGACTGCAAGAACAGACACACGCCCTGGTCTCCATGTCTTTTATCTCCCACTATCCAGGCTGCTGGTCCTCAAAATAACCTCTCTGGATGGCTATGACACAGCCCTTGCCTAACTGGCTCACCACATCTCCCTGGCCTCCTCACTCCCTGCCTGTCTCTGCTAGTGTTCATATCCTCCTGGGCCACACTTCCCCTGCACTGCTTAAAGCCTGGTAAACGCTCCGGAGAAACCAGAGCCCCTTCAGGGCAACTCCCAGTACCAGGGATAGGCGGCTACACTTTTGTAGTCCCATCAAGGTAGCGTCCCATCAGGGATGGCCACTGCCCCAAGCACAGCTGCAGGCTTCCAGCTTGCCAGCTGTTACCAGTTACCACACATCCAAGCCTCTGTTTCCACAACACTAGATGTTTGGGGCAATGCTACAGGGTGCTTATTGCAAAACACAAGATATTAAATTCTTGTTTTCCTCCTTTCAGCAACACTCCTCAGTAGTGACCATGCCAGCAGTTCCTGACCTGACAGCAGTGTCTACATGCCCCATGAGCTTTCACATCCATATTCTGTGGCCAGCCAGCCCCTGGCATTTCCTCTGCCCTTTCAACGCAAGTCCTAAAGACCCAGGCCATTGCCCCTGCTCTGAGATAGCCATGCTGCTGAGGGGAACTTTACACCACCACAGTCAATTAAAGCTCATTGACTAAAAGATCCCAGAGACGATTAATGCAGGACTGCCCAGTAACTTGCTGGAAAACGCTAGTGAGGAGGAAAGGAGAAACAAACAAGGCAGCAAAATGAAAGGGCTATAGTTTCCAAAGGGTCCACAAGAAGTCAAGAGACAAAGAGCAACAGCTGTGGAAATGTGAAGGTTTAGGTCCATCCACACAGTGTCATGGGCCAGAGAAAAATGGATAATCACACAACCATAGAGTGCAAACAGGATCTACCTGCATGAGCCCTGGCTGCTCCAATGCACACAAGCTTGACAGATCTAAGGCTTAAGAAATGTGGGGGTGCAGATTGTCACCAGCCAACACTGATCATTGACAGACTAGAGTCACATGCACCAAAACATGCATGCTGTGGAGAAGGTCTCTTAGGCCAGCTGCTTGCTGAATCACGTAAGGCAACAGCATGAACCATAAGCCATCTCCTGGAGAGCTCATTCCACCACACCCCCAACCTCATTTAGGCAAACAAAAAGAAGAAAATCAAGGTAAAACGCTGCAGAGACTTGAAGTAGTTTCAAATATTTTGGGGATTTTTGAGTGGATGTGTGACAGCACATTGTCAACCAACCACTTTTCAAAACCTCCCACCAGCTTTTCACAAGACAGGCCTGTATGTGCCTAAACTACTCTTTGAAGATGAGCTCAGCTGCTTGGGGAGAGGAGATCTTGCCCACTCTCCCATCTGAGCTCTGGGTTTGGAAACCCCAGTCGGCTCCCTGTGCTGCCCAGCAGCAGGACCCAGTGCTCTAGTGCTTTATGGCCACTTGCAGCCAGGACTGGACTCTTCTGCTGGATGGGTCACTGGCTGCCCTCATTACCCAAGGTTCTGTCTTAGGTCTTAGACACCACCTGCAACTGGAGCTAGTCCCTCCTGTCCAGGCAGCTATGAGGCTGTGTCCATGTGCTTTACAATCAGCTCTCTTGTCCTGCCAGGGTCTGGGCAAAGTTTTGCAGAGGCAAAGGGCACTGGCCCATGTAACCCCTAGGAGTGACACGAGTCAACCCTTCACACACCCTTGCTCTACCCCTTTGTAAATCTGCAGTACGGGCAACAGTTTGCATGCTGGATTAGTGATGGATGCTTGATATTCTCCCTCCATGTGGCATCCCACTACTGACCTTCCTGCTACTCCAGGGCTTGATAAAGTTAAAAGCACTCCACAAATGCAACGAACAAATACACAGTTCACACACTCCTGACTCACTGAAACACACACAAGCAGGAGCTGAGGAGGATGCACTTTTCCTGTACACAGGCACATAGCCTGTGCCTGCAAAATGACCAGGAGGACAGTGAGAGCCTCAGAGCTATCCAGCCCAAGCACCATCCTGTGTGATTAGTTCTACAGGTCACCTCCATTTCCCTTGCTGCCACTCAACTGGTCTTTGGAGTTGGCACACCCACGTGTGGGGCTGCCAGGGTGAGTGCACACTCCCAATTCATCCCAAATCAACTCCATATGCTGGCTTTGCCTTCACGTACACAGCTCTTCCATCGTGGGTTCCATGGTGTGCTCCTGATAGACAGCAAATCCGCAACATCCTGCACTACTTTTTTTCCTCAGCAAGGAAAAATTCCAGCTCTTCAATGCTACTTGGAATAAAAAGCATCATTAGCTAGGAGAGCAGTATTCCTGCACCCTGTTTCCAGAAATGCACCCTGGCCTAGTGCAGGCACAAGTACACATCACACACCATAGCTTACTGCACTAGGGAAAAAAAACCCCACAAAGAAAATCACACTCAGCAACTCCAGAATCTGCTTCTATGTAAAAGGGAAAGTTCTTTTGGTCTATAGGGTTTTAATAATTTAGCTAGAAATTTCAATCAAGATGTTATGCAGTTTGGATTTCCAAATGAGGTGGACAGACAGCAACTCATCGATCAAAACAAAACACACAACCCAAGGTAAGGTCACTTTGATGACTTGCACCTACAAACAAAACAAACCAGTGCAGTACAATGAAGTTCTCTGCTAGCTATGTTTGGCATCCACAGAAAATCTTAAAATATTTCCCCTTTCTTTTCATTATTTCTGAAGATCTTTCAGGAGGGAAATAAAAAGCAAGCAGCTCTTTTGGCATCCCTTTTTCAGAAATCAGCAAACTCTAATCTGAATTTCTACAGGATGAGTCACATCTGTGTTTTAAGATGCTTTTCCCTTCCTCCCTCCCAGCAGTTTGCCTCCATCCCCCACAACTGGCTCTGCCAGCCAGAAGAGAACTTCATCTAGAACACACACAATGTGATTATAAAACATCAACCAAGTGATCAGCCATGGCCACCACACAAAGTCATCCTGTGAGCAGCAGACCTATGAGATGCTTATAGCAGTACGATTAATTGTGGGGAAAGGCCACAAAACAATGAATGTGGTCAAACCTAAGTCTAGAGCCAATGGTGGCTGCAGGGGGGTCTCAGGAGGGCTGTCAAAGGTGCAGGAGGGCAGCCAGGACCCCAAGCTACCCCATGTTCCTAAGTAGGTGGCACAATGCCATGCTGCCCTGGCAGGCAAAATTGAAAGACACAGAACAAAAGAGATGGTTACAGAGCCATTGGCAGAGGAGATGCAGGCTTGGCTTCTGCTTTTGCTGTGCACAGTATGAAGGGCAGAACAAAAGCAGCTCATTTTGTATAGTCCTGGGTGGAGTTGTTCAAATGCGTCAGGTGAGGCTTGCAGCTGCCAGCACCCTTGGCTCCAGAAGGTGCTGCCTGCTGAAAGACTGAACTCTTTAAAACCTGTCTTCTCCTGGTTCTCCCCACTGCACTGGCAGGACAGAGGTGGTTGGTGGGTATCCACAGCCCCCAGGGCTGGCAGGAAGAAGGGACAAACCAGATAGTGATGTGTCCCACACCTCTTCCCAAACACCAAGGAATAGGAATGAGCTAATAAGGCTCTCTCCCTCAACTGCAGCGCTATTTGCCAGAGCTCATCTCAGAGGCATTTTATATATTTTATAGTATCAGATCTACACCTAAAACGTGTTTTAGCTGTACTTTCTTGGTTCTCCCTCACCTGGCAGGACTTCCTGTGCGTGAGCAACAAGCAACTGATGCAAGCCTCAGAAGTTTGGGAGAACAGCAAGTAAGAGTTCCTGACTCCCTTGATCTCTGCTAGTCATGATGGAAGCTGGTTTCGTTGCTTCTGGAGACGTGGGAGACAAATGGAACCCTTTGCAAGGGGGACACAGCATTGCATAAACACTTGGGAAACAAGGAGGGGCACAGGGTTCTTGGCAGCCTCACAGAGATCAGCACACAAATGCCACCGCCACTACCAGCCTTTTATTCCTTGAAGAATAAAAGAAACAGAGCCCTTTGTGTCTGCCAGCAAAGGCACAAATTCTGGCATTTGACCCCAGGAATTTGTCCTCCATTCCCACTAGAACTGACCCATTAGCTGCTACAGGGACACCCACACTGCCACAACGTGTGATGGCAGGCAGTGTTAGGCTTCAGTTGGTACTGCAGAACAAGTTGAGCACAGGCACAGCTGCCCATGACAGCAACATAAAAACTACCTCTAGTGAAGTAGCACCTCCAACCACGGCTCAGATAACAGATTTGAAAGTGCATTTGAAGTGGGTTCTTGAGTTTAAGGGCACCAAACAGAAGCTGCTCTCGCAAGCACACCCCAGCAACACCAAAGAACACAGCAGCAATTCAGGAGCTCTACACTTGAATTAGCAGTGCTGCCACACCACCTTGGAGCTGGTGATGCACTGGCATCCTGATGTAACTCATGCCCCAAGAACATCATTCCTGAAGGACACTCCCAAGCCAGCGAGCACTCACCTCACAGAGCCATTTTAAGCAAACTTGTGTGGAGTGGTGGTAGGCTTGTCAGTACAGAGCATATGGGGCCCCAGTCACAATGACAGGCTGTAGAAACATGAAAAATTCAGGTCCTGTTCTTAAATCTAGACATGATGAAGACCTTTTGCTCAGGGTTGATCCACCAACACTTTGGTGAAGATCAGGACATTCACTGTGCCTTGACTGCTCCACCTCCCATCATCATTCACTGACATAGGTTGGCTTCCAATGTTTGACATGACAAACTTCTGATTCTTGAAACATCCCTTCTGAAGCTCATGAAAACAGTCTTTGAAATCTCAATGGTTTCTGCCTCATCAGCCACCTCAAAGACAGACAAGGATGAACCCTCCAGCTCCATGGTACAGTATTTATCCTCACATACTACAATATGACACAAACACAAAACAACAAACCAAGCAACACAAGTTCTGCTCATCTTGTAGAAGTCAAAACAGGTAAATTAGTTATTTGTCTTCCTCTGGCCCTCTGTACCTGTGTAAACAGGTACATCAGTGGTATTCCTGTTTCTCTGTTGGGACCAAATGTCACCATACTGGTGACAATCACCAAGGAACTACCTGCTGCAACAGACTGTCCCAGGTTGGAATCAGTAGAAGAGAAAAAAGTGAGCACATTTCACTATTCAGTGATAACTTCTGTTGGTTGCTGAGCCTACCAAAGACACATGGCAACTTTAGGGTACAGAAGCAATCCAGGATTTTAATTTCTTTTTGGAAGGAGAAAGAAAATTTAAGGAACAGGAGGTACTGTAGTAGCACTGCACTGCAAAGTCCTCATTTTACAGTGCTAGCACATCTTGACCTCACAATGCAACAAGCTAATGACCCACAGCAGAGAAAGATGGATCCCACAAAAAAGGAAGAAGAAATGTCATCTACACCCCATAGGTGATGCAGGGGTGTATGGAAATAATAACAGAAAAAATAAATAGATAAAAGGGGAGAAAAGAAGTTACAGACCACAGATGAGAGCATCTTCTCAAACATTTAATTCTGTCAACCAAGAGTCCAAGAATAACATGAGCTCCATCAGGAGTTAGTCAAGCTCAATAATTTACAGCTTTATCCTCTGCATCTTGCTTCCCCCACATCCAAAGGAAAAAAATATCCAAAACAAAGGCATGTTGGGCCTGACCAAAAATAGTTTGGGAGAAGAAGACTGAAAAAAATCCCCACTCAGGTAACAGAAGATACTATCTGCCTGAAAGGAGAGCCATCTGGCACCAAGGAAAAAGCCACGTGGAAGTTTATCCACAACTAGTCAACTATCCAGAAAAGGAAAAACCCTCCCCTTTGAAGTTATCAGCACACCCAAACCAGAAATGAACTAATAGAAGAGACAGCAAATGTTTCACACCAGGGCACTGCAGGCGGTCAAGTCCCTCTGCATCACAGTGAGAAACCCCAGGGGATGGCAGATTCACCCTGTCCAGACAGGAGGAAAATCAGAGGTTCTAACAGATTAACCCCAGGAATCCTGCCTTTAGCTTAGCTTTCCAATTTTCTCCTGTAATTCTGAGAAAAACCAAAGGCAGAAACATCTCTTAAGTTTTCTCAACTACCTGATAAGTTTTGGCATAATATATATTAAACCAACTACTTTCAATGTGTCCATTTTTTAGACAGACTTTCTTTACACATGATCCCTTACACTGACTTAATTAAAACCATCCATGTTTGATTTATCAAAAACATTTTTTGGATAGATGAAGCATTTTGAAGTAGAATGCTTAGCTATGGCAGAAGCAACAGAATGTCTATTTTTGATTAAAGTTTACACTGATAAGAACAAGTAATTTCTCAGACAAGAAACATGTTCCATTTTAAGAGTTTTAGTGATCACTGCTGCCAGTGTGCCAGAAGTGTTCTAGACTGTGTCATCTTTTCCACACCATTCTGCAAGTTGGAATCATGGGGAGGAGATTGTAAGCCTGACTCTGGTATGGCTTTCATAGCCTCCACTGCTTTGGCCAATAACAGAGGCAGCAGTAGCTCAGCTATGACAGAGGGGAGCTGAAATGGTCAGATTTGTCAACAGGGAAATTGCAGGGGAACAACACGATCCTGTTTACAGGATTTAGAGACCAAGAAATAGAAGACTCAGTTTTAACTCTGAGGTCCACAACTTTTCATCTTTTGTGATCATAGAGTATATTTAGCTCTGGCATGTAGTTTGCTCCTATCTGCGAGGAACAAGTTCTTCATAAAAGTCATATTTAGAAGTGACCCAGTGTCCTTGCTACCAAATTATCAGCACAACTGTCTAGTTCCCTTGCTGGTGTTCTCAGCTCAGAGGCAGGCTGGTCAGAGCTGCATTTATCATCTGAATTACTGGGCATGTGTTTAATATTCCAGAGTTAGGGCCCAGTATGCCAACAGTTGTGCAAAATAAAAACAAGACCAAGGAGGAGCTGGACTGCTCTGAAAGTTCAGACACATGCATGAATCTGCCACACTGCAACTACATGGCACCAGCCAGCTCAGAACAGGGCAACTTTGCATGTGCCACTCCCCAGCTCCTGCAACAAGTGGAATGGAATTAGGTCTGTGCTGCTCCTGCCGAGGCTGCTCTTCTGTGAGGACAAAGAGCAAATCCACCAAAGGTGATAGAATCACATAAAGAACACAGATCAACCCAAGTAACATACACTGAAGACAAAGCTAGAGCCAGCTCAGCTTGTGTCGTCATCACACACAGGCCTGTGCCCTGACCACACCAGAATGGCACCCATCACTGAGAGCCTGTCCCTGGCAAAATATCTGCTGCTGCTGCCTTGAGTTTGGCACACCATTTAAGTGGCCAAGTATAAGGTCAATATATCAGACCATATTCTCCTTTGTATTGTTCTGTGGGCCTATATGAGATGCAGGACAGGAGCAAACTATGCCCAAACACAAAACAAATTGCATGCTGAGCCCTTAGGTCTGATACCAGCATTTGTTACCTTGAAGTAGATGTTCAAGCCATCTGATCTATCTGTAAATACATGGATATTATTAAAAAAAAGGAAAATAAATTATATATATATAAAAAAGCAACACTCTGGCAAGCATTTAGTCTCAGTAGCAGTAACCATTCTCAGGAACTAGCAGTTGAAGTAATTTGGAAAATGGATTTGAATATTTCTTAGGAAATCCCATCCCCCAAACCTTTCGTGTTACTGGCACATGATTAACAACAGGTGCAGGGCACACCATTCCCAAGGAGCTCCTCATGAGCAGGCTGGGGTTCTGCTGCCAGATAGTTTTTGGTGCTAGTGCACCCAAGTTGGACACTGGAGCACAGGGAATGCCAGTTGAGAGGGGCTGAGCAGAGCAAGGCCAGTGTGTGGTGGTTTAGAAGTATAATCACAGAAAAGATGAAAGTTTGTTTCCTTTTATTTTTAACCCAATAGAGAACTTTTAAGGATAAACAGCTGCAAGGGAGGGTGGGCTGACAAAGAGGGACTTTCTTCACATCCTCACTCCAACAACATCAATACATGGAATTTTAACTCAGATAAATTTAACTTTCTGATGCTGCCTGAGACCAAATGTGGACCAGAGTCTGGGGGTCAAGGATGGGCAGTGAGGTCTCTGGAGAAACAACATCCAACATGCAGATACAACAAGTGCTGGACCCTGCTGCAAGAGATAGCTGTATGTTTCCAAGCGCTCAGTCCCTTAGTCACTGGTAGATCTCCCACACAGAGAGCTCCTTTGCTGAGGCACAACCACAAGAATGCATTTACCAGACATTGCTGAAGTCCAGAGCGGCAAGTATGGCTAAGAGGAGGAGAACCTGGGAATCCCCAGCCCCTGCACAGGCTCAAGCCTGTCTCAAGCACCGGAGCCACAGAGAAGAGGACCAAGAGAAGGGCATCAAGCAGCTCTGTTGTGTCGCCATGTGCTACTCCCGGTCAGACGCTGTTGCTCCTACCAGCTTCCAAGCAGTGTCATATGTTTCTTAAAATTTCTTAAACAGCACATTGCTGGAGGAAGAGAGAGAGCTCCAAAGCTCTCCCCGTTCTCTGATTGTGTAAGCACAGCTCTGTGCTGGCTGCAGGGACACGCTGTGGCATCAGCTGATGATGTCTCCCACCAAAGCACAGTCTGTAAGCCTCAGGCTAAGCCCTCAGGCCTAATACTACTTCCTTAAACTCAGAGGCCAGATCTCCGAGTCACCCTGACACAGATGCATCCTTTGCCCTGCATGACTGTTAAGATCTCAGGTTATGACAATCTCGAGACTACTTTTCAAACCAGGATTTAGTACCAACCAGCTGTCTGCTGTGTGAGCACCTCCCCTGCCAGGACAGCACGAGGAAGGTGAGGCTCTTCTTGGTTTCTCTTTCTGTTCCGCATACCCCAGGCAGTATTTACAGCTGCATTTGGGTGCCTGGGGCTGGGGAGGAAGCCTTCAGTTTATAAATAAGCCTTACTGATGTTTGGGTAATTTTCATAATTTCCATTCATTTCAGCTTTCACCAAAACCTGCATTTTGTGGCTCAATAGCTGGAACATGACTGGCTGATTCTCTCTTAACCACCTAGCAGTTAATAGGGTGCTCACCTATGCCAGGTTTGGCTTGCACACCTAGAACCCTGCGTCACATAACAATGGTCTCTTGGAACCCACATGACAACTACTTCTTGCAAACACAACTGCAGGCGGGAGAAGCATGGGCAAAGCAGACAAGCCACTGAGCTTCACTTGGGGAAGGCCAGGATGCACCTCACACTGTACAGAGTAAACGGTCAACAGCAATTGGACAAAGCTTTCAAAGGCAGACAGACCTTCATAAACTCCTTGTCTATCCTCAAATCCACAAAAAGACCCAGGAAACTGTGAGTTCAAAGGAATGTAAGAGTGGAACCTGACAGGCTCTTAATTTTGATGGTTCGCTGATGAGAAAAAGAGGGAACTGGCAGCCTCTGTTGACTGACTGAGTACCTGATGCTTTGCTCAGAAGCAAGAGAGCAACCCCAGTCACAGTGTTCAGGTAAATGGCTCCCTATTTTGCCAAATCTACACTTCTAGCGACTCTGCTGCAGCGATGACTGAATGCAACAAAACTGTTTACTGATGCTTGCAAATAATGACATATAATCCTCTCCATCCAACCCTCCAGTTCTCCTGGTTCCTGTCTCTTGGCAACTGATAAATAATTTATAGTGTTCTCTCCTGTATGTGCTAACTGCAGCTCTGCTGGATTAATGATGAAACCAATGCCTAAGAACTGGAACAGTAACTGTCTAGATCACAGGGAACATGCAGTCATTTGATACTCCTGTATGTAAAACCAAAAGCAAACTGTTCAAAAAGAAAAATTATGTTTTCCAGAGCTGCAGGGTTGCAGCTGCTGGGTAGGAAGGGCACCCACAGAAGAGCAGACTATCTGCAAGAGGAACAGGCACACACAGTCACTCCTGCCAACACCAGAAGTGTAATGTGCTTCACCATTTTGCTTTTTTTCTGTTAGTGTGCATGCAAAAATTCTTTAACAGGCTGCCTTTAATGTCAGCTTCTGCTGTCTATTTCTGTGCAATATGAAAAACCTCTGAGGTTCACATCTTGAAGGCGCTGCTGCTGCCTGCTTTGGGGGCTAAGGCAGCTATTGTAGTTCCCATGCAAAGAGAGCTATTAAAAAGCAGCATCTTGTCTGTGTAACTAGAGGGGCTCTTGCATGGAAAAAAAAAAAGACCTTTCATTTCATGACAGATGTTCTTTGGGTCTTTCCAGCAGAGCCATAATCACTCAGAAAAACTGGCATGTTTGAACCATACACAGCACTCATACGCTGGGTGTGCACTATTGTGGCAACATAGTCTCTTATATCTATAAACTCACTGGAATGAGATTACCCAGGCAGCTGACAACTGAAGCCAGGACGACAGAGGAGTGAAAGTTTCTATTTTGTTGTTAGCAGATTTTTTTTTCTTTAAAAAAAAAAAAAAAAAACAAACACACAAACCAAAGCACAAAAACCCTCACACACTGAAAAAAAAAAAAAACAAACCACACACAAGCAGAGAGCAGGAAAGGGATGAAGGGCTTCTGTTGACAAAGGCCAAAATCCCATCTATTTATATTAGAGTCACATAAAAACCACAACAGAGCAGTGCTCAAAAGCTTTAAAAAAAGAAAAATGCACCTACTTTCTTACTGCTCTCAGAAAATAATAATAAAACCCCCCTATCAATATTCACTTTCTGAAATGGTGTAAAAAAAGAACTGCATCAATCATTAAACAGTTAAATGAAGGCAGTATGACAGTCACTATTGTTCTTGTGAAGCACACTTGTCTTTTGCCGAGCAGCTGCCAGATCCTATTAGATGTATAAAAAGAGGACTTTTCTAACCGAGTAGGGATGGTATAAGCTATTGAAAACAGCAGACAAAAGCCCACTTTTGCAGCCTATTCAAGCCTTGTATAACATCTGTCCAAAATCAATTTTTGACCTAATGTTACTTTCATTAAGTAACAGACTTTGGTTCCAATGCAATTTGTTTTCTAGGATAAAACCATACCCTAAGCATTACTACGTGGGAAATGGCACAGAGGAAGCACAAGATCTTATTTAAGATACATGAGAACAGAATTTGCTTAATTGCTTTGACACCTTAAGTATTATAATAGAGAAACTATTTTCCATTTGTTTGAATGCTTGTGAATTCTCGAAGTTGGCAAAGCAGCAAGCACTGCGCTGGGTTTATTATGACTAAGACTTACTGAAGATAAAGCAGGATCTTTGGGAATTACATTGAAGCTGACAAATGCAGAGAACTTCTGAAATCTTCACCAGAAACAAAGCACTCATGACATTAACACCAGCTGTTAAAACTGTCCACTCCTGATGGCTACGGTTTTGGGGCTTTTTTTGTCCACACATTTTAAATAATGAGGAAGTTGATTCATGATTTCAAACAGACTGGTGAGAAACTTTTCCACTTACCCAAAGGGTCTCTGAATGAAGGCTGGATGGAGCTGCTGCACACCTATGGTAAAACCTGGGAAAAAAAGTCAGAAAAAAAGAAGTATTAATGAATAGCAAGCATTGTACCATTAGACTCACATTATACAGGCACATTTATACCTTGGACCACACGTACATGCACTTTATCTGCTATGTATGTGAGCCAATTCAGAGCCTCATATAGAAGTAAGCAGTTTCAATGTGTGTGGGATAAACGCAAGGATCAGATGGGAATTCAGAATGGAGAACAGTACAAAAGTGCTGTTTTGGAACAGTGGGATATAATGCTTTGTTTTACATACTGTGTCCTGTGGTCATTAAACCAAAGGATGGAAAAATGAAATAGATCTGCGAATACTGATACAACAAACACAATAACAAAAAACAGATTACCCATGGAAGAAAATAGCTTTGACTCAGTTATATGAGCTTAGGTGCACAACATGAGCGTAACTGGGACAAGTAAGATAGGGAAGAGAGGCACCAGGACTATATGGTGTCTTCAGCCAGCTATCAGAACTGGGAGAGATGAGCACACATCATCAGATCAGATGATTCCAGTCTGAGCAACTTGTTTCCTTGTCTTGCAAGTTATTCTAATAGAAAGGGATGAGATATCATGAATGCCTTACCAGTTTGAATACTTCTTGGTTTTGCTCCCAAATATGCCAGGTTGACGTTTGCTTTCCTGCCATCAATGATGGGGTTGGGGTCTTTGCATGCTCTTTCAGCTGCAGCTCTGTCTGCCATAGTCACCTGAAATTAAGCACGGCCTGGTTTGTAGCAACGGCACTTTGTAAACGCTCCAGCAACAGCTGCTAAGTGGAGTTTATTTATTGTTCTATTTCGGATCAGGAGCTAAACTCCTCTAAGCAGCGAGATGAGAAGGGTTCCTGGGGACTTGACAGAAAAGAGGGCTCCCCCCTCGCCCAGTTACTCTGTTGGGCTGTCGCCAGTTGTTTTCCCGTGCTTCTCCACCTCCTCCCTTGTGCTGTTGGCAGAAGTTGGTGGAACCGATCCCAGGACTCCCGAAGCAGCGGTATTTGGGGGCTGCTGGCAGCCGCGGATCGCGGTGCTTGAGCGAGGGCTCGGCTCGCCGCTATAATGCCCGCAGAGAAACAAGGCGACGGGACCGGGGGAAGGTGCTGAAACGAAGGGCACGATCGCGGCAGGTACGGCGGGCGTCCTCCCACCAAGGGATCTTCTTCCCGCGCCCCCTGCCCCAGCTTTTGTCCTGGGCGAGCCACCCCGCACCCGCGGGCACCGAGGACACCCTTCCCGGCCCCCATCGCAGCGACAGGACGGGCGGCAGCAGCAAACTACTCCGGAGAGGGGTCTGCCGACCCAGGGGCTCCGCTGCCAGCCTCCATTCCCGGGGAGTGGGGGGCGCGGGAGCAGCACCGCCGCCCGTCACCGCGGCGCCCGGCCCGTCGGGAAGCGGAGCGGGACGGATGGGCGCAGACGCGAGGAGCGACACTTACAAAGCCATATCCCCGGGATTTGCCAGTCTGCCGGTCGGTGATCACCACCGCCTCCTCGATGTCCCCGAAGACCTCGAAGTACTTCCTGAGGGAGGAGTCGGTGGTGTGGTACGGCAGCCCCCCGACGAAGATTTTGGTGAAGGTGGTGTCCTTCTGCACGGTGTGCATGGTGCCGGGCGCGNCATGGCCGCGCTTTGTCCCGGGAGCGCGGGCGGCACCGCGCCCTCCCGCCGGTGCCGGTGAGTAGCGGCCGCCCGCCGCAGCCGCCGCCTTTGTAGGGCCGCGCCCGCCCCGCCCCGTTCCGCCCCGCTCCGCGCAGGGGTGCTCGGGGAGCGTAGTCCGGCACCGCGGCGCTGCCGGCGGCCGGCCCTGCCGAGGATTGCAGGGAGCAGCGGCCAGCCCCCTGCGGCGGCAGAGCTGCCCAGACCCCGCTCTACGGGGAGAGGCCCCGCAGGCCCTGCCGTCCATGCGCACGGAACACCCCTCCGGGCACTGGGACCCCCGCCGGGCCCTGCAGACCCCCGGGGTGCCCTGCGGCCGGCCCCCTCGGTCTGAGCCTGTCCCAGACTACAAGTCCCGGCGGTTCCCGGGGACACCGAGGGGTACAGGTGGGAGGTGATGGTGAGGTGTCTGGGCCCGCGGGAGCCCGCCAAAGAGAACCGCCTCGAAAGTGTTTTTCTTCCACGACTCCTTCCCTCTTTTCAATTGCACAATAATATCAACTGCAAGTGTTTAATCCCTGACGGGCTGGGTCAGAGGAACAAAGCCACTTAGCAGTTTGCCAGCCCTTGTGGCATGCTAGTGGCAGAGGCATGCTAGGAAGCCAAGAGGAAAGGATGGTCTGCAACCAAGGCAGCAAGGAGGAAGACCCAAGGGTTTAAACACTGGACAGAGGGCCGAAAGTACCCTTCCTAAGCAGATCCCTGCTTTTTCACTGGACTCATGGACTACATCTCTCTGTGCAGCCTGCCTTTGTGGGGCAGGGATACATTATTCCAATTTCCATTGGGGTTCCCCTCAGCTGCCCCCCTTTTGCATTTTGTTCCCTCTAATGATGGGCAGCTCATACAAGGGAAATTGTGAAATATCAGTGCCTGTGACCTGACCTGCAGTTTTCAGCCCTGACCCAGCAAAGTTGTGATTCAAATCTGGCAGTGTTACTATATTGCTGTCCTGTATTCCATTCACATTCCACCTCTGTTAACTGCAGGAAACTGAAAGCTGAAAACCTACTTGGTGCCTCAAAAGCCACCCTTGGAGGCCACTTCAATGGTGGAGTGCTTGCAATGCTTTATTTCCTTCCCTCCAATACTGGTTAGAGTCTGGGGTGTGGGAGGAGGTCTAGGTATCATTTATCATTCACAGTTTCTATCACCCAGGTATTCATCAGAACCTCAAGAACTGCCCCTGTGCATTAGGTTTATCTTGCCTCTACAGGGTTATCATTTTGAGAGAGGAGATTTTTTTGCTACATTATAAATGCAGAAGTAGCATTCTAGAAAAAGGAAAAAAGAGAAAATAAAGTCAGTGAAGTTGTAAATCACCATCTACATTGGCTTCTGTACAGCAGGTTCAGACCCTACAGACATTTTTCTTTTACAGAGAAAAGCCAGATATTTCAAGAGAAAGGAATGTGTTAATGTCTGCACTCCATAGTTATTCATTAATATTTTTCTTGCACTGCTTCCATAGTTCTAAACACTCTATGGTTCATGAAAGAAAGGAGGTGAAAATAAAGCCAAGCAAAGCCATTATGCTTTTCATTCCTAAAGCATCAGACTTCAAGACTAGGACACATTTCACATTGATTATTGTGGAAGAAAGATGGAGTTGGGCCAGCAGCACCCAATGCTACTGCAACAGCAAGAGCCTTCTGCACAAGGGCCAGTCACATGGGAGTCCTTGGAGCCTTTGTGCTTTATGCAGTGGTGTGTGTATATGCAGCCACGATCCGTCCTAGTCCATCCCGACAGCAAGCCCAGAATACACCTTTGAGGTTGGAATGCAGCCAAAAGCTGGGGTCTTCTGACCCCACTGAGTCATACTTCTTCGGTCTGCATGACTTCCACCACAAACTGCACATCAGCTGCTTCCTGGGCTGCCTGAGCTAATGACAACCCAGTTGGCATTCAGTCGCTGTCCTTTTACAGAGCTTCATTCTGCTCCAAATGATGGCAAAGAGTCAAATATCCAAACAGACTTCATCTCCTCTGCAAGAAAGGCAAGAGAGTTCTGAAAAGCTACCAGAAGTATCTCAGGTCTTGATGCTTACACTGGTCAGGGGGAGAAAAACACCACACACATTTTCCCTTGTCAAACACAAGCCCCACATCTCTCAAAGGAGGAATCCCAGCTCTTCTCCTTTCCTAGAGGCAGGAATAGAAATTCATTTGCAGGCAGAACAGAACAAGAAAGAAATTAGGGCTGACCCGGTGCTTGGTGTGTGCTGCAAACCCCACAGTACTGCTGGCGTGATGGCAGCGGGGAGCAATGTGCATTTGTTTTGCCATAGCCTGGAAAGCAGGACAGGAAGTGAAATCTCCTGTCTCATGGTACAGCTATTGCAAGCACAGGGTCTATTGAGCTGTTACCACAAAGACAGCAGGAAAGAGAAGAGAAAGCTGGTAAGGGTAGCTTTGTGGGAGTGAACTCTTTTATTACTTTGCATTTCCCCCCTCCTCGTTATGATGAGCTGTCATCCTTCCCAAAACGTAACAGATTAAATCGAGCCATCAGACGAAAGCTGCTGGAGTTTTGCAGACCTAGTTTGCTGACACCTTCCCATGCTTTCGCTACAACAAGAAGAGTACCTGAGAAGAACATGTTTTGGGTGTTTCTGGTCAAAGAGAGCTCCTGCAGAGACAGGAGTATGGAACTGCCTTAGAGAATGATGGACAATGCTTAGCACAAAGCTGAGAGCAGACTGCTCTCAGATACATGCTACTTGTAGGGCCGCATTTAGTTCTTTGTAGTTAATAAATGAAACTACACTGGTCCAGTCAATGAGGAGACTGGGAGAGGACTCATCTTTAGCAGCAGTGTACAACCGTCCATATTATTTGTGTACAGAATTTGTATCACAAATCAAGAGCATCCTGTTCTCATACAGATCAGGAAGATTAATTTTATGGCAATTCAGCATAGTTAAGAGAACTCACTTGCTTTTTACTTCCATGTTAATATATTCCTTGTGGCTTGTGCAGAACTGATACATAAAGGTTCCTTCTGGTGGGCTTCAGCAGCATGAGCCAAGAGGTGAAATGGAGCAGCAGCAGATCACCAACTGTCCTGGATTCCACTGAAAATCTTAGAGAAATCTTAGAGACCTTCTAAGTACAGAACCACATCTCTCCCTGTCTAAAGAAAGAAATTATGGCAGAGAGACTTGTAGATCTGGGAGCACAAGAATAGGACATAGAGGTGGGGAAGGACTAGCAAATTCATTGTAGGGGGAAAGCTAGCCCTGTTCCTTCCCCTCTGCAAAGCTGCAAAGTCTTTTCTGTTCTCATTCCTCCCTTGGCAGAGAGGGGTAGAATGAGTGTCAGTGAAGCTCTGTGGAGCTCTGTGGTGCTCTCCTGATAATACTTGTCCAAGCATTTATATTTCTTCACCTGGTGTCTTCAGAAGAATTTGTGTTGAGGCATCCCAGGTCTGACCTGAAAGCCACTGAGGAACCTAATTTCTTAGGAAATTGGCAGGCATTATTTTTAAAAAGGAACAGGGGTACTGAGGGGCTCTGACCTTTTTCAGTTTCTGTTGCTGCTTGGCCAAGAGTTCGTTGCTGTAGGGCGGTGTCCTTTGCTTTTGTCATGGATACCTGCTTACTGGTTATTACAACAACAGTAGATGAAACATGCCTCTTAGAAGCTCTGCAGTTAAATAAGTTAGCTGGAGAGCAAGGGACTTACTGTGGGAACTGCTGGGTTTGTTAGTTTTACTAAAGCTCAGTCTGGATGCTGGCCACCAGCTAGGCTGTGTACGGTAGTGTAGCTGGGAGATCTTCAGGGAAGCTGCACTCAGTGCATTTGGTTTAGGTTACAGCAGGAAATTCTGCATCTGGGCCCTTTGTCTCAGTTTTTCTGCTTTGATGCCCTGAACGCACCATGACCATTGCTTAACTCAGAGCTGCTGCTGCAACAAGAATTAAAATATAAAAATAATTCTTCTTTGGGCCACTTGTAAAAAAAAGTTGAGGGCTGTTTTTTGAGTAGGCTTTTGCTTTGCCAGGAATTTCTCAACAGGACTATTTCCACTTCCAAGATATTTCAGAAGTGGGGGGTAAGCACCATTTCCTCTGGCGGCTACCTCAGTTACACAGCAGCAAATCATCATCTCTCTGTTTGTTTCTTGCTGAATGATCTGTTCTAACAATACAAGTAGCCTGCAATATAAGAAATGAAACTAAGGCTGTGCTGTCACATTGCTCCTGTGCCTGCAACTACCTGGAAGAAGAACTTCTGTATTCAGGAATGTTTGGCTTTGTTCTCCATTAATGCTATGGGCCCAGAATCTGCTATTTCTTTCCCAGTCTTAGACAGGTGTTAGTGAATAAAAGTCCACTGGGTGGTAAACCAGTTCCAGTTGCAGCTGTTGGGTGCTGCCATTGTCAGTGCTTCTTTTGCTTCTGCCACCAGGAGAGGAGGTTGTGGCAGAGAGAGTCTCTGCAGCTCACACCACCACCATCACAGCTTCTCTATGATTTTCTCAGGGACTGGGCTCTTCTGTAACACAGTAGCTTGGCACTTTTAATCAAAACTTTTGCTCTTGTTCCTATCGTGCATGTCACAGGGGAAGAATGAGCCACCTGTTTGGGAGGAGGAAAGACTGTGCCAGCAAGTAGTGGTGAACATGTGCTGCAGCACACCTTGAGTGGTCAGACCTACATTTATTGGTGCTGGTAATGGCAAGCTGGTGCTGATTGTTTTGCTCTTCAGGAGTTTCTCCTCTGTGATCTATGATGTGCTCTTTATCACAGGGAGCTTGCTAGGAGTCGTGTGTGTGAATGTCCCAACCAACCAGACTATACTCAGTCTTGGCAAAGCATGCTGGGGAGCTGGTATGGCAACACACCAAGGATGCAGCAGATCTGGTTGGGCCTGCCAACTGGGAATTGTCACAGTCTGACAGCAGGGAGCTGGGCTGGCTTTCTGAGCAATGAAAGTACTGCCCTTGATTAGGATGGTGACTTGTTTTCTGGCATTGTTGGCATCTGTAACAAATAGTTTTGCCATTATCAGTATTGTAATGTCTTGGCCTAGACCAGTGGTAACCCTTGCCATCCCTGTGACCTTGGGAATGATCCCTCTTTGCCCCATTAGTGAACAAACCAATGACAAGTGCTGTGATGTTCATACTGCAACTAAATTAAACAACAAATTCATGAAACTAGCTGATGTCACTTCTTTACTTTGTAGAAGAAAGAATGAAAGGGTTGAGAAAGAAACAGAAAAGGAACAGGACAAAGCAAACAACTCATGTCAGTTTCTGAACCAGAAGTTTCTATCCAGATTTCCTTCCACAGCTCCTTCATTGATAGTAAATAATGACGGACAGAAGCTGTAAGACAAAGAGATATCCAGTAAACACAGTCCCGCTATTGACTGCATTAGTGATGTCAGAAGAACATTAAATATGTAGGCCAAAATACTGCCCATTTCCCCAAGTTTACATTTGGTGATGCATTGGAGGAAGAGTCTCTTCAGGAACAGGCTTAGGTGCCCCCAGATCTGATGGGAAGAGCAGGGCAGAACATGGAGAGAAGGGAGAGAAAGATAAAGAGACAAGCCCACTAGTCACCATCTGCTAAACACCACCTCCAATAAAGATACTCTTCCTTTTCAGTATGTCTGGCTTTGTATAGTGGAAATACTGTCCCATCTCTCTCAGGCTGAGATTTCATTATCAAACAAGAGGTTTTGCTCCCTAAAAAGAGATTTATTTTTTTAAAAAAAAACATTCAATTTGAGTCAAACAGAAAAGCTTACATCTAAAAATAGTTCCAAAATTATTTTCACTGTTTTGGTTTATGGGAGAATATTAATTACAACTTCACACTTCTGTTAGCATTTTGAAAACCACCAAGTACGTTTTTAAATGAACAAGAAATCATTCTGTGTTCTTTAAAGGAAGGTAGCAGATGATGTTGGGCAGTTTGAAACAGCATTAATTGTTTAAAAATATTTATTTAGCTGTTATCTTAAAACTAAGTACTTTCATATATATATCCCAACCAACAAACAAAACAAAACAAAACAAAACAACAAAAAACCCCCCACAAAACAAACAAACAAACAAAACCCCCCAAAAACCCAAAACACCAAAAAAAAAAAGAAAAAAACAAACCACAAACCAAAAAGCCAAACACATCAGAAGGTGCTGACAATCTTTGCCAGAGCTGCTGAGGTCACATCCCATGATCTTTTGGTGGGATTGCATGTGACACTGGTATCACAAACTCAGCATGAACTGTCCACCTTCTCCAACCAGGGAATAGTCAGAAGAACACTGATCCCTGGGGGATTCCATTAGTTACAGTTCTCCAGCAGGACTTGGCACCATTGATCATCACTCTTTGAACTCTATCTCGTAACCAGTTCCTAATCCACCTCACTGCCTGCTTTTCCAACCCACACTTCCTGAGCTTGCTCACTAGATCTCATGGGAGACGATGTCAAAAGCCTTGCTAAGCTCTAGGTAGACTACATCCACTGGTTTCCCTGAATCTACCCATTCAGTTATGTCCTCATAAAATGCTATCAGGTTAGTCAGGCATGATTTCCCAGATGTCTCAGCTCTGGGACAGGCATAACAGACATTCTTAAAAGCTGCTAAAGAAAAGTGACTTCAGAGCTGGAATACATTGACAGCACTGAAGCAGAACTCAGGTGAGCCCTCTCTATCTGCCTTCCCACAGGCAAACGTAGCCAGGTCTTATCCATCTGAAGCACTTCCTTAATCTGGTGGTGTCCTTTTCTCCAGGGTTCTGTATTCTGGAGCTTACTGATACAGACTCTTCTGCCCTGTCACATCCAGTTAGATAAAAAAAATCCATCTACTCTGATATCCCCCTTCTAATTGCTGATACTTTTAGAAGGTATTTTAAATGCTCACAATGAAGCTGGCCAAGTCCTGAGCACTACACACACAAAACAGATGAGTGGCATGGTATATAATTAACCTTCTTTAAAGGTTTTGCTAGAAACTCCTAGAGCCTTCTAGTTACCATGCCTACTCTAGTCAAACACAAGGCAGCAAAGATTTGTTGCAGTGGCTTTGAGCAGGATATGAACACAATTGAACTGTCAAGACATCAAAACAACACATCAGTACTGGATACGAAAGCTATATCCATGGAGCCTGGAAAGGTGTTTAAAAGAAAAACAGTTACCTGAACTGAAATCTGGGCAGAATAATTCCACCCTCTACACGATCTCAAAAGACCTAAAAGGTGTCTTTTACAAAACCCTCATTTACTGCAGTGCCACAGAAGGGCAGCAGAGTCACAGGGTGCAAGGGTCAAAGCTCATTCGGGTGACTGCCATCCCGTTCCTTACAGTACAAGCCCACATCCATGGGCTGGAGCATCGCAGTCATTGCTGGTGAGGAGCAGCCATCAATAGCTCAGCAGGCGATTGCCAGCAACACGATGTCCCCAACATTGCATCAGGACAATGACATCAGCTGCAACATGACAAGTGAAACAAAGGCAGGCCATTCCCTGCTAAAGCACACGGACCAGTTACTATACCATGCCTTTAGTGGCGAAGCACACAGAGACGGGCATAAGGGTGTGTATTACATCCATTCTCAGAAAGACACAAAGGTCTGCACATAAATGCAGCTGATCTGTATTTATGAAGTAAAGTCAAGCTCATGAATGAAGTGTAGAGACTGGCACTAAATTAGGAAATCCATTCTGCTTCTTGGAGTATGGCTTTCCTCTTGGCAGCCCAGAGATGCCAGGGCCAGTCCTACCTCAAAGGATATTTTTCATCGGCCTAGAAGGAAAAAAAAGCACTTCTGTTTCCTTACTAGAAGTGCAGCTTTGACAGTACTGTCCATGAAGATAGTGAGGCCCTAGTACAAGCGAGATAGTAGCAAGCAGGTTCTCAGACAATGCCTTGATAGGAAAGTTACTATTAGGAAACCTTTCCCTGGGTGAGGTCACATTCAGAATAGTTCTGAGGGTTCAGTCATCTGCTCTTTCATTTTCCCACTGCTGCTGGCAGGACCACCAAGAAAGGTGCTCAGATGATGAACTAGATGACCTAAGCCATTATGAAATCCATAGGTCAGCATTACAGAATGACTCAAACTGCTTCACACAGCCTATAGTTGAACAAAAGCTTGATAGGAGAAGGATTCAGTGAAAAAGGCTTTGCTAAGCTGTTCTCTTTTAATAGACATTTCCCATCTTTCTGTGTTTGTGTGAAAAGCCATTTCAGTCCAGTGAATGCCTTTCTGAAATGCTACGTACTGATGTTTGAAGTCTGACAACACTCAACAGATGCAAAAGTTGTTCTTTACAAATACATAGGTACTGTTCCATAAATTAAACATTCATGCATAAGAACCAATTACTGTCTGCAACCCTGCTGCTTCAGACTGTGAATGAACATTATGTAGAAAAAAAGGAGACCTCCAAGCAAAAGAGTCAGATATCTGCAGAAAGCAATTACCTGCCAGTAAGTGATATCTGTCCTTTTGAGTCCATATAAATCCCACTCTGTGTCACAGCAGGAGCATGCCAGACAGCTGTCCTACCAAGGGAAAAAAAAATAGAATGCATTTTAACACTAGTTTTAGTCCTTTGAGAATAGTTTGAGCCTCTGCATTATCTCTGCACTTTACTGAGTACAATAACCATGGTCCATTCTAAACAAACTGTACCTCTTTGTTGTAGATTAGTAGGCTAGCAGTGGAAGGTGACTGAACCGTTTGACAGCAGCTCAGAAAAGGATGTTCAAACTTACTCCTTTCTGAGAGATGATGCATCTGTGATTAAGTACTTTGGGAGGGTTTGAAGAAAATCTGTTATGTGAGTTTTGCTTCATAACTTTCCCAGGAACCAAACAATATCATTGTCCTGATCTGGTCCAACAAACCAAAGCACGCAGCACTAATGATCTGCATTTAAGAAAGGTTAATGACAGAAAGCATGTGGTCTCAAACTACAAAGCATTTGCTAACACACCATAAAGTAAGGAGAAACTAACACACCATAAAGTAAGGAGAAGTTTAATTGACCCAGGTGCACTAAACAACTCATCACTGGAACTCAGCATATCCATACTTCAAACCTATAAAGCAGTTATTGCCTGCAAAATGTATACTGGACAGTAAAGGGTAAACTTTCCCTATTGGCAGTTAAGAGCACTGCCTTAATCTTTTATCTAGGCCTGCTTTTCAGTGGCACTTGATACAGGAGCTATACCAAACACTTCCTTGAATACATAAAACCAGAGATTGGGTTACACATGATTGAAGATCTATGCTACTAGTAAGACAAAAGCTGCTATATTACCTGGCACATGCCTGCTAAATTATTGAAGTGCCTCTTCAAACTGAATATATTCACTTGATAATTAGTCAACAGAAGAAAATGGTCTCTCTTTACAAAGCTAATGCTGACAGATGTTGTGTCTTATATGCACTGTAACAAAAAGTATTTGCAGAACCGATGCAACACCAACATTTGGAATAGCTCTGCCAGTGCGCCAGTGTACCTGAGGCACATGGCTCCCTTTGTGATGCTGCATCAGTCTCTTATTACCTTAGGAGCAAGTCCTAAGCAGTCTGAGTTCTTTCTACCTAGTGTAGCACCATCCCCATATCAGAAGCAGGTAAAGGGTACAAATAAATAGAAGCTTGCTTTGCGTTTGAGGAACGGGTCTGATCAAACTGAAGCCTGCCTCCAGCCCTGCACTGCGCTCGCCTCTGCTGCTGGGTCTAGTGGGGCCTACCGGGGGCAGTGCAGGCAGATCACTGCCACTTTCAATTCATAACGCTTGTAGCTGTGGCATCCCAATGTGCCACTCCAGCAGATGTAGTCTCATGAGCTTGTTTCCTGCTTGGGAACACAGGCTGCTCCATGTGTATACAGAACATGCCGCACAATGGAAGCACAAGCCTCTGTCTGCTGAAACCATCTCAGCCAGCCAGCCCATCTTGCTCCCTTTATTCTGACCTGGCAAGGGGAGGACAGCAGCAGTTTCCACATTTAAAATGGCTGACCAGTTGCTGAGAGCAGTGGGATGCTCTCTGTGCTGCCTGTATGAACCTAACCTTACCTGGAAATAAGAATAAATGGCTTTTGGCTGTTTGGACATGAGCTGTAGGGTGAAATACACAGTCCTACCAACTCCAACGGGGTGTGCAAACACAGCATTCCATCTGGGCAGCTATTACTGTGTTTTGGTTTTTTTTCTTTTAAACAATGCCTGGCACCTGACACTAAGGGGACAGACAGATTCTGTTAGGAATCCCTGGCAAAATCACAGAATATTAGAATGGTAAGGTTGGAAGGCATCTCAAAGATCATCTAGTTCCAACCCCCTGCCACAGGCAGGGACACCTCCCACTAGTACAGGTCACTCAAGGCCTCATCCAATCTGGCCTTGAACACCTCCAGGGAGGGAGCAGCCACAACCTCCCTGGGCAACCTGTACCAGTGTCTCACCACCCTCACTGTAAAGAACTTCCTCCTAACATCCAGCCTAAATCTCCCCCCCTGCCAGTTTAAACTCATTGCCCCTTGTCTTGTCATTGCAATATCTTGTAAATAGTCCCTCCCCAGCCTTCCTGTAGGCCCCCTTCAGATACTGGAAGGCTACTATAAAGTCTCCTGGAAGCCTTCTCTTCTCCAGGCTGCAGAGCCCCAACTCTCTCAGCCTGTCCTCATAGCAGAGCTGCTCCAGCCCTCTGATCATCTTCGTGGCCTCCTCTGGACCCGTTGCACCAGTTCACTGTCCTTCCTGTGCTGGGGGCTCCAGAACTGCACACAGAACAATGACAACACTAAACTTAGATGAAGTTGTATTTTCTTATCAGAATATTATCAATAGCATGGCACAGAATTTGCAATTAAAATGACGCAGGATTTCTACAGGCAGCATCCATATAGTACAGTCTATAATTAGCATGATACAGAATTTTAAATGAAATCTCTTTTATAATTTTTTACCACCTGGACCCTCTGCATGTTGGGTTGGAGCACAACACATGATTTTCTCTATCAATATAACAATCACAATGTAGACTCCAGAGTCATATAAGAGAATATGAGTCACTCACTCGGTCCTTGAAGGAAGCAGATGACGGTGAAGGCATTCCAGGTCATGTCAGGTCACAGGTCTCACTGTCCAGCAGTAGTTTAGGTCCAAGTCTTGTATCTGCTTGATTTTATAGAGAGTGTTCTGTGTGCTGTTAATGCTCCCCTGTTCTGTGACAGGATCAACAACACAATCGGGCTGGCCAGGTGCCTGGGACATTCAAGGACAGCAAGGAAGGTAGTAGTCAGCCTGGTGCCCAGGAATATTGAGGCCAGGAGGGGAAGAAATCTGTTTAGTTTGCTTGCTTGGTTCACAGAACTTCCAGGCCTGATGATAGGGGAAAGGGAATGAAAACATGACCTGCTTGGTCACAGAGAATGGCTCCTTGCCTTATAAAAAGATGTTAGTTATGCTAACCATAGTACCAGGGATCAAGGGGGTATAAGTCACATATGCCCCAGGGACAAAAAAGTGTGTGGCACTGTGCGTTAGCACACAGGGTAAATACGCAATTTCAAACCACATTTTAATCTTAGAATTCAAAACTGTTTCTTCCTTTCATTATCTTTTGTACTTCTCAGCTTTGAAAACGAAATTTTTGAAGACTGTATTTAAAATTTTTGGTTAAAAGTGCCCTTGTTTTTAAGCAGCTTAACACTTGAGCTGACCTGTTTGAGTTTTAGTGAAATATTTTTCTTTTTGTGAAATATTTTTTTTTCTTTTTTTGATCAAGAAATCAGTTGAGAAAAACAAAACACACACACAAAAAAAACCCCCAAAACAACATACCATTAGAATTATCAGTTTTAAACCTACAGTCCCCTATGATAGCAATATGAAAATGAGCCCAGTGTGTTGAGTCATCTTAGAAAGGGAAGTTAGTCAGAACCCTAGTAGCCAGTAGTCCAGTTCATACACTAATTCACTCGGTTCCACCCTCACCTAATTCTAAACTCCTAAAATGTCTGGTAACCAAACATGCTACCAATATCTTTAATGCTACCTAGGTCCCCAAAACTCGGGCAGCCATACGGATGTCTCTCTGAGCAGCTAAAAGAGCATCTCATTTGTTCTAATGATGTCATGGCTTACATTTATGGACGGTTATCATATACACTGCTGTAAAACTCGAAAAGTATTTCCATCTTGTACGGTTCTTCGTCCACTCTCAGTATTTTGGGATAGGTTGATATTACAAATAACTCTTATCTTGTATTACAGCACACGTGCGGTAGCTCCGCATGGCATTGTTTGCTTCACAGAACTTGAGCAGAGCCAAGCCAGCAGCAGCCCCGGCTGCAGGGGAAGCTTTCCTAAAGAAGCCGCCGAGGCTGCCATCTCCTGGCACAACGCAAATTTACAGCATCAGCTTTAAAAATGCACATTTGGAGCATTTTATGCACACTGTGACTGCTAGCGTAGAAAATTTGACTAGGGAATTGGTTTTATTCTGCGTTTGTTCCATGCGTTGTGTTGCAGCACCAGATGATGTCTTTCACCTGGCTGGTAAGCTGAAATGGGAAATACAATACACAGTGTACACAGTGAACATCCATCCAAAACTTTTGGGAGAAGGTAAGTTAATCTTACCCCAGACTGCAAATGACACTTAGCTAGTGATTCTGGAAATGTAAAACCCTAACAGCATAAGCCTTAGCATTTAATCTTGCTCTGGTTCATCTCCACCAACAGCAACAGCAGAAAAGCAAGCAACAAATAAGTGGCTTCTATCATTTCAAAGGCCAGGTAACCTAAAACTTCTGGAGATCAGTTTGACATATTCCTTATCACGGACAGGTGCCCAAACACCTCATCTGCAAACAGCACATAATCAGAGACTGATCCAAGCCTAAGCAATAGTTTTATTGACATTTTCCACCTAGACTTAACCTGACCTGTCCCCCAAATCCATACCTTCTGGAGAGTAACTCAAACTAATCCTTTCTCCTAGCCTAGGAGCTAGGCTGGAGCCCTCACCAATTCAGCTACTGTATTTCATCTGACAGATGGCAAATTAAGATACTCTACCTGACTGCTTGTCATTGTGCAAATGTCTTGCTTGCATTTGTTAAAGGCTTTGGCAGACAAACTTTTGGACCATTTCTTCATGTTCTGAAATACCCTTTATTAAGCCAACCTGCAAGACCCCTCAGGTGAGACTGGCAGCAAGGTTAAGACAGGAAGGTTACTGAAAATGTTTATAAAATGTCCCAGTTTGGAGGTGGATTAACTGAATTGCTCTTTATGCCATGTATTATTTTTCTGCAATAAAACACCAACATTGACAGCAAACATTCAAAAAACGAATTAGTTGTTTTATTAATCTACCATTCCTATGTGTACACATTTAGTACCTTACATTCTACTTTGTCCAATATTTTTGGTCAGGTAACTGCCATGGAATAGCAAGTTAATACTTTTCCAGAACGTGCTCTGACACTTCATGTGTGAATAAGCTCTTACTACATGTTTGATGCTTGAAGGGATACAGCTGTGTGTACTTTACAAGAGAACCTCACAGTAATTCCAGGGAGGAGTAAATTGCCAATGCATTCTCTTAACTTGGGTAATGGAAAACAAAATCTGTTCGAAGTCTGACTCTGTCCTCCCAGCTGAACGTATCTAATGTGCACAGCAACATAATGGAAAACACACCCTTCAAAGAGTAGGTTGAACAAATGTGATGACTAAATAATCCTGAAACCTGACAGGTAAAAAGAAATTTATTCCAGCAGAAGAGTAAGGACTCAATATTATTAGATTTACCAAACAGGAGACTTAGAAGTGCTGCCTTATTAATGAAAATAGGTTTTGACCAGTCTTAGTATCCACCCAAGTTGTTGTAACCTCACTGAATCCAGTAGAAACATACCTGCTGAACTAGAGTGGACCTGTTTTCTCATTACCCATCTGCATTGAGTATTTAAAGCAGCAGACATTTTTAAACAAGAAGCAGATGATACATTCCATTCTTTTGTCTACACCAGAGTTCTGCATGTAAGAGATAATTTACCTTTTTTTTTTTTGACCACTGATGATCACACAGAATGAATCTTTAGTTTGCAGTTACTTAATGGCATTCATCTGAGAAGACTAGAAAAAAAATGTACTAATGACCAAAGATTCTAGCATAACAACAACAATCTCTAGAAATAAAATTCAACAAACCCAAGACATTTTTGAGCAACCAGCTATTGATGTATTTGCTAGGAACTCTTTTCCATCTCAAAGGAAAAAAAAAAGGTGAGATCTAAACCCACATGAAACAGCAGCAGGAGGAAAGAAATGGACTTGAGAAACAGAACCCAGAAAAAACCATCTCTAAACAGCAGCAAAGTGTACTGCATTGACTTTCCTCAATTGCATAACTATACCAACCAAGAAATACACCACACACCCCAAAAAAACCCCAACCCAAATTCAACTCTGTGAGGAGCCTGAAGTTAAAGGACCAGTAGGCTACATGGTTTTAAGTTCATTTGATTCATTTGTAATAGACAAGTTGCCTGGTGTTTGGCTGCTGAGGTGATTCACCCTCATAAAACTGAAAGGCTTCACACCACTCCTCTTAATTCTTTGGTGCAAAACCACAGGATCATTTGCAATGAAACAACTGGAAAAGGCATTAGACTTCCAGCTCAAGCAGCTGGAAGGAAAAGTACTTCCAGAACACACATCTGAATTATGGTGAAAGGACAAGAGGTTGCTTTTAGAGGTGAAGCACACCACCGTGCCCATGTTATTATAAAAGAACTTTTGAATATATATATTAAAAAAACCCATTTAATAAAAATTTTATTTGAAATGTAGCACGAATCCGTAAGTGTTACACCACAGTTTTACAGAGCATTGTAGAAGATGACAAGAGATTTCTATACATGCGACTCCCAGGTTTTATTTAGTCATTCCCAAACAAACAACAGTTAATTCACTTCTAAAAAGAGAACTTTGGCATGTATACAACTGGCTAGTTAAAAGTAAACAGTGGTAGATTCAAGTCAGAAAGAGATCCACTTGTTTTGTTTCACAGCATTTTTGATCAGGATGAAACTCATCAGCACTATTTTCTACAAAAATGAGTACTTTTTTTTTTTTTCAGTCTGTAAAGCCCTGTTAAGGGACAAAAATGTGTTAAGAGAGAAGTAAAGGAACTAACTTTCAGAGAGATGTAAAAGAACCAAACTGTCATTTTTAAACCAGTTTAGGCCATGAGGATTTTGCACACATTGGTTTGGTCATTAGGAAAACAAACCTTTTAGTGGTTTGCTCCTGTTGCTGAACTATATTCCACTTGGCACAACTGACAATTTCTCTGAACCAGCATCAGCGTGAGTCTTGTTGGCTCCAAAGTCATGCCTGTTGTCAGAAAATAAGAAGAAAGTAAAAGAAAAACCTGCACTGTACCCATCTTCTGTCATGAGTTTCTGTCACTGCTGCTGGCCACTTACATATCTACCAAATTCAGCCAAACCATGAGGGAAAACAATTTGCAAGGCATTTCCCCTTGGGATACAGCAGACAGTATTTCCATTTTGAAAATCAGAAAGCAATGAAAGAACCCCTGAATAAGAAGTAGTAACAAGCTTCCTTTGAGAAGAATTACTTTCAGTTCTTCAAGTACTTACAAAAAAATACAGTATTTATACAACTTCTCCAGAACTATTAGAATTAACATCTGAATGTTGTACTAATAAAATAAATCCATCAATATAAATGGTTGCGCTTCTAAGCAGGAATGTCTAGCCCAGATTTAGATTTTGCTGCAATTTCATTACTGCTGTGGAACAGATAATGGTTAAGTCATATGAACACAAGCCCCTCTTTCTTATACACATCAGAATATCTAATTTGAAACAATGTTCTCCAGAGAGTCAGAATGCTTTTCATGGGATTTATACAGTTCCTGTTAAATGTCAGTGATCCACAGTTGACTGAACTGTGGTGCAACAGGGCACAAATGGCAGAAGAGCAGTGGAGAGGCAGGAATGGCAGAAAACCAGCAGAGTAACACAAGTCAGACTCATACTTGCTACTTCTTATTCCTAGGCTTTAACTCTTCTGCTGCATTTCGCAGGAAAATGTAGTTTTTCTTCTGTGGATTATAAAATTCATGACCCTAAAAAAATAAGAAATCATCTGTATTTAGTCTTTTCAAAGAAATATCTGCATTACCTTAAAACATAAGAATATAAATATACCATTAGTTTGGCTTAGTAAGATTTAATCTTGAAATCTTTAAAACCAGATATTGGACAATGCTAGCAGATCAGAAACAGCTTTATTCTAACAAGTAGAATCACAGGACGGTCTGGGCTGGAAGGGACCTCTAGAGGTTGTCTAGTCTGACCCCCTGCAGTCAGCAAGGACATCCCCATTAGATCGGGTCACCTAGGGCCCTGTCAAGCCTCACCTTGAACATTTCCAGGGAAGAGGCCTCAACCACCTCCCTGGGCAACCTGCTCCAGTGCTCCACCACCCTCATAGTAAAGAATTTGTTCCTAACATCCAATCTAGATCTGCTCTTCTCAAGCTTGAATCCATTGCCCCTCATTCTGTCACTGCAGGCCTTTTTAAACAGCTCCTCTCCATCCTTCCTGTAGGCCCCTTTCAGGTACTGGAAGGCTGCTATTAGGTCCCCCCACCAAAGCCTTCTTTCTCCAGACTGAACAACCCCAGTTCCCTCAGCCTGTCCTCATAGCAAAGGTGCTCCAACACTCTGATCATTTTCGTGGCCCTCCTCTGGACCTGCTCCATCAAGTCCATGTCCTTCCTATAATGAGGGCTCCAGAACTGGATGCAGTACTCCAGGTGAGGTAGTAATCACAACTCTGAATAGGAAGTGAAATTCAAGGGACATTTATACATTTTTAAGGTATAAAAAACTTTTAATAAAACAATAATCACATCCCTTTAAACTCTGTAGATGCAGAGGAAGAGAAGATTTTTTTTTTTAAAAAATCATTTTAGGCAGAGAAGAAACTAAATCGTTAAGGTCACTTCGTTTCATTTTGTATCTTTTAAATTAAATAAGGCCATATTTCTTTAAAAGTGAAGCTCAAGTTCTACAGGCAATTGCAGAGGTATCTCTGTTCCCCAAGTGCAGATGCAAATACATTATTCTGCATATTGACATTATTTGCATGCACATTACTGATTCAATATGCAAGTATTCAAATCAGGGAGAGTAAACATTAATCAACCTATTAAAGTCCTATGCACATCTCGAAAATTACCAACTCCACTTGGCAGACATGGTACTGGAGATGAAATTTAGGACCCACTGGTATTTCTACGTAATACTGGTTTACAAATCTGAAGGGTACTTCAGTACATATCGACCACTGCATCTATCCCAAGCTTTTAAAATAGAAGAATTCATTTGCCCAAGCATCTAATGAAGTTACCTTGCTTTGAGTAGCATATGAAGGGCTAGAAGCAAAGCAGTAAATAAAAATGCTGCTCTTTGTGGCAATGCAAACAAGTTAATTTGTGTAATTTCTGCATTCATTTTGGTCAAACCCCAAGGAGTATGACTGTCAAATTTCAAAGCAATAGTTATAGCAGGAAGTAAGGTTTTTAGTGGAAGTTGCCATTCCATTAAAATCAGTTACATTTCAACCTTGCTAACCCCCTGTTGTGTTTCTCTCGCATCTGTAGTACAATTTATTGATGAGTCAAGTTGCAAAGATAAATATGTAAGTAAGTGTGACCAGGAAGCTGCACAGAATGGTGCTGGAAATTTAGCAGAAGGTATGTCAAACACTGGTTCAAATGTTTATAACCACAATCATAGCTTTTTTTAAGTTAAAGAGAACCTCAAGAAGCAGCAGAGATGTCCCTTTCATAGATATTTGTGGGAACCTGCTAAGGTGTCACATTGCCCCACAACACTCCTCACAGAAGAATCTGTGTGAGCAATCCTAATGACCTGAGTCATGTCACTGACATTTTCAAAACAGCAGTGTTTATCCAACTGAAGCTAAAACCCAAATCACACAACTTCAGTGTTAAATTTCTTCGGGTGTCTAAAAGGACCATTCTAAAAGTTCTCTTGCATGCCTGTAAAATTAGACTCAGTTACTACTCATAAATAAATTAGTCTCATGTGAGAAAGACAGTCCTAGTTGTCAGTTGTAGGTAAGAATATGAGTCTAAACCTTTCTTACCTTTGACCAATCATAACTGGAAGCATATGCAAATATATTGCCATTGTGGTTGAAACAACAAGCAGATATTGGTTGGTCAAGTTGTTCTGATGTTTTTAGCTTTGTTCGTGCATCTTTATCCCAAAAGCTGAATCTACCATCAGATCCTACTGTTGCAAGGGTACCATGGACAGGGTGAAATGCTATCCCATTTACCTGCAGAATCATAAACACACCATGTAAAACACCAATGAGAGCATCATCTTCTTTTGTAGTATCTAAAAATGCAATTACTGATCTCATTACCCAAACGTATACAAGTATTGCTTCAACAGCAGCAAAAATAACAAGTGTCTCCATCAAGATGAGTGGTTGATCTGGAGTTTCTTTTCAAGGTAGTATAAAATTCTGTCTTTATTCTTAATGTATGACTATGACTGGTCTTTAGACATTTATCTAAGATAACTTTTGGAAGGCTAAAATGTCCAGGAGAACAAACAATTCACAGCCAGTTTCACATTACTTGCATAAAAAGATCTCACAGTATACGCTGAATACTTACAGCATAGATATCCTGAGGTGCTGATGTGTTTGTTCCATTGGAGCGGTGACATTTAAAAGTAAAATTATCTTTTGCCCTAAGGGAAACAACAAAAAAGCCTTTTTACTTTCCTTATCATAAAATGAGCAACAAAGAAAGGATGTTTTATCAGATGGCACTTACGGATTTGGAGGGTTGATATAATGAATAGCTACTCTTCCTTCAATACTTCCAAGTGCAAATCCAGTAGGCTTGTTCACTTTGTCTTTAAAAATAGCGACACAGCGATGCTAAATTTGAGAAAGATACGGAGGATTTTAGACAGAAGCCTTCAGGACAGATTTCTTGAGTGCTGTCCACCTTCTATGGGGACACAAAGCATCACATTCATCAACGAGAAGTACGGCAAAACCACAAACGAGGTCAAGAGATAGGTCAAATTCTATTAAGAATTTGGGCCACGCTATTTATGTTTCTAAAGCCTCCTGAAGATCAGCAACAGACCAACAGCAAAACAGGATGTGCCACACCAAGATAAAGTACGTTGCTTTTGGAACACTGTTTATCAAAACTGAATTTCAGCAATCTGCATAAATATGCCTGTAATACATATATAATCATTTACCTGGTGTTTAAGAGGAGAGTCTATTCTTCTAAATTCAGAAGGTTGATTCTCTAACTGATAAACTATCAGACCTCTTTCAGCAGTGGCCACTGCAGCCATAGGATGAACCTGCATAAGGTTGTAAGTTTGGAAAACAAGAGACACTTGTGTTAATAGCATGGAAGAGCATTCTATTTATTATTTCACAGAAATCCCTGAAGAAGTTAAAGGAGTTATTTTCTGGGGGGAAAAGAGGAAGTGAAAGAGAGCAAAGAGAAAAACAAAGTTCTTTTGTGGGTGTATCTTCAAATAAAACCAATCAGTTCTTCCCAGCCACTGAGAAATGACAGACCCCCAAAAATCTAACTATTAGGTGACCCTTCCAATGCAAACTCATTCAGAAACAAGGAAAGGTCAGTTCTTGTGCTCATTTGGTTTTGTGATGTCAGAATAATACTAATTGTGTTTTGTAGTATCCAAATACCTATTTTACTGAGCCTGACTAAGATCAACTTGTATTGTATTGCTTAAATAAAAAAAAAAAAAAAGTTAATCACGGGGAATGAATGCTACTCCATAGCACTTTACTGTGTATTATGACTTACCACATCTGCACAGTAACACCTCTCAGGGAGCTGCAATGTCATCATGGGTGTTGGTGAACGGGTATCCCAGAACTGATGGAAACAGGAAAACAAAGGTTTGTTTGAGGATTCACCACTTTAATTACTTTACTGAAGGGAATACTGTTGGTATCCAGCTGTTTCATTCTTGTCTCTAGCCAGGATACTGCCACTCTCTGGGGTGGTATTGTTAATCTGTTTTTTTTATTAGTGTTTAATAAAATATTTTCATTTCACATCAATATTTTCACATACAAATTACTAGCACACTGGTGTCCATTTGTTCCGGTAAGAATCGTACCTTCAAAGTTTTATCCCAGCTTCCTGTCATCACACAGCTATAATTTGGTGCTTTAATCCAATGAATTGTCTTCACAGGAGCATCATGCTGAAATAAAAATGGACAGACACATTTACCAAGAGAGCAATCTGCATTTCTTCCTTATGCCCCTCGTTTTTTAATATATGCTTACAGTTTTTATCTATTCAAGAAAAAAAATTATTTTAGTCATGGTAGTTAGGGCAGAGGTTGGTCATGACCCTACTAGGTTGTTTAGTGCTCTAAAATCACTCACATTATAAAAAATGGTTCCTACTATCAAGTCAGAAGAAGATGGTCACAGCAGATACAGGAATTATGCACAGCAGACTTTATTTATAAAGTCTATTACTCATCTTGATAAAAATCAACATTTAATACAGCATATTATTACAAACCAATATATAAACCAGGTTCTTCTTGACAAGAGCTACAGAGGAAAGGCATTTATTTATTACACCACCACTAAAAATCAAAGCCAAGAATCTGAATGTTATCACCTCAAATAACACACAAGAAGTAATCATTATAAGCATCAACTCTTCTTAAATTGTCTAACCAGTAACTCAGTCATATAAATACACATCCTATGAGCAGACATTTCTACACTGAGAATGTAAATTACAATCCCTGATACTGCTGCAGTAGAAAGCTGGTAGTTGTGAAAGTTAATTCAATGATTCCTTAATTTTCTCCCCTATAATGCAGCACGGTGACTTAGTGAGATCACAGCAGCAGTGGAAGAGTTCTCTCAATTAAAAGAGAGGCAAGAGCTGCACAAGTTGTTCAAATTACTTTGCAGGTCTTCCTAGCCATGTGCATTTCATTATCTCAAAAGTACAAAAAGCACCTCACCACTTCTACTTCTTATCTAGTTCAGAAGCACTAAACCTTAGCTTAAATTGCTAATAAAGAAATAGAAAAGGAAAAAAAAAAACACACCTAATAGCCTGGGGTTTGCTTACTTACTTGTGCAATCTGAATAGCTTGATTACTGTTGAGATCCCACATTTTGGCAGTTTTATCACAGGAAGCAGTGAATACTTTACTCCCATCCTAAAATAATAAGGCCAAGAGATTAAAAACCTCTATCACAAAGTACCTTTTAGAAAGCTGTCAAGTCTTACCCTCTTCCAGTAACAGCGTAACAGTAATGCAACATATATAGAGATTACAAGACAAAAACCACAAAAATGTGAATTGATTTACAACTGCATGTCACAGAAGAGAAAATTGTGCAAGTTATTATGTGGTTTTAAATACATTCTTGCTTGTAAACTCATTGTTATCCTTCTTGTGCTCATGTCAATCTACTCTAACATGCTTAGCACCATTTTACAGTAGCATAAATCTATCTGATAACCATGGCAGTGCACCTACATGTGCCACTTGTGTCTGTCAGGAAAGCACATGCAGTTTGTTTATTTAAAAAGTGAACATACATCACTCCAGCAGGCATCTAGTACAGGCCCTGTGTGCATCTGTTGAGCCTTTGGAATTGTCTGTCCATTATCCTGAACTTCCCAGCAGCGAACCTGTTACAGGAGATGCATATACAGATGGAACACATTAATACAGACGGAACACATTAACACTAAGAACTTCTAAGTTCTTAGTTCTTAACTTATACTTAGCTGTCTTTGTTGGAAGATCCCAGTTTTAGTTTATTCAATAAGAACGATTGTAAACAAGCTTCTTTTCATAACTACTGAAAGCTTATTTTACTTATGTTCCTTTTGTCTGTACAGCCAGAACTCAAACTCCACTTCATCCCACCTCAGAAGTATTTTATACTAATCACATAACACCTTCCAGTGCTCTCCTGGAGAACCGTTCACTGTCAGGTAAGAAGCAGCTACCTGTTGCAGACCAATAGCCCAGTTTAAAAATGCACTCATATTTGTCTTCCCTCCCTGTTTGTGCGAGATGGGATCCCAGCTTTTAAACTAAACAAACTTCAGTAAGGTCGTAGGAACTTTCAGGTGCCCTGGCACGAGTTTTCAGGATCAGATTTTGCACTTTAGGCACCCATCCTCCTATTTTATTCATCTGTAGGTCTGACTGTGAGTACTTACATCATTTGCCCATGATCCTGCAATAAGGAAATTAATCGGCAATATTGATGGGCTAAATGCTAAACAAGATATGCTGTCATCAGGTGGAGATGTTACTTCGATATCCTTAAAGAACAGAAAACAAAATAAAATTAGCCACATTTGCAAGCTGTGCACTGATATTCTCTTACTTGTACAGAATTATTCAGTAGATATGGTTCTAAGACATTAAACCGCAGCAGAACAGTAGCTGCCACTGGGGCTAAGACACATACCTTCATTGGATTGTGGTTATCTGCAGTGGTACTGCCAAACATGCTGGTACCGCCAGTAGCAAACCCCGATGTTGATCCAAACAGACTCATCTTTACCCTGCAAACGAGAACGCTTACTGAGCACTGCAGGGGCCTCAAGCACCCCTGAGGTGTCTCACCACACCAGCACATCCCTCGTCCCATCTAGGATGCACTCGGAGATATAAAAAGAGACGATTTTTTTTCCCCACAAGTGCCATTCCTCGTTGCAACTGGATCTATGACGTTTCCCGGAAGGGCAATCTGCCACTGCTATCAGGCATCCCTCTCTGGTGGTCACCTACCCGAGCTAACTCCCCTGCCACGGCCCTCGACACTCTCCCAGCACCACCTGGCTGCGGGAGCCACAGCATAGCCTCCCTGGCAGTGCTTCCCCTCCGGCACAAGCCCTAGCCCTGTGTCTCCGCCTGCAGCCACGATGCCCAGCAGGCGAGGAAGGGCCGTTTCGCGTGAGTCCCGCTTCCCTGCCAGGAGAACTGAGGGGTGCGGCCGTTTGGGGAGGACGGAAGGGGGCCGCTGGCGCAGGGCTGGGGACATGAGCGAAGACAGGGCGTCCAAGCGCACAGGGTGAGCCCTAGCACCAACCCTCACTCACCCGTATGACGAACCGGCCCCAGTTCTCTACTTCCAACGACACGGCCCAGCAGTTAACGCCACTCCAAGTGAGAAACAGGCCACGTCTCTCTGCGCATGCGCCGTATCCGGCGGGGCACTGGCGGCGCCTGCGCACTGATCGGGCAGGGCAGGGGGCGGAGACGGCTTCTTGGCGGTTGTTGCTACGCTCGACCAGAAGCGTCGTACCGGCTGGCTACCGGCCGGGAGGAGTCTAGCTTGGTAGGTCTCTACGCGTGGTAGCTGGGGAGCTCCGTGGCGCTGCCGTTAAGCAAAAAGGATTCAGTGCGGTTTGTTTCCCCGCGCTGTGAAGAATGCCGTCAGCTGAGCAGTGACGCTTGTGGCGCTGCCGTAGAGACTGCGGACAGGTGGTTTTCCTGACGCCGAGGAAGTTGGAGCGATCAGGCAGGTCAAAGCACGTTCGATCCCCTCGGATGTTAACACAGCTGCTGGAACGTGGGGAAGCTTCACCGAGTTGACTTCAGAATCATGTCGGCCTCCGGTACAATACAACCCCAAGTTCCTCGAAAGCTTACTCTCTCCCTCAGGTCATCGCCCCCTCACTCATGAAAATGAAGCCTCTCTTGGGGCCAGCCAGAAGTTCTGTGTTGATCTGACCTTCCTGCCGTGAGGACTCTGCCCCTTGCCGTTACACCTGTTGATGGAAGTGGCCTGGTGTTCCCTCTGTATCTAAATTGTGCACCTGGACACTAGAAATTCACTGCTACTGTACAGTAAATAAAAAGGAATTTTAATTCTGTTTGAATTTAGTACTGGTGGAACAGTAATTTAAAAAGTCTACTGAAATGCTGATGGCTGCATGGATAATTTGGAAGTATTTTCTATGCAGTCAATCTGGTTTCCTTATATAAAACTTGTACACTTTTTTTCACCACGGTTTCCTGCTCCTTTCAACTGTTTGAGAGCCAACTAAATAAAATGAACAAGGGATTCTGTTACGATGTGCATCATTAACAGGATTGTTTATTAAGTTCTTAATCAGTAACATCTGCTTGCTTGTTCGTTGAAGACAAATAGCAATTTGGTTGCTGCAACATTTACAGCTGCTTGAGATAATGTGGCAATAAAGAATTATCTGAGACTTTTCAGTCTGACTTTACAGCGAACACAAAATGCCACAATGCTGTAACTTGCAATCATTTCCAAAGGAGCCACGTGCACTAAATTGTTAACAAAGTCTTACCCACCCTCTTCAAAACTAAAAAGGTTGGTACAGCATCATCTTGTGCTTTAAAACAAAGCAAAGCAATTCCATTATACATTTTTTAACTTAATATTTTCTGGCCAGAAATAAACTATCTCATCATCTTTTAATGTGCATACCACTGCATTTGGCATCATTACTGCGTGGAAGCAACAGAATTCTGTAAAATTAATCTCAATCTAGGTTTGAAAGGAAAATGAGATAATGATAAACTAGATACAGTGATAAACCTAACAATCTGACACGTACCACTACTCTGTCTATAAGAGCAGTCACCAAAATAAATGAGTACTAAGAAAAACATTTAATTTGCAAACACATTCATATCCATCCACCAAACTGCAGTTTGTTTGGTAAATAGACTCTGGAAAGGTAATGTGATGAAAGAGAAGTTAAGACCTGGATTTCAGCCTTCAGTTCGGATGCTGCCATTATTTCCAGCTGAGAAGGAACAAATTAATGTGTCATGTTCTAACAGCCTGGGCCAGGGTTAGGTAGTTTAGTAAAAAATACCCCTGTTAAATGTGCATGTCGAAGGGTGAAATTAATGTTACTGGAGTGGTGCTGCAAAATCTCTATGCCTGAGCTGAGAGTCATTTTATTGTGTTGTCCTGTGTTCTTTAGCATGCACCACACAGCAACGCAAACAGCTTATGAGGTGAGTACAAAGAGGCAGGAGAAGGTACACAACACCTCTTCTTCCATTCTAACTATTTCACCCAATGTAAGCCTGAACTGAGATATAGGCTCTAAAAGCTACAGATAGGGTTAGAGAGCTAGTACTGAGTAAAATAAGCATTCCCCAATGTATTTTGTAATATTTAGGAAAGCAGTAAAATGCCATATGGTCATCAGAGAACTAAAAGCAAGAAGACTTAAAATTATGCTAGTTGTGGCCTGTGTCCTCACAGAGAGGAACAGAGTTGCAGATGATAAGATTTGTCCTGTGGGGAGTGAGAAATAGAAAGCAATAGGTTTATACATACTTCTTTTTTCCACATTGGCTGACAAGCAATGTAAGGTCTCTTTTGTAAACTTGCTAACTTTTTTTGATCTTGCTTTGTAAATGGAATCAGGACATCTTTGTGTATATTTAATCTGAAAGGAAAATAAAAGTTGTCAAATTTTCTTATAGACAAATATTTATTCCAATTTATTTCCTTATATTAAGCTGAACTAATGTATAAAAATAATAATGGATGTAAATGTCAGTTGTCTTTTAGCACATGAAGTCCGACTGTATTTCCTGTCTATGGAACAGAAGAATACATCTGTTTCTTTTGGGAAAATAACTAACCTCTCAAGATCAGAAGGAAGGAGACCAAGCCACTTAATAGATGGAACGGTGAGATGATGAGCCTCAAAAGACATTGACTGAAATAAAAAGGGTTAGCTAAAACATACAGTGACTTTTAGTTGAATTATTTGAGATACATGTCTTCTGGGGTCATGGCCAGATCTTACTACAAAGATCCTGGTGTATTTTCACAATCTGAATGGGAAAGCAGAACAGTGCAAATGAAGCTTACCACATCCCCTTGCCAGAAGCCCTTCCTGTGCTAAGATTTGAACCCTTCAGCCTCTGACATTTTCTAGACTAATCTAGTGTAGGCTGGTCTAGTCTGAGTATCTGAAAATGCCTGCTATTTTCTGCTAGAATACCACAATGTATAAAAATAGCCCAAACTAAGGTTTATCTGCTCCAGTGTCACAGCTACAGTAAATACATCAGGGAAAAGTGTACCAGGAAATAAAAAATTGATACATCCCAGAATACTCTCTCTGCTTTCCAACTTCCTGTGCCAGAAGTGGTGGTGTGATTTTGTCAGGTTGCTTTTAGAATCAGTCTCCCTGGGCAACCTGTTCCAGTGTCTCACCACCCTTCACTGTGAAGAATTTCTTCCTAATAGCTGTTTAAATCTATCCTCCTCAAGCTTCAAGCCATTCCACATGATTTTGTGAAGAATCACCCATCTCACAAGTTATGTCCTCCTCTTCCCAAGGTCCCTCCAGCCTTCCGTTCTCTTCTAAGGCAGAAACAAAGTAAAATGGAGAACACTGCTACTTGGACTGCCTGTGCAGCAGGTTAAAAACTGAAGTACAGATAAATTAAACTCTTGTCACTGTTAGCAGCTTCTGTTTTCTTCCAAGAACTAGCTGTTTCTGCAGATAACACAAGGCCTAAAAAATTTGTGTTGAAACAAAATGATAAAGGCCGTAACCATTCTAACATTTCAGACATTCCGGCTTCAACTATGTATTTGAAGTTGGAAAACTGTACTCACCACAGATCCATATTTGTAGATGCACATTATTTCCACACCTAGGTTGCAGAATACCAAATATCAAGTGCCTGTCTATCTGGGCATGTTCAAGAAGACTGTGTAACAGTTGTGGCTTTTTGATTAGAAAGGTTCTTTGTGGTTTACAATTGTTTTCTAAATATGTCAAAATCCAAATGTGAGCAAAATATGTCACCTCTATAGAGCTAAATGTTTCACATGGTCTGTGCACAGTCAGTTCAAAACCAGAGATAATCAGCTTTTTTAAACATTGTCAAACATCTGTCACCGAATGTTTCTGTTATTCTGTCTAACCCATATCTCTTAATACTATTGCTCTGAGCAGCTGGCTTCTCGTTTTGCAGTGATCTCCCTAATTTCAGGCAGGATCAGTGTAGATGCATAGAAGATTGAATTCAGACTCAGATTTGAAACTCAAGTATACACACCCACATACGTAGAATCCCTCATGAAATGAAGGAAATTTCTGACCTGCCACTGATTGTTATAGAATGGCCTTGTGTTAGGATTAACTGTATGACTTCTCTATTGGACTTGTAGTTTCTAGCTTTCAATATTGTAAACTATTGACATGAATGCTGTACTATTATTATAAATCTCTGTGAACTACTCTGTAAAGCTGAGTGTACTATTTTCTTGAGGTCTGTCTGGCCTAAGGATACTAATGTAGTTAAAAAGTTTGCTTTATGCTAAACTGAGCAATGTTTACAAAGTTCCTGTTATTTCCTTTTATTTTACAAAATGAACAGAATAGATGTCTAATAGCCAATAGCTGGAATTCTTGGCAGAGCAACACTTTCAATGGTATTTAACTCTCTAAAGACAGACCTGGGCCCTCCTGATGCTTAGAAGTGGTCAAGTGCCTAACTCCCATTAACACCAGTGGAACCATGTGGTATATCATAAAATGCCATTATCCTCATCCTCATTTTTACTTTCCAAATCTACCTCTCATCTGAACTACAAATTCCATAATTTTCTTTTTTTTTTTGAGATTCTTTTTAGTGATATTCTTTTTAGTACCTTGAAACAGCAAATCGTTGCAGAGGGTAGGAGTATATTCAGTGGAGAAGTGAAAAAAGACAATCTATATAAATTTTGCTTTCCTCTTATGTCATCAAACCTCTACAGATTTACCATGTGGATCTGCATCCATAAGGGTGAAAATAGGAATCTGAAAAGAATCCCACAGCTTCCTGACAAAAAGTCGTGTATTAAGGTCTGGTATGCCTTTGCCCTACGGAAATAAAGTAAAAACAGACAATTTAAAACTAATTAAAACAGCATCTGGCTACAAATTTGTTTACACTGGCCATTTAAAAGCAAGTAAGTAAGCAAGCAAAATGCTGGCAGAGGTATATCTCCAGCAGCTATTCTGCAGGAAAAGTTCTATGCTCCTGTTTGGCTCTGTGAGGAAGAAAGCAGGAATGTGCTGGGCTGCAGCACAGTGGATGTCCTGGATTACAGGCACTGTAGCAGCAGCAGCATCTCCGTAGTGAAGGAGTTAATTTGTAAGGTCTGGGAGCTGATACACAAATGTACCCAGGCATCTGTGTAAACTGGTGTAAGGCAGCCACTTTTTACTTCTTGGAGCTGGGTATGTCCCTAATGAAACAACATAGAATCATACAATTATTAATCTTGGAAAAGACCTGTAAGATCATCAAAGTCCAGCTGTCAATCCAACACAACCAGACAAGTTCTTGCTATGAGTGACTCTGACTGGGCAGTACACAGCACAGTACAAATGCTTCTCTCCTGTAGGTATGGGGATATGTTTTTACCTCATTATGGGCCAAATCTGTCCCAAAACAAGCAGCTATGTATATTCCTATTAACTGTCCAGACTCCATAGCTCTTTTGGTACAGTCTAAAACCAGCCAACTCTGTTTAATTTGGGTTCATTGAAGGACCAAAGGTTACTCAACAGCCAAAGGTTACTCAACAGCTAAGCCTTTCTGAGAATGATTTAGACAACTACTCTGCAGCTGGTAAGCTACCAAGTTCTAAGGAGATGTTTGGAGAAAACAAGAAAACAAGAAAACAAATCTTTAGAATGCATGGTTTATCTCTCTATAGAGATAATATTTTTTTTTTTTTTAATATTGTTAGACATGTTTCATACTAATTTTATTACAGTCCAAGTTTGGGTAGTACTACAATGCTAAAGTATTGTTTAAATTCTTCTATCTAGCTATGCAACATGTAATGCAGGATACATACCGTAATCATTATACATGGGGACATTCTATTGCAGAAGTCATCATCCAGCAGTCTCTGAAAAGTTGCATCTTTTTCTACGATTAACATAAATTTGGCATGTGAGATTAAATCTTTTTTGTTAAGGCTGGCTGCATGTAAAATGATCCATCACACCAATCAATTAAACCTAAATGCTTTAAAATACCTGTTCTAGAGCCAAAAGCAGTGTTCATGACTAAACTTCAGAGCCAGCAGGCAAAGAAAAAATTACCAGAACATTGTTTAACTTGGAATATTTTTTGTTTTTACTTTATTTTTTTGGTCTACAAGGAGAGTTCTTGCTCAAAGGATACTTTTAATTCCTTGAACATTAGATGGCACAGTGACTGCCTAAAACAACAAAAATGAGATTAATCATTTTAAATAGAGAAAATGATATATTTTAAAATAACAACATTAGGTAATGAGGGACACAATTACATCCTGAAACAATAATTCATCTTCTATATACATGATCAATCTTGACATTTCACCTCTTTATAAGTTTATGTAACCATCCATATCCTGCTCTATTTTATGGTTTTGTAGGCATCCTCCTGTTACAGAAAGATACTTTACAAAAGTGTTTGTAATGCTGTTGCAGAATATTGTTCATCAGATGGACATTACAGTGAGAATAATGTCCTGATTAATTTTTATGTGTCCTAGTCAGAAAAAAATGACAGTTTGATGTGAAGATTGCAAGTTTAGTACAGGCTTCAATCATTTCAGTATACTTTTTGGAAGACCACTAAATCCTTTCTTTTATTAACCTATAACCTGGTTTTATAAGTATTTTTGAGCTACAGTTTGAAGACATAGTAATGTTTACTTTACTTCTCATATTAGGATTGGCTCAATCTGGCAAACATATGTATGAGAAAACAGAAACTGGAGGAAGAACTTGGCAAAAGAGTATGTATATATTGAAATGTGTGGTCTGGTTTTACTTCTCACTGCTAAACCACCTCTGGTGCCAGGGTGGAACAGCTCAACAAATAAAAATATGAAGAGATGTAGAAGAGCATTAATAACAGAGAACTTTACACTACTCACAGTATAGAAGGCAGCTATGGTTATCTTTCCAATTTGGAATTACTGCTTTTTGGCTTACAGTGAACACATTTTCCAGGAAATCATCAATCAAGTCTGAGTTCTGTCCTCACTTTCATATTCTGCACATTCTGCACAGTTTTAGGAAATCTTTCAGGAATAGATGAGTTGAATCTCATCTTCTCAAGCCTTGATTATCATAAAACCATGGTTATAAAATTCTCTTTGGCTCAGTATCACCTTTGATAAAACAAGTTGAAACTACAAACCCTTCTAATGTCTGGAATTTCTGTATGAGTGCTAATGCTGAAATCAACCAGTATGATACTGTATACCTTTGGTTGTGCAGTGCTGGGCACATGAAGATAGTATCAGCTCTTATGCTGATAGAGTATCATCATTAATCTTCTGTAAATGATGGGGTCCAGAAAGAGATTCCTGTCTGTAATTACAAAGGCTAAGCTCTGTCTCTCACAAGTGCTGTTGCTACTGGAAGAATTTGCTCAGTGTTGTAGAAGCAGCTCACTGAGTCTGTGAAACCTGTTTTCTTACTTACTCTGCAAGAAATCTGTCTGTTGTGACAGAAACAAAATATGTTCAGAGTGTCCAGGCTCCTTTGATTCAGGCTGCTTCTTTGACAGAACATTGTAATATGAAGTCCACAATACATAATATATATGCTTTCCCCAACAAGGCTCCCATGGTAGAAGGTAGTGCTAAAACCACATTACAAGGGATGTACTCCTGGTAAGTACACAGCTGAGCTCCTGAACTGCAATGCAGTTGAGCAACACTTTTTACCTCTCTTTTTTCATCCATATTGTAATGTCTCAATCTGCCACATGCACAGAACTGTATAGTAAATGTATACAGTAACCTGAGCTACAAGAAGTGCAGGATGTCATGCAAGGGTAGATGCTACAAGTTGGTGTTACTGTTTTGTAATACATACTGTTGCACCGCAGGTACAATTCACTTTTGTACCATCTTCCTCAGTGTAACTTAAATTACCAGCAACAAAACCATTAACTGTAGACAGCTGAAAAAACCAAGAAGATGTATACAGTAAATTGGATGTTACATGCTGCGTGTAGCTGTATTACACAGGAAAAACAAGAAACCTGTAGCTACCATCAACCTTTTAAACACTAAGCAATGTTGTTATTACGGAAAGCAAGGCATACTTACAAGAAATTAACTCCATTTATAGATACAAAGGGGTACAAGCAAATTTGGAAGGTCGTTACATCTCTGATGTACTTTAAATTTTTATTTAACCCCCAAGTCAACAAATCATTTGACTATGGATTGCCTAGCAGATGTCTGGCACTCTGAATTTTAAGCACGGCCTTCACTAGAGAACAGCAAAAGGCCCTGTGCTTTTAGCTGGCAGTTTGTCCAAGACTCTTTGGAGCAAGCAAACTCTATGACTTTTTCCTAAAGAAAGAAACCTTTTGAGGTCTATGATAAATTACAATGAGGTTTCATTTACACAAATGATGCTTTTTATTTCAACTATATATTTCCTGATGGCAACTTTTCTTTGTATTTCAGCTTTCAGTTCGATCTGTGTGTTTTGAAAGTAACAATAAAAACATTTGTAATAAGCCACTTACTATATGCAGACTTCTCCGAGGTATCTTAAGCATGCAAGAAATGTCATTGATTATATTGTCCACAACAAGCTGGCTACCAAACAGTAGTGTATCTGAATAATATATATCTCTATCAAGACAAAATATTTGATTTGTAATTATAATACTGAAACAGCTGTAGGCTCATGAGTTTTATAGAAGGCATGGATAGAACATGCTATGTGAAAGAATCCATTATCCTACAGGTAGTGCATCTTACAGGCTGTTTTGCAAAATAACATTCTTAAAATCCAACTTTATTTGAAATGACAGAAATTTAGTGTGTTACCTTTTAGTTGCATAAGTATTGCTCTGCACCATCCTATAGATCATGGATAATATTTTGAGCATTTGGGCTGGAAAGATACATTTTAAAACATAGTTTATCCTCTTTCAGATACAATCATTTCTCATTATATTGACCTCTCATAATATTTGCCTCTCATAAAATAAAATTTTGAAAGATGTGTTTTCATGTGCTGTGAAAACAGAAGAGACTGTTCTAATCAATAGACTCAATAATTTCTGGCATAGTTAGACAAAATAGGAGGGAGTTAAGTGAAGGAACGTGTGCCCTGCTGTCCAGGCCAAGAAATTAAATGATTGAGTTAGAAAAAGAAATTAGCTTATTGTCTGTATTCCAAGATTCCTCTTCTAGTTAGCTTTGTTGAAGAAGAGTGATGTTTTTATATTAAAACCTTTTGAGTATGCCTTCAGCTGATACTCATTCAGGGAGGGCAGAAACTGCAAGAATGCTGTGTTTATTTCACTGTCACTCACTATAATTCAATAGAGAAGAGCAAAGCTGAACGGCTGGTCATAGTATCAGGTTATATTACCCATACATTTGTAAACCAGAATGGATAATGTTCTTTATGTTTTTTGTTTTGGGAGGTTTTTCACAAAGTTTTGAACTAAAAATACAACAGAAAAAAAAAAAGCCACAAGGATTCTGCTTTGGACTTTTTAAACTTACCAAATTTTGATGCAGATCTAGGGCAGTCACTTCTTATTTGTTTTGTAGTACAACGTGGCACCATCTGCAGACCTACAGAAGCTGTAAATCTGATACATTGCAAACAAATACAACAAAACTGTAAATATACTGAATATCTGTAAATAATTTTCTGCAAAATAATTCAGATTCAGACTCTCCTGTAATCACATCTGCTAGTGCCGTTTTCAGACTCAGTATGGAAACCATCAGTTTGGGGGCAGTTGGAGTGGCAAAGGAAGAAGGCAGACAGCAGCTATTACAAGGACCTATGCAAAATGCGACTGAACTGACCCGACTTAGTCACTGCATTCAACAAATAACAGTTTCTCAAAAAGATGCTTCAAGATTGAATTTAAGCCTAAAGTACATAAGTTTTCAAGCAAAAGTAGAGACAAGAAAAATATTTTATACCTGTTTAAAACTGCTAATATATCAGTATACCACCAATGCTTATTTAGCTTGAAAACAAAGGAGTAGGTGTCAAGGGGGTGGAAAGTGAATGATTCTCATATGTAAGAAACAGTGAGTTTCTCACACAGAATGTATGAAAAAGTGTACTTATTTTATATTACAATAATTTTATCTAGTTTATATCCTTAAATTATTATCAGAATAACTCGATTATATTCCATTATTAATGCTTGGAAACAAAACTGTGGTCCATCCTCTTCTCTGAACAGTTATTTAACCTAAATGTGCTCCACTATTTTGTGTTTCACCAATTCATGTCTGAAGGTGCACATTTCAACAGGAAAAATCAGTTATTTTCTTAAGGACACTTCATTAGTTTACTTTAAATTATTTTAGTGCCATATGATATGATAGTTCTGGCTTTAAAGCATTCTTTTTTATTCAGCGTTTTGTATGTACTTTTAAAAAGTTTTGGTGGTAAAAAGGCTACCATTTGATCTAAACCACGAAGGTGTTTCTGAATGTCCTTACTAATGTTTTGCTCCCCGCATCCTTTGGGTGGCAGAACACACCACACTGCACGCGTATGAAGTGATACCAGTAACGAACAGTCCAGCCTGGCATCAGCCAGAGCTCCAAAGGAAATTTCTTGCCTTTGTGCTGCCAGCATTTAAAAGGTATTTGTACTTTTCTTTACAGTGTAGCTCCTTGGGAGGAAAGCAGTAATCAACACGCTGCAGGATTACTCTCCCAGATAAATAAGGAGTGCTCCTTTCAGTGTGCTGAGAAACCTGATCAGCGTGGCTGACACAGGTGTTTCGGAAAGACAACTGCAAACTGGCACTGGAACAGACACCCAGCAATTCATCTAGGATTGTGTTTACCCCAGAAGAATAGTTTTCTATAAAGTCTTCCTTCCATTACTAGGAAGTCTTTTATTTTCCTTTTTGGTTAGTTGCATTGTTGCTGGGTTGGTTTTTTTTTTTCTAGAAAGATACAGCCGGACAATGTAAACTCTGTTACTTCTGGTCTGGCATTCTCACTGATTGACATCATTCTCAGGTAATGTAACTTCTGGTCTGGGCATCTACAAGTGTTTACAAAGAACATTTCAACCATGAAATCATTCTCTCATTCTACTAGTTCCTGCCCAGCAGATTCCAGTTGTGTAGATCAGGTATGAAATGGCTGCTTAATCAGAAGAAAGAAAGAAAGGGGAAAAAACCCAAAACAAAACAAAACAAAACCCAAACCAACCAACCAAAAAAAAAAAAAAAACCAAAAAACCACAAAACCCCACTGACTAAATTTCCACTCATATCATAGCATTCAGTTTTTATTTTTATTTGCTTATTTTTATTTTAGTCTTCTTAAACTGCTGTATTAAAGACTCATATGGGTCACTACTCAATGGAAATGCATAGCTTAGATTACATTTTTTTCACCATAAATAACGGTTCAGCTTTTAAAAATCTGATTGATGAGTCTTATTTTTAACATACTGTGATGTTAACTTGTTTTAATTTGAACGTTTTCCCCCTCTCTGTGTTCTGATGGCAAATATCATCTCACATCTGTTTTTCTAGCCTGGAATGCCATTTCTCCAAAGACTGCCAAAAATTGCAAAACTTTGTTATAGTATTTTAATTTTACAGACATCTGAGTGAAATATTTCTGTCAAACTATCAAGACACAAACCATTAAGTTCCCTGGAACATACAAGCCTTTCAGTTAACTGATTACCTTCAGGCCCCTCAGGTTTTCTGACTGACAGAAATTTATTGTTCTCATTAAATGAGTATTCCACTGAAGTGTTACGCATGGAAGGTTTGCTATGCTTTCTCAACCTCAGATGTTTGTAATGTGTCCACTTACAAGCACCTCTGCAATCCTATCAATCTAAATATCCTTTAACCCACTGATGTCCAAAGCAAGAAATAGATTTATGTCTTCTTTTATCCTTTTGCTTCTGTATTATAGAAAGCAATTAATCTCTCTGTTTCAGGCAGTTTGAGTTTAAATGAGTGTCTTGGGAAAGTACTGTTGCACAAGTAACTTCTACAAATCACAATGTGTGTTATAAAGGAGGACAGGTTGCTTTTAATTCTGGTCCTGTCTAGATAAGCTGTCATAAGATCTGAAATTTGATGACATGTTAGAAACTTGTTTTGCTTTCTTTGGCTGCTAATGAACTTAGTACACAACATGAAGGAAAGAAGTACGCAGGAAGAGGTGAGATGCATCATCTTTGAAGAACAAAAAGACACATCTATCACTATCATTTTAAGAAATAAGATACCGCGAGGAAAAGCAGAGAAAAAGAAAAGAGGGAGCACAGAAAAGGCAACAGAGGATGAAATTGCTAGTAATTGTTTCCAGCCTAAACCAGATTTTGTCACTCTAACACAATTTACCATTTCTGCATTCTACTGCTTCCAGAAAATGATTGTTTATAGGATCTCCCTGTCCCTTCAAACCTGTGCTATGGTTTGGTATTCCACTTTATGCTATAGTCTGATATTACTTAATACTTGATGCTTGTTCATGCAGAGTGACTACTAAGCATTATTTTTTACTTGTCCATTACTTTCTAAGAATTCAAATTATTTATTTATTTTAATGATTATAGAACTATGTATGACTAAATTTTCTGAAAGTTATATAATCAAATTCATATCCATGGCATTTATATTAATATAAAGCAGGAGTTTAAAACATATGATGCTTACTTTACATTTCTCCAGTCTGATCTCTTAGCCACTGTCAAAACAGGTGCTTTTTTTTGAGCCAAGCTTTTAAATACATCTTCAATAACCTTTTCTATTGCTTCAAGGACTTCAGAGCTGAAACAAAGAAAATTAATGATACAGGCAATATGATAAAATTAGTTCTGTTTTGAGCTTTCATCCTCTATCCCTGCTCCTTTGAAAATTAGGTGAATCACAAGTGCCTCAATGATATATTTGTCTCCAAAATGTGGAGGAATTCATTTGCTTTTTAATCTTGTTTTACTTAGTTTCCCTAAAATCTTTGACTTTTCATTCCAGATTCGTGACAGAGGACACAATTAGAAGTACATTTCTATTTAATCCTGAAACCATTAAATTTCTTCACCATCTGAACTTTTAGACCAACTGGCTGGTTTGTGACTGATGATTAATGTTTTACTGTAAATGATGTAATATTTGCTTTGGCTATGATTTGGGCTAAGTTGTTTTTAAATGCTGCAAATTTTAAAAATGTTTGAGTACAAATACTTTTGTGTTTTACCATTGTACATTAACCTTTTGATCTGTTTCCATGAACAAACTATTAAGGGTTTTAATTGTATCAAGGCTTATTCTCAACTGGTTGACTGTGAAAAGAGTAACATTTGAGGCTGTCACCTGAAAAGACAAAGTAACCTTGCAGCAGATCCCTTGCAGCAAAACTTTTGGCTGGTTTAAGTGTTATGACAGATGCTTTTTATTTTCATAAGCAATCTGACTCCAACATTTCAGCTGTCCTGAAAATTACAAGTGTAGTATATATCATAAGTAGGAATGAGAATAGACAGTTCTTATTTTGGCTCAAAGTTTTATCAACAAAGTCCAATTTTATCATTGAGTAATATACAATTGAAAGATAAATCAATATTAATTCACACCACACAAAATTATTTTTTAAATCTATATAAAAGTCTCCCTAAACAATAATGAAGTTTCATGAAAGCTCCTTTCTATCAGCTGAATATATTTTTTCGTTTTCATAGTCCAGCTTCCACTTACTCTTCCTTCTGCTGAAATTAGATTGTTTGTTTTTTTTTTAAATCAATCCCTGGAATATATTAACCTTTTAGTTTTAAATGTACTTTGTAATAGTATCTGTATTAAAAGAACAAATCCAAAAACCAACACCAAACCTAAAAGAAAAACCAACCAACAAACAAATCTTGTGTTGCTAACTTTTTTATCCAATAATATTAAACCACTCAAACAAACACCGTGTAACATTTATTCTGTTTGTTTATTTTTTAGATGAAGAAAGTTAAACACAAAGGGCCTGATGATTTTCCACAGGTAAAACAGTGAAGCATATCCACAATAAAATCTGGTCATGCAGCCAATATGTAAATTCATTTTCCACTATACTATAATTTCATAATCAAATCCAAGATTCTCTAACTTTCAGACTCACAGCCTCTTCCTCCAAATTAAAATCCTACTGCCATATCCATAAATAGAAATTGTTAAGGACAGAGGAAATCACTGGGTGGTGAGATTAATGCATTATGCAGCAAACGGAAGAGTAAAATAAGTAAGTAAAGCTGACTATGGTACAGACCTCCGATGTGATAAAAATTAGTGCTGAAGACAATAAAAAATATACGGGCAGATGGATGAAAGAGTGAATAGGTAGGCAGGAAATCTAAACCATGTCATTGCTTTCATACATATAAATATTTTTTTTATTCACTTGGCTCTGTCCACTGTAACTATTTTAATATTCCAGATGTATTTCAAAGCCTGCTGCAGAATTTGATAGTTCAGGATTCTGTTCCAATTCCAGTTTCCCAATTTATTGGCCAATGCAGCAAAGTAGGAGGAAGAGGACAGCAATTCTTTATGTATGTCCTGCTGATTTTCTGTCTCCTTTTGCACAGATTAACTGAATTTTAATAAGCAAACATACAATACTGGCCAAGTGTGCCTACTTAAAATTCACACTGGTTTATTTAACAGCAGAGAAGGAGTAGGCACTGTGCATCTCAGAGTGTTTCTGCTCATTTCTAACAGGTTTCAGCATGAGTAGTACACTCGTTTCTGTATAGCACAAGAGATAGCTTCAACGTTAGTATCTTAAAAGATTAACATCATAGCACCTTGAGCAAAGAGACAATACAAACACACAAGAGAAACAGTTACATATAAAAATCTACAGTGTAATAGACTAAACCACTCACACAGTTCCCATACCTTGCCACAGAGACCTTTTCATTTCAAATACTTTTAAGATGCCCTCAGTCTGTTCTACCCTCTGAGGCTGATATGCAGTCTACAGAAACTGTCTTTTAAACATTGTGAGAGTTGGGTGGGTTTTTTTGTTTGTTTGTTTGTTTTAGTAAAATTCAATATGCTTGCTTTGTCACTTCCCCCCACCCCAACCCCTACTTCTGTCTGCACTAACAGACTTTCTGGAGAAGTCTGATGGAAGGGAGAGGCTTTCTGCAGAGTGAGAGCCTCTCATTCCCTGTGTTTTTGTAGCGAAAATGTTTTTCATATGTTTTGTAGTGAAATGTTTTTCACTTTTGCACGAGTCCATTAGGTGCAACAGTGCACTACCTACAGAATTGTTACCACAGAGAGGGAGCATGAGTGCTATTTTTCACATCATTTACCTGGCGACGTGGCCTTCATCACCAGACAGACTTGTTTCTTTGAAGCTGGCCTTGTTCTCAGCTGGCACTTCAGTGGAACGCACACTGTGGTCCTCCATCAAGGTTGGTGCAGACCAATCCAACTTCTCTGGTAGGGACGAAGCCATCTTAAAGAGAGGCAAAAGAGATTACTGAAGAAGGTAGAAAAGGCTATTCTGTGTGCTGGGGTTAGAACTCTTCATCTGAGGTGAAACCATAGAGTGTCAGAGGGAAAAGCAGAAGATTTCTGTAGAAATCAAAGTCATGACTTCCCCACCCTTCCTGACTGAGGCTTTTTCCCGCCCTTTCTAAGGGACAGGAACTGGCCCTGGTCTTCATTATGGGAGGCTTTTCACGCTCTTCCTGATTGACCAAAGGCTCTTCCCACTCTTCTTGACCGACCAAAGGCTTTTCCTGTTCTTCCTGACTGACCAAAGGCTTTTCCTACTCTTCCTGACTGACCAACGGCTTTTCCTGCTCATCCGTAATGACCAATGGCTTTTCCCGCTCTTACTAACAGGCAGTAGATGACTCTGTCACCCCCTCAGTTCTGGCCCTGCCTGCCTGACCATGGTCTCCACAGGAAACTGAACCTCAAATCTGCCTCTGATGCTGCTCTGCCTGAACAGATGTTCAGTCACAAGCTCTGTAGCACCCAGATCTCAAGGTCACAGGAATAAATCTGGCAAGAGTAGCTAAAAAGCAGCTAAATGGCTCATCTATACTTTTCTCATTCTTCCTGAGAGATCAGCAGGTTTTTTTTCCCCTTAATATAAAATTTCTTTTCCTGACTGTTCATAGTATCTGGAAGAAAGCTGGAAAAACTGGTGTTGAAAAATCAGCTTTCTTCCCTGAAACAGAACTCTACTCCTACTGAAATTATAGACTCAACACTATTTTTATCATTTACCTTCAGCTTGCTGAAGTTTGAAAAGAGCCTTTGGGTACGTTTTCAAATCTTTCTCAATACATTGGTAATAACTGTGTGTTCTGAACAAACAGTAACCCCCCGCTGCTCAGTCATGAATCACCAGATTACAAGGAAGCCAAGACTTTAAAATAACCTAAATTCTGTAAGCTCATAGCTGCACCAAGACTTCTATGATTCATGTGGCATCTGCAGTCAGAGGGCATCACCTCAAATGGAGGGAGGACACAGGGCCAAAGGCAGACTGTGAATCTGAAAAGAAACCCCACATGCAATTCCCATTTTGGGTGCATTTTGTACCTCATGTCTTTAGGTGTCTTTTCCTGCAGAAATTCCAGTCTTTTGCTTCAAAAAGCTTAAACTCACTGTGATTTTAAAGAGAAAATGGAGGGCTTTGGGGAGACATCATGAAGGCCTTGAGAGCACCCCAGTGGTCAGGCAGCTGCCGGTCACTGCCGGAACAGCCCCACGGCAGCCACTGGTGCTCCTGCAGCAGAACCACATCCTGCTTTCTCCAGTGGGTTTGGTGTCCACAGGTCAGCAGCCTTCACTGGAGCAATTTAGACGTCTAGATTTGCCTTTTTTTTTTTTTTTTTTTTTTTTTTTTTTTTTTTTTTTTCCCCCCCCCCCGGTTTCATTGGGGGCTCCAAGGGGAAAAAAAAAAAAAAAAAAAAAAAAAAAAAAACAAAAAAAAAAAAAAAAAAAAAAAAAAAAAAGCAAATCTAGACATCTAAATTGCTCTTACTTTTGCAGTTAAGATATTTTAAGCTACTAAGTCATTGCACCTGACTGCCTGATAGTGGTCTGAGACTTTCAGAAGTTACTGAGAAGATAAATACCTTAAGGCATGTGTTTTCTAGAGGATTTTTTTAAAGCCCACTGTTGATAACATCATTCCCTACTCACCACAGTCAGTGATATCGGAAGCTGTGCTCTGTCTAGCTCACCATCAACAGCATTTCAAATGTGGTGATGCTTAGACTTGCTGTTAGCAAATTAGATGAGGTAGTGTTTAAAATATTGGAGGCAGCTGGTTTCTCTTGCTGTTTGATTAGCTACTGCCCCTCAACATTTCTTCTTTGGCAGTTGTAAGAGGAAGCCTTCCAAATTCAGCTTGGTTAGGTAATTAAAAAAAAAAAAATCTCAATTTGATTTATTTAAGGAAAACCTCAGGCTATGAAGATATGAACACAAAGTGTTTCAATTAACAGAGGCAAGCAAAAGAAAGGGGATTTAATACATTGAAATTTTCAGATCTTTCATCTTAAGTCTTTGGCCTTTAGCTACCTTGAGATCACTCTGGAAATATTTATGCAAAATCTCTGTAGCTCTTTCCAAAAATTCAACATCAAAATCAACAGATTTTTGTTTGATATAGAACTGACAGAATTATACCATGCCCCCAGCAACAGATTGCATACAAACCTATTTACATCAGCCTCTGAGAAGCTAATTTAATAACTTGTCTCTTCTTCACAGCAGCAAACAGCAACTACAAAAAAACCCTACAACATACTCACTGATTCTATTAACAAAGTAGAGACTGAAAACCAAATAACAATACCAAACATTTCCATGCTTCAACCTTAATATTGCATGCATACATAAAAATACATCTGTATGTATAATCATGTAAACTAGTATCCAGAACAGGACTGGTAAACAAACTACCATCAATAAGTGATCTACCATCAATAAATGAACTACCATCCAAAAATTAACTACCAGGTTAATTTCTCAATGCTCTCTCATTTTTTCTTCCTTTCCTCCTTTCTATTAGGAAAACAAATAAGGAACCGTTATTAAATGTTAAGATGGACAGAAAGATGTGAAAAATCAGTGTAACCGATGCAGTTATCCCAGCATTTGTCTTGCTTCTACGAAGGTGTGCAGTAGAGGGCACCACAGATGGCAAGGAAGAGAAGATTACTACTTGGAAGCTGTTAAATACAACACAATGGTTTCACTAATCCTTGATAAAACAAGTTATGATAGGTAATGAAACACTTTTCAGATTTGTTTGCTTTAACAGATACCCTGTTACCAAAACGTTCCCCTAAGACTGTCTCCTACTATAAACACATACTCTTATCGGGATACTTTTGGAGGAAGCTATGCTGTGAAACTGTGTGAGCTGTCTGATGCCAATTTCAAAGTCTGTCTGCAGCTGCTGAAGAAGAACCTGTCTGGATCAAAACCTGTTGCTATCACTACATGCTACACAATGAAAAAGCTATACCAAACAAAAATGTGCATTTATCTTAGTGCCAAGTTTTTAAATTACTTGTTACTGATTTCTCCTATATAAATAACTGCATCAGTAGAATAAATAGTATGTAAAATATTTTTAAGTGTGTGTATGTTTTTTACTTCATACCTTAAGAAAAGATTTTCCCTCTTTTCATATGTAGTTAGTCTCTTACATTCAATGTTTATGATTGCTCTGGCAAGTATTTCTCTCCAAATGGTCTGTCCTTCATTCTTTTACTAGACTGGTATGCACACTAGTGGACATGATATGTCTATTTTCAATTAATGTCAACTAGACTAGCTTGTGAAATTCAATCTTTCACTCAATCTTTCCCTAAAGAAAAGGGAGACCTCTGTAAAAAGTAGTGATTCAGCGCAAACAGAAGCACTGGAACCAGATAGGAGTGCTAAGGAGATAAATGGAGGCTTTAAAACTACATCAAGAACACAGGGACAAAATCACCAGCAGCCATTTAAGGGATTGGAACTTGTTCCAGCAAGTTTCAATTTCTTTCCAGCTTCCTTGCTTGTGATCTGGACAATCCTTGAAAGACAAACATTTTGCAAGCCAACAGATTGTACTGTGAATAAGGTAGGATGAAACAGGAGACTGATCTACCACCTGCCAGTTACATGAAAAAGTTGCTGATCTTTTTCTAATGAGCAAAGCCCAGAGAAATGGGAGATGAAAAGTCATTCACTGCTAACAGCTAACGACTTCAAACAGGGTATCTCCTTCCAGCCAACATGGTTGGTTAAAAAAAAAAAAAAATCTTCAAAATGAATACATTTTCAGTTTACCTAGCTCTGGAGAGACACTTGTGGAATATTTATTCTGTGGTAAGACAAATCACAGTAACAAGAAGTGGGGTTTCATTACCACCTCTTCTTTTTTGTGTTTTATCTTTCAGTCAGAAATAAATTCTAGTAAGTCTTTCTTAAGACTTTCATCTAACCTCTGTCACAGTGATTTTTCAGATTCAACATTTCCTAATGATTTTAGAAGCAGTAATGCATTTTGGGTGGCAGGGCGAGACAATTATTTGGGACAAAGAAATGCAGTAAATCAAATAAAATAATGTTTTTTCCCAGTTTAGCATAAATGTCATACAGACCATGGCTCATTTACAATAATTAGGCTGCAAATAAGCAGCATTATATGACTGAACAGTCAAAGACTTAATTTTTATGTGTTGAGAAGTTTGAGCTTGCCCAGTGCTATTATAGCCACTGTTTTTGATTCCTAATCTGGTCTCAGAAGAGCATGTTGTAGAGGAACATAGAGAAAATGTTTTGAAACACAAGCCTCTCTGCATCGTAGGATTTTTTAATGTTTTGGGTTGGAAAACACCTTCTGGTCCAATCCCTTGCAGTAAGAAGGGACATCTTCAACGAGATCAGGTTGTTCAGAGCCTACATCCAACCTGACCTGGAATGTTTCCAGGGATGGGGCTTCTACACCTGTGCCAGTGTTTCATCACTCTCATTGTAAAGAATTTCTTCCTTACATCTAGACTAAATCTCCCCTCTTTTGTTTAAAAACCATCATCTGTTATCCTGCCTTAAGAGGTCCTGCTAAAAAGACTGTGCTCAACTGTTTTATGTAAGTGCCCTTTAAGTACTGGGATCCCATTATAAAGTCTTCCCTAGGCCTTCTCCAGGCTGAACAGCCACAACTTGCTCAGTCTGTCCTCTCAGCCACCTGACTATTTTTGTGATCCTCCTCTGGACCTGCTCCAACAGGTCCATGTCTTTCCTGTGCTGAGTGTAAGCAATTGCTGAAAACGAAACAAAGAGATTGCTTTTGAAGGTCTCTCACATGCAAATAATAAATATAACTGTCTATATTATGGACAAAAGGTTTAACACTTTCTCTGCTGTCTTCTGTGTCAAAATCCACAATAGCTGAATAACAGACAGATTAGGCAAATACATGGCACCACTTTCTGCACCTAATAGCCTTCAGTTTCTAAGAGTTAAACACATGTAATTTACCTATTACCCCATTTTTTTCATTGTTAGGAATAGGAGTCAAATTAAATCCTGGTCTGAAGTGCTTACATAGCAGCCAAATAAATAATAAGGCTACAGGACTGGGGGTGAGTTAGAACAAATTCCCTCCTCTCTCACAACTCCCAGAAATCATTTGTTCTTACTGTCTATACAGTAAAAAAATGACCAAACCCACTTATTAGCAGCAGTAAGTTCTCAGATAGCTGTGTGTCATATCATATAAGCAGTAATAGCATCTAATGAATTGATTTGTAAACCTCTATATACTTGCAAAAATACAAATCTGGTTTTAACTGAATGCTGGATGAACATGTTATTAGGAAAAAATTCTGATTAAAAAATGTGTTAAAAGGAAAATATGTTGAAACAAACAAATGGAAGACATCTGTGCTAAAACATAACTGGAAAGCAAGAATGTCTTCTATTCCACGTTCATGTGACAGCTTGAACGTAGCAGTCATGGAAACAGCTGCACCATTTCTTCTGGCTTTCAAAAGGTAAAATGTTTTGTTTGTTTTCTGTTTTTCCTTTTGTTGGCAAAACCTTAGAAAGTAGGAAAGCTCAGGTGTGATTTTCCTCTTTAAACCCAAAAATGCCAGCTGCTGTACATTAAAAATACTTGAGCCAAAATCTGTTCTTACATTTATATAAATTTTACACCAGTGCTGTCATGGCCTCAGATTTATGCCACAGGTAAAACTCAGGATGGACTTTAGACCTTTGTTATTAACTAGTTAATAATGCATGGGCAAAGTGAAGTCAGAGGATGACGCAGGAATCTATTCTGACACCCAGTACCAGGGGCCATATAAATAACAGAAAAGGTGGGGCAGTTGATTAACAGACCCTTGCTTCATTTTAGGAAGCCTAGATTAAAATCAACGTTATGTCATCCTTAAAAGTGTGTTTGGTGATTTTAATTAAGCTACTAATTTTAATTGGTCCACACCACAAAAATGCCAGGGGCACAGTGATGTAATTTTGGATAAATGACAGCCTTTGCTTTTGAGGGTCCTAAGCCTCAGTAAGAAAGTATATCAGATTAAAAACCAGCACAGATGCCTTACCTTGGTTTGCTGGTTTGGTTTTTGTTTTTTGTTTTTTTTTTTTTA